>CAUDMG010002944.1:625000-832500 GCA_958450375.1 Homarus gammarus
ATTTATTTGGGCTGAAATGAGCAGGGCTTCCATACATAGCAAAGTCTGCATAGTAGGCAACTTTAACTTTATCCAAATAGATTGGATTAACCTTATGGGTATCTCAGAATCAGAGGATTTTCTTGAAACAATCCAGGACTGTTTCCTGAACCAACATATAACCGAACCCACCCGGGGTACTTTATTTAGTTCTGTCGAACAGAGAAAACCTCATTAGCAATGTCGAGGTAGGGAACGAACTTGCTAACAGTGATCACAAAGAAATAAGATTCTAATTAGAATTTCAGGGCAGCTGCAAGGAAAATTCCACTAAAGTCCCAGATTTCAGAAAGGCAAACTTTGATAGTTTGATGAGGCAACTGAGAGAAGGGGTATCACGCTTGGGGGCGAATTACATGACCTCACACGAGGTGACCTCACACAATGTACCAACAGAGGGCGACCTCAACTTACCTGGAGACCTGACGGTTGAGGATGGCCTGATAACGAGATCTGAGGTTGACGAGTTCCACAACAACTTAAATAATGAATTACTTAATGCACAAAGGCAGAACATACCATGCAGAAAACTCAGATCAACCAACAATGACCCTAAATGGATAAATAATTATTTAAAGAATATTATTGGACAAAGGAAGGCTATAGGTAGGAGAATAAATTGTGGTGAAGTTTACCTCCGAGATTATTACAAGCTATTGGCCAGTAGGGTTAAGACCAAGATAAGAAAAGCAAAGAGGAATAATGAACTTAAGGTAGAAAGGGAGGCGAAGTCAAACCCCAAGGGATACTATCAAATGTATCAAACTCAAACACGAGAAAGGATTGGACCAATACAGTCAGATACCGGCGAGCTAACTGATAACGACGGAGAAATGAGCAATAATCTGAATAAATATTTTTCAACAGTTTTCACCACCGAAAATATAAACATGATACCCGAGGCACCGACTCTATACAGAGATAGTGAAGAAAATAAATTAAGCGAGATAGTAGTGACTAGTAACGATGTTAGTAAGCAAATAGACAAACTAAAGCCTAATAAGTCACCAGGTCCCGATGAGATATTTGCCACGGTATTAAAGGAATGTAAGGAAGAGCTTAGTATGCCCTTAGCAAAGTTGTTTAACACGTCCTTAAAAACGGGTGTAGCACCAGAATCCTGGAGGATAGCGAATGTAATACCGTCCAATAAGTCTAACATCAATTGCAGGCAAATTACTGGAAGCAATAATTTCAAACTCTATTCGAAATCACCTGGAGAAGCACAAGTTGATCAATGATCCCCAACATGGCTTCACAAGCGGGAGTTCATGTCTAACTAATCTATTAACATTCTTTTCAGCTGTTTTCGAATCAGTGGACGACGGGCACAATTATTATGTATCTCGACTTTAGCAAAGCCTTCGACAGAGTCCCCCACGAAAGACTAATAAGAAAAGTAGAGGCTCGTGGCATTGGAGGAGATATTCTAAAATGGATTAATGTGTGGTTACAGGACAGGAAACGGCGAGTGAACAAAAATGGCACTAAATCCGATTGGAGTAACGTCACTAGTGGAGTTCCCCAAGTCTCAATACTTGGACCATTATTATTTATTATATACGTAAACGACATAGATATCGGCGTAGACAGCAACATAAGTAAATTTGCTGATGACACTAAAATAGGGCGCATAATCAAATCCGACGAGGACTCCGCAAAACTACAGGGAGATCTAAAAATTTTTTTAGAATGGTCTGAAAAATGGCAGATGAAATTCAATGTGGACAAATATAAAGTACTTAGTCTGGGAGATGTAAACAGGGAAACCAGATACCAGATGAACAACATCGTTATAGAGAAATCCGACTGCGAGAAAGATTTAAGAGTAATGATAAGTATGAATCTTAAGTCAAGTAAACAATGTGTGTTTGCTCAAAATAAGGCTAATAAAGTACGTGGGTTCATACAAAGGAGTGTTAGTTACAAGACTAGCGAGGTCATCCTAAAACTATATCTTGCGCTTGTGAGACCACACCTGGATTACGCAGTTAAATTTTGGTCACCGTATTACAGAATGGATATAGAATCCTTGGAAAGAATTCAGAGGAGAATGACAAGACTAATCCCGGGCATTAGGAACCTGGAGTACAGAGACAGGTTAAAGCATCTTAATTTGCACTCCCTCGAGAGACGTAGAGTGAGGGGCGACATGATCGAGGTGTATAAATGGAAGTCAGGGTTAAACAAAGGGGACATTACAAAGGTACTCAAATTATCCAACCAGGAGCGAACTCGTAACAATGGTTTTAAATTATACAATAGAGTAGTGGACGAGTGGAACAAGTTACCAAATATCATCATTAACTCGAATAAGCTAGATAGCTTCAAACATAGGTTGGATGGATATATGAGCAATAGGGGTTGGGTGTAAATGGGACTGCCCAGTGTGGGCCAATAGGCCCGCTGCAGTTTCCCCCATTCTTACGAGGCTATTACCTTTCCCCTCCACCCCCCACCCCGCTTCCTATCGGGCCGTCCTACCCTACCCCCCCTCCTTCCTACTCCCCCAACCCCCTCCCCACTACTCACCCAGGATGCCAGTAGCGCTGTGTGAATTATTCTGAAAGACGAAAGTTAAGCTGGCCACCCAATGATTACTTGAACGACCGCGGGAATGTTCCGTCACCCACCAACACCCACTTTACGGATCGATGACTCCCCCCACACACCCACCCACCCCACCAGACAAGTCCTCGACGATACACAACAAGCACACGTGACAAAACCCACTCAACACGCCCACTAGCATCCAAACCCACATCGATCCACCCGCCCACACACATATACTTGGTAAGTAAAGAAAACTGCAAATAACACAAACACACAAACACTACACCCACACACAAACACACACACAGACTACACCCACACAAACACACACACAGACTACACCCACACACAAACACACACATAGACTACCCACACACACAGACTACACCCACACACAAGTGACACATCCTCCTAAACCTACCTACACACGCACACCCTAACCCACCCACCACCCAGTTAAACCCACCCCACACACACACACCCACGCACCCAGACAAACCCACTAACCCACCCAAACCCACCCAGACAAACCCACTAACACACCCAAACCCACCCAGACAAACCCACTAACCCACCCAGACAAACCCATTATCAAATCAAAACAAATCAATACTTATGTGAGGTGAGGTGAGAAGTGAGGGCAGACAAGTGACGTGAGGCAGCAACTTACCTGTAAAGAAAGAACAACAATCATTAGTAAGTTGTAAAGGTAAACATCAACACTACTGACCTACTTGTAACCGGACCCAATTATCCCAACTAAATTAAAACAGGATAGGGCAGGTTAGGATAGGATAGGATAGGATAGGACAGGTTAGGTTAGGTTAGGTCAGGATAGGACAGGACAGGACAGGTTAGGTCAGGATAGGATAGGATAGGACAGGTTAGGACAGGTTAGGTTAGGATAGGACAGGACAGGACAGGTTAGGTTAGGTTAGGTTAGGATAGGATAGGACAGGACAGGTTAGGTCAGGATAGGATAGGACAGGTTAGGTTAGGTCAGGATAGGACAGGTTAGGTTAGGATAGGACAGGTTAGGTTAGGATAGGACAGGTTAGGTTAGGTTAGGATAGGACAGGTTAGGTTAGGTTAGGTTAGGTCAGGATAGGACAGGACAGGTTAGGTTAGGTCAGGATAGGATAGGACAGGTTAGGTTAGGATAGGATAGGACAGGTTAGGTTAGAGAGAGAGCTACGATATTTTAAACAAATGGTTAATGTCATTTGTACCTTTACCTGCATACCTTAAGTACAGTCACACACACACACACACACACACACCTGAAAGCTCTCGTTAATACCTAAGTACTGGTGACCTCTGACGGACGGACGGTCAAGAACAAACGATTAAGTTCCAGCTTTGACGTCTGGAGAGTTAAGACGTCCATCCATCCATCCGCCGTCTGTCCATCCGTCCATCCAACTATCCATCCGTCCGTCCATCTATCCGTCCATCCATCCATCCATCGCTTTTGTCTCCCCCAACACAGAGTACCATCCCATACCTGACTATACCATACCTTTATACCACAACCTCACCCAATACCACCACAACCTCACCCAATACCACCACCTCACACCACAACCTCACCCAATACCACCACCTCACACCACAACCTCACCCAATACCACAACCTCACCCAATACCACCACCTCACACCACAACCTCACCCAATACCACCACCTCACACCACAACCTCACCCAATACCACCACCTCACACCACAACCTCACCCAATACCACCACCTCACACCACAACCTCACCCAATACCACCACCTCAAACCACAACCTCACCACCTCACCCAATACCACCACCTCACACCACAACCTCACCCAATACCACCACCTCACACCACAACCTCACCCAATACCACCACCTCACACCACAACCTCACCCACCCCCACCTCACACCACAACCTCACCCAATACCACCACCTCAAACCACAACCTCACCACCTCACCCAATACCACCACCTCACCCAATACCACCACCTCACACCACAACCTCACCTAACACCACCACCTCACACCACAACCTCACCCACCACCACCTCACACCACAACCTCACCCAATACCACCACCTCACACCACAACCTCACCCAATACCACCACCACCTCACACCACAACCTCACCCACCACCACCTTACACCACAACCTCACCCACCACCACCTCACACCACAACCTCACCCACCACCACCTTACACCACAACCTCACCCACCACCACCTCACACCACAACCTCACCCAGCACCACCTCACACCACAACCTCACCCACCACCACCTTACACCACAACCTCACCCACCACCACCTCACACCACAACCTCACCCACCACCACCTCACACCACAACCTCACCCACCACCACCTCACACCACAACCTCACCCACCACAACCTCACCCACCACAACCTCACCCACCACAACCTCACCCACCACCACCTCACACCACAACCTCACCCACCACCACCTCACACCACAACCTCACCCACCACAACCTCACCCACCACAACCTCACCCACCACAATCTCACCCACCACAACCTCACCCACCACAACCTCACCCACCACAATCTCACCCACCACAACCTCACACACCACAACCTCACACCACAACCTCACCCACCACAACCTCACACCACAACCTCACCCACCACCACCTCACACCACAACCTCACCCACCACCACCTCACACCACAACCTCACCCACCACCACCTCACACCACCACCTCACACCACAACCTCACCCACCACCACCTCACACCACAACCTCACCCACCACCACCTCACACTAACCTCCACCTATCATTTCCATACCACACCCGAGCCTTCACACCATCACTACCAACCCTAACCTAACCTAACCACCAACCCCTCCCCCACACTCGGTCTAAGTCAGTACCAACCTTCTGCCTTACACGGGAGTAAATTGAAAATACCACAGTGGGCAGACAGAACCTATTGTGGGCAGACAGAACCTATTAAGTTGTTGGACAGGTAACTTATCCGGGATTACCTTTTAACCGGAGTGACATGTGACCTAATTACCACATTAATACCCACACTACACCCCACCACACTATACCACACCTATTGTACACATACCCAATATAAGGAGTAGAAAGGAGTGGGGAGGAGAGGTAAAGTTTGTTTCCATAATTGCAAACAACCAAAGTCTCCCATTCACCCCCTCCCCTCTCCCCCACCCCTCAATGCAAGAGGGGGGAGGGGCGGGGGGTTAAAGCCTGTGTTCTGATAAAGCTAAAAAAAAAAACTTATCACCCCCCAATATAATGGGTTAAGGGTAGGGTTAAGGGTAGGGTTAAGGGTAGGGTTAAGGGTAGGGTTAAGGGGGTAGGGTTAAGAGGGAGGGTTAAGGAGGAGGGGTTAAGGGAAGGAGGGGGAGGGGGGGATTAAGGCGAGGGTTAAGGTCTCTTCAGGTCACAATGGCAAATAATTTCGTCATCTACAGAGGTTAAAGTTCCTATGTTATGAGGACACACTTAGAGAGAGAGAGAGAGAGAGAGAGAGAGAGAGAGAGAGAGAGAGAGAGAGAGAGAGAGAGAGAGAGTCTTGGAAGCTGCCCCAATAAAGCGATACAAATTCCCCCGCTCCAATTAACGAGGTTGAAGTCTCAATTGTAGCGGCGACGACATTCCCAAACAAGTGACGACAACCCGTTAATCACCTTTAAACCCGCCGCCTCGACACACACACACACACATCTCCCCTGTATGTGTGTGTGTGTGTGTTTAGTGCCCTCACCCTTGTTTATTTAGAGAACCACCACAAGGTACACACACACACACACACACACATCTCCCCTGTATGTGTGTGTGTGTGTGTTTAGTGCCCTCACCCTTGTTTATTTAGAGAACCACAACAAGGTACACACACACACACACACACACATCTCCCCTGTATGTGTGTGTGTGTGTGTTTAGTGCCCTCACCCTTGTTTATTTAGAGAACCACCACAAGGTACACACACACACACACACACACATCTCCCCTGTATGTGTGTGTGTGTGTGTTTAGTGCCCTCACCCTTGTTTATTTAGAGAACCACCACAAGGTACACACACACACACACACACATCTCCCCTGTATGTGTGTGTGTGTGTTTAGTGCCCTCACCCTTGTTTATTTAGAGAACCACCACAAGGTCACACACACACACACACACACACACACACACACACACACAGCCTGTTTAATGACCCCCTCCCCTTCCCTTTGTGTGTTTAGCGGCCAGAGAGAAGCCATTTACCTTACCAAGACGTCAACCTTTAAACCCCCTCTGGCTTTTAGCAGCAACAGAACCCGACTTAACCAAGGACAAGGACATGACAAGAACAAGAACATGACAAGGACATGACAAGAACACGGCCCAAGACTCCCTCACCGTTAACCACCACCACCCCCCCCCCCCCCAAAAAAAAAAAAATCGAGAGGGCTTTTGACTGGGGTTAGGTTAGGTTATATGAGGCTACACTGGTTAGGTGAGGTTAGGATAGGTGAGGATAGGTGAGGTTAGGTTAGGATAGGTGAGGTTAGGATAGGTAAGGAATATAAGGACCACAAACCAACCCAGTATAAGGAACCTGACGTCAACAACAACAACGTTTACCTCATAATGGCCCCCCTCACCCCCTTATCCCCCTCCCTCACCCCCCTTATTCTCCCTCCCTCACCCCCCTTATTCTCCTCCCCTCACCCCCTTCAATTCACCTCTTAATCAACCCATCAGACCTTAAGTGGCACCCATCAACCATGCTGTTCTCTGCCCCCATAAATTATGCTCTTAACTCTTAACCTGTTTTCCTACTTGCATGGGGTTAAGATGGGGTATGGGTAGTTATGGAGGGTATGGGTAGTTAGGGGGTTATGGGAGGTATGGGTAGTTAGGGGGGTTATCGGGGGGTATGGGGGGTTATGGAGGGTATGGGTAGTTAGGGGAGGTATGGGTAGTTAGGGGGGTTATGGAGGGTATGGGTAGTTAGGGGAGGTATGGGTAGTTATGGGGGTTATGGAGGGTATGGGTAGTTATGGGGGTTATGGAGGGTATGGGTAGTTATGGAGGGTATGGGTAGTTAGGGGGGTTATGGAGGGTATGGGTAGTTATGGGAGGTATGGGTAGTTATGGGGGGTCATGGAGGGTATGGGTAGTTATGGGGGTTATGGAGGGTATGGGTAGTTATGGGGGTTATGGAGGGTATGGGTAGTTATGGGGGTTATGGAGGGTATGGGTAGTTAGGGGAGGTATGGGTAGTTAGGGGAGGTATGGGTAGTTAGGGGAGGTATGGGTAGTTATGGGGGGTATGGGTAGTTATGGGGGTTATGGAGGGTATGGGTAGTTATGGGGGTTATGGAGGGTATGGGTAGTTAGGGGAGGTATGGGTAGTTATGGAGGGTATGGGTAGTTAGGGGGGTTATGGAGGGTATGGGTAGTTAGGGGAGGTATGGGTAGTTATGGAGGGTATGGGTAGTTATGGGGGTTATGGAGGGTATGGGTAGTTATGGGGGTTATGGAGGGTATGGGTAGTTATGGGGGTTATGGAGGGTATGGGTAGTTAGGGGAGGTATGGGTAGTTATGGGAGGTATGGGTAGTTATGGGGGGTTATGGAGGGTATGGGTAGTTATGGGGGTTATGGAGGGTATGGGTAGTTAGGGGGGTTATGGAGGGTATGGGTAGTTAGGGGGGTTATGGAGGGTATGGGTAGTTAGGGGGGTTATGGAGGGTATGGGTAGTTATGGGGGTTATGGATAGTTATGGGGGTTATGGAGGGTATGGGTAGTTAGCGGAGGTATGGGTAGTTATGGGGGGTTAAGAGAGTGAGGTTATAGTCACGTAGGATGTCATCAGGATACAACAATAGCCTCGTAGGATTTCAACAGGATATTATCAAGAAGAACGTTAGGGTAGTCTTGTAGGATGTCAGGATATATCGTCTCGCAGGATGTCAGGATATAGTCTCGCAAGATGTCAGGATATAGTCTCGCAGGATGTCAGGATATAGCCTCGCAGGATGTCAGGATATAGTCTCGCAGGATGTCAGGATATAGTCTCTCAGGATATAGTCTCGCAGGATGTCAGGATATAGCCTCGCAGGATGTCAGGATATAGCCTCGCAGGATGTCAGGCTATAGTCTCGCAGGATGTCAAGATAAAGTCTCAGGATGTCAAGATAAAGTCTCGCAGGATGTCAGGATATAGCCTCGCAGGATGTCAGGATATAGCCTCGCAGGATGTCAAGATATAGCCTCGCGGGATGTCAGGATATAGTCTCGCAGGATGTCAGGATATAACCTCGCAGGATGTCAGGATATAGCCACGCAGGATGTCATGAGGATGTAGCTAGACAGTCTCCACCTCCCCAACACACCACACTAAAAGCCTTCACCATCCTGCCCGTGCAATTCAGGATGCAAATTTATCTCCCCAGTTTATTAATATGCAGATTAAATCATGTGGAGGATTTGGGTGGCTGCGGGCATGGGAGGGGGAGTGGGAGGGGGAGTTGGTGGCGTGGGAGGGGGGAATGGGGGACGTGGGAAGGGGGAGTTGGTGGCGTGGGAGGGGGGAGTTGGGGACGTGGGAGGGGGAGAGTTGGGGACGTGGGAGGGGGAGAGTTGGGGACGTGGGAGGGGGGAGTTGGGGACGTGGGAGGGGGAGTTGGGGACGTGGGAGGGGGAGTTGGGGACGTGGGAGGGGGGGAGTTGGGGACGTGGGAGGGGGAGTTGGGGACGTGGGAGGGGGGAGTTGGTGGCGTGGGAGGGGGGAGTTGGTGGCGTGGGAGGGGGGAGTTGGTGGCGTGGGAGGGGGGAGTTGGGGACGTGGGAGGGGGGAGTTGGGGGCGTGGGAGGGGGGAGTTGGGGGCGTGGGAGGGGGGAGTTGGGGGCGTGGGAGGGGGGAGTTGGGGGCGTGGGAGGGGGGAGTTGGGGGCGTGGGAGTGGGGAGTTGGGGCGTGGGAGGGGGGAGTTGGGGGCGTGGGAGGGGGGAGTTGGGGGCGTGGGAGGGGGGAGTTGGGGGCGTGGGAGGGGGGAGTTGGGGGCGTGGGAGGGGGGAGTTGGGGGTGGGAGGGGGGAGTTGGGGGCGTGGGAGGGGGGAGTTGGGGGCGTGGGAGGGGGGAGTTGGGGGCGTGGGAGGGGGAGTTGGTGGCGTGGGAGGGGGGAGTTGGTGGCGTGGGAGGGGGGAGTTGGGGGCGTGGGAGGGGGGAGTTGGGGGCGTGGGAGGGGGGAGTTGGGGACGTGGGAGGGGGAGTTGGGGACGTGGGAGGGGGAGTTGGGGACGTGGGAGGGGGAGTTGGGGACGGGGGAGGGGGAGTTGGGGGCGTGGGAGGGGGAGTTGGGGACGTGGGAGGGGGAGTTGGGGACGTGGGAGGGGGAGTTGGGGGCGTGGGAGGGGGAGTTGGGGACGTGGGAGGGGGAGTTGGGGCGTGGGAGGGGAGTTGGGGCGTGGGAGGGGGAGTTGGGGGCGTGGGAGGGGGAGTTGGGGGCGTGGGAGGGGGGAGTTGGGGGCGTGGGAGGGGGAGTTGGGGGCGTGGGAGGGGGGAGTTGGGGACGTGGGAGGGGGAGTTGGGGGCGTGGGAGGGGGAGTTGGGGACGTGGGAGGGGGGAGTTGGTGGCGTGGGAGGGGGGAGTTGGTGGCGTGGGAGGGGGGAGTTGGTGGCGTGGGAGGGGGAGTTGGTGGCGTGGGAGGGGGAGTTGGAGACGTGGGAGGGGGAGTTGGAGACGTGGGAGGGGGAGTTGGAGACGTGGGAGGGGGAGTTGGAGACGTGGGAGGGGGAGTTGGGGACGTGGGAGGGGGAGTTGGGGACGTGGGAGGGGGAGTTGGGGACGTGGGAGGGGGAGTTGGGGACGTGGGAGGGGGAGTTGGTGGCGTGGGAGGGGGAGTTGGTGGCGTGGGAGGGGGAGTTGGAGACGTGGGAGGGGGAGTTGGAGACGTGGGAGGGGGAGTTGGAGACATAGGTGTCTAATCGTATGGTGATCCCAAATTCATCATGAAATACAATTTTATACGGTTGTGATAACACGGACGGCGCCCATCATAGAGGAGGATGAATTACCAGGACTACACTACTGATATCACACACACACACAGTCACAACCCACTCGTGTGTGTGTGTGGGTGTTAGTGTAAGTAAATGTGAAGGCTTAAAATTTCATTGATTTTCGTTAAGAAAGCTTAAACCTTCAGCCACTCCCAGCCTGAAGCCTTACAACTTCGGACACAACACCAAACCATTTCAGCGACCTCGACCGACGCGCATACATAATAATAATAATAAAAAAAAAGAAAGCCGAGTTATGTTCCTACAGCGCCGCCGCCTCCCGAGGGCTGGAGCGTCGAGAGATATTCATTACTATTTAAAGTTAAATGAAGGTGTGGAGTGACAAGCGGCCGACAGCCATAATCATGTTATAAATTAGCAGGTGTGGGAAGGTGTGTGGCTCGCCGCCCCCAACAACTCCACCTGTAAATGGGACACAGTCTCTCTCTCTCTCTCTCTCTCTCTACGTCTGCTAGCCACTAGTTAAGTCATTCAATATGTTAATTCAAATGTCTGTGTTTCTCAATCTTCTTCCCAGTCTATCTGTCTTTGTCTGTCCTTTAACCACGTCTCAAGACCAAACACATAATAATACCTAATACAACTTACGATAAAAAGGGAAACATACGATAACATGTGAACTTAAGAAAGAAACAAAATCTTAACTTCTCTTCTAAGTCAAAGTTTATAAAGTGAGAGTACACACACACACACAAGTATTACGAGTTTACGGTCGGACACTCAACTGGCGGTACAAGTTAACGAGGTCACAAACTCCCCCCCCCCCCTCCCCTCCAGGTGATCTGAATATACAATACAGGTAACTTACACCTGGTGGCTTGACATTATAACACCCCCCCCCCCCCCCCCGCCGCCCACAGGTAAAGCTAATAACACCACTAACGTCAACAAACAGTACGAAGTTTGTTGACAATAACCCAAGTCGGTTTGAGAATTATAAAGCATACTCGCCGACCGCCCCACACGACCACATCCATACGACCGCCCCACACGACCACACCCACACGACCACATCCACACGACCACATCCACACAGTACAGGGCAAGACTCCAGGGTCAGGGGGTCATGTCAACTGAGAACCAACACCACAAGAGCCAGCCAGGTCAACCCCTACTAGACCCTGGTGAGAGGTCAGGACGCGACACCATACTGACTTACAAGATAAAGACGCGTAATGAACGAGAATTACCTGTGTGTACCTTGAGTTAATGAACGAGAATTACCTGTGTATACCTTGAGTTAATGAACGAGAATTACCTGTGTGTACCTTGAGTGAGTGAGTGACCCAAGAACCACTTCCTCTGAGCTCTTGAGAGACATATCAACTAGCAGAACCCCCTCCCCCGAGCCCTTAAGAGAGAGACATCAACTAGCAAAACTCCCTCTCCCTGAGCCCTTAAGAGAGAGACATCAACTAGCAGAACCCCCCCTCCCCCCTTGAGAGAGAGACATTAACTAGCAAGTGTTTAATAGTCAAGGGGTTATACCGGGCAGTCGACTAATGGTTATGTGTGCCATTATCCAAGCCCAGGGAAGCAGTGACCACTCTGACCATTAAGGGAAGAGATAATGGTTGACTCTGGTGATATAATGAGTGAAGAGGAAGATAATGGCAGAGATGTTAATGGGTTTAAGGGGACGAAGGGGGAACAAAGACTACACTAAGGATGGCTGATATATAAAGGGGACCAAGGGGAGACAAAGACTACACTAAGGATGGCTGATATATAAAGGGGACCAAGGGGGAACAAAGACTACACTAAGGATGGCTGATATATAAAGGGGACCAAGGGGGAACAAAGACTACACTAAGGATGGCTGATATATAAAGGGGACCAAGGGGGAACAAAGACTACACTAAGGATGGCTGATATATAAAGGGGACCAAGGGGGAACAAAGACTACACTAAGGATGGCTGATATATAAAGGGGACCAAGGGGGAACAAAGACTACACTAAGGATGGCTGATATATAAAGGGGACCAAGGGGGAACAAAGACTACACTGTGGTCCCTAAAGAGATATAAAACTTTAAAATCTCTTGCTTAAAAAACTAAAAAAAAAAAAAAAAGGGAAATAATTAAAATCTGCGTAAGACCATCTGAAAAAAGATACCAGAGAATATTTTGTACCAGTAGAGCTCTCTCTCTCTCTCTCTCTCTCTCTCTCTTACTCCCTCACTTTCACTCCCCAACAGTGCTTCAAGATACACAAGTGCTTCAAGATACACCAGTGCTTCAAGTTACACCAGTGCTTCAAGTTACACCAGTGCTTCAAGATGCACCAGTGCTTCAAGATGCACCAGTGCTTCAAGATGCACCAGTGCTTCAAGATGCACCAGTGCTTCAAGATGCACCAGTGCTTCAAGATGCACCAGTGCTTCAAGATGCACCATTGCTTCAAGACACACCATTGCTTCAAGACACACCAGTGCTTCAAGATACACCAGTGCTTCAAGATGCACCAGTGCTTCAAGATGCACCAGTGCTTCAAGATACACAGTGCTTCAAGACACACCAGTGCTTCAAGACACACCAGTGCTTCAAGACACACCAGTGCTTCAAGATACACCAGTGCTTCAAGATACACCAGTGTTTCAAGATACACCAGTGCTTCAAGATACAGCAATGCTTCAAGATACACCAGTGCTTCAAGATACACCAGTGCTCCAAGATACACCAGTGCTTCAAGATACACCAGTGTTTCAAGATACACCAGTGCTTCAAGATACACCAGTGCTTCAAGATACACCAGTGCTTCAAGATACACCAGTGCTTCAAGATACAGTAATGCTTCAAGATACACCAGTGCTTCAAGATACACCAGTGCTTCAAGATACACCAGTGCTTCAAGATACACCAGTGCTTCAAGATACACCAGTGCTTCAAGATACACCAGTGCTTCAAGATACACCAGTGCTTCAAGATACACCAGTGCTTCAAGATACACAAGCGCTTCAAGATAAACCAGTGCTTCAAGATACACCAGTGCTTCAAGATACACCAGTGCTTCAAGATACACAAGCGCTTCAAGATAAACCAGTGCTTCAAGATACACAAGCGCTTCAAGATAAACCAGTGCTTCAAGATACACCAGTGCTTCAAGATACACCAGTGCTTCAAGATACACCAGTGCTTCAAGATACACCAGTGCTTCAAGATACACCAGTGCTTCAAGATACACCAGTGCTTCAAGATACACCAGTGCTTCAAGATACACAAGCGCTTCAAGATAAACCAGTGCTTCAAGATACACCAGTGCTCCAAGATACACCAGTGCTTCAAGATACACCAGTGCTTCAAGATACACCAGTGCTCCAAGATACACCAGTGCTTCAAGATACACCAGTGCTTCAAGATAAAGTAGTGCTTCAAGATAAACTAGTGCTTCACAAGTATCAAGGTAAGCTACACCTTGACGGGCAGCAGGTAGCCCAGGTGGGTGACAGCAGCACCAGGTAGGCAGGCAGACACTCAAAAAGCTTTGATAAGCCTCATTAAATACTAAACTCTGGCCTCAAGGCACTCATTATAAACCTTTAGGCAATTATTTCAACATCAAACAAAGCCAACAATTGAATCACATTTGTTGTAATTGAGACAACATGATTATTAATTATACTTTCAAGGTAGTAATTATGGTGGTGTTTTTGGTGTTTTTTTTTACCTCAATGATAAAATTATTTTTGTTGGAATTAATGATGGTTTTTGTGGGCGGCCTCAACGTAATACAGTATATAATTTGAGGTGTGTGTATGTGGGAGGAAGGGGGGTTTACTAGCACTAGGCAACTCGTTATATTAGGCCAGGACGCGAGGATAAAGGTAATGTAAGTGCCACACACACAAAGTGATGCCGAGTTAAACGACAGGTATTACGTGAAAAATAACAACGATAGTCTCGTCAAAATGTTTCACAGGTGTAATAAGGTGGTTTAGGTTAGGTTAATATTCAGGTTAGGTTAAAGTGGTTAGGTTAGAGTGGTTAATATTCAGGTGTTCCTCATCAGGTGTTCTCTAGGGAGGTAGGAGACGGCAGGAGGCAGAAGACGTCCTGTACAACTCAGGTAACTTGTGTTTCCTTGCTGGGCCACAGAGGAGCAGGTGTGTCCTCCAGGTGTGTCCTCCATGTGTGCAGGCCAGGTAAACTTCTCCACGTTAGTTAAATTCTCCCCGTCTAGCCATCTCCTCCCCTCCCCTTCCCACCCCCGGTCTTCCCCAGCTTCTTATCTCCCCTTCTTGTCTCTTCCTCCCCAATTCTGATTCTTAAAATCTCCCCCATCACTATTTTTTTCCTTCATTCCTACTCTTCTCCCTCTTCACTAAATCTTCCCTCCCTCCTTACTTCCCTACTCTCCTCTCCCCATCCTATTCACTCACAATCCTCCCCTCCCCATATCACCTACCCTAATCTCCCACCCCCCCCCCCCCCCTCCTATAGGCCAATATCGTCTTCATCTCTCCCTGAGTAACAAGTAGGAAGTAGGGCAGGGAGGGAAGGGAAGGGGAGGGAGGGAGGGAAGGGGAGGGAGGGAGGGAAGGGGAGGGGAGGGAGGGAGTGTAGGGAGGGAGGGGAGGGAGGGAGGGGAGGGAGGGGAGGGGAGGGAGGGAGTGTAGGGAGGGAGGGGAGGGAGGGAGGGGAGGGAGGGAGGGGGACAAGGAGGGAGGGAAGGGGAGGGAGGGAGTTTAGGGAGGGAGGGAGGCTAGACGTGAATATAGTCTACCTTTCCTCCTCCAGCGTCGCCTACAGGAGGTTTATTACCCCCTCTCCTCCTCAAGACTACCACCAACTAGCTCCCTCCTACAGCTACTCCAACACTCCCTCAGGAACCACCAACATGTTCCCTCCCCCGGCTCCTCCAACACACCTCCTTCGGCCCGTCCAACACCCTCCCTCGGCCCCTCCAACACCCTCCCTCGGCTCCTCCAACACCCTCCCTCGGCCCCTCCAACACCCTCCCTCGGCCCCTCCAACACCCTCCCTCGGCCCCTCCAACACCCTCCCTCGGCCCCTCCAACACTCTCCCCCGGCTCCTCCAACACTCTACCCCGGCTCCTCCAACACCCTCCCCCGGCTCGTCCAACACCCTCCCTCGGCTCGTCCAACACCCTCCCTCGGCTCCTCCAACACCCTCCCTCGGCTCCTCCAACACCCTCCCTCGGCTCCTACAACACCCTCCCTCGGCTCCTACAACACCCTCCCTCGGCTCCTACAACACCCTCCCTCGGCTCCTCCAACACCCTCCCCGGCTCCTCCAACACCCTCCCCCGGCTCCCCCAATATTATCACGAGGAAAAGATAAATAACAACAGTAGAGGTTCAAGTGATCTACCGCCGTTGTCAAGGAGACCACAAACCTCAGTTAATCAAGGCAACTTTGACACGCCCGAGGCACACGTAGGAAGTTGTGGTAGTGGGGGAGGGGGGGGGAGGGGGATGGGGAAAGGAGGTGAGGGGAGATGGAAGGTGAAAGGATGGATGGGGGAGATGGGGAGTATATGGAAGGACTAGGGGAGATGGGGAGTAAAGGGAGGTAATGCATGAAGAGGATTAACTGTTGGATGGGCCACACACACACACTAGTCGAGTCTGTCAAGAGGCCCCACCGCTACCCGCCTTCCTGCCGACTCGGGGATGCCAGCTCCTACTCTACAGGCGCCCTTGTGTCTCTCCCTCTCGTGTGTGTGTGTGTATTCCCTCTCTACCTTCCCAACTGCTTCATGTTTTGTTTTAAATCATTAATTCTCTTTCTCTCTCAGCGTCACTTTTTCCCCCCACACGTCTCGCCAGGTCTTCATCATTTACCTGACCTCACAACACCAACCTCCACAACCACCCCCCCCACCACCACCACCCACAACAACACCCCCCCTAACACCCACACCCCTCCTCCACAACCCATAACAACCCCACCACCACCCACAACACATCCCGCCCCCACACGACAACTCCCCTCCCATGCAAAATACCCCCTCCCCTCACCCACAACCCCTCCCACACCCACACCCCTTCTCCCCCACCCACAACACCACTACCTCCTCCCTCCCCTGATGTACGATACACGTGCAGCATTAATCTCAACGACCAGGTTATACAAACGAGGATTGAGTCCTTGGTAAAGTCGACTCACCCACGACCAAAAAAACCTCTCAACACCACTACAACACCTGACGTAAGAACTAATGACGAATAACACCCAATCACCCAAACAAACCATATACCAGTTCTGAGGGTTGGCGACCACTACCCTCCAATCATATATTTCGTCTCTCCTTCAGAAAAAATAAATAAATAAAATAAATAAATCAATAAATAAAAAATATCGCCATCTACCACTTCCCCCACCCACCTGTAATTTACACCTCAAGATAAATAAACATTTCAATGTATACACCTCAATAACCACAAGTGTCCAGCAGGCTTCTATAAACATCGGAAAACATTGACAGTGACCTTGCGAATGTGGTCATTGTTGTGGGTCCCGAAACTTCCTGAAGGGGGGATGGCACTAGAGCTTACCAAGTCCCACGGCAATATACTCCCCGGTTACGAGGTATATATACAGTATAATACAACACACAGGGAATTTACATGGATGATAGTGAACTTTGTAATTCTGACCTGAATTTGGGGTTATGACTATTATACCAGACTCATGTTTACAGCAGAAGACTCATGTTTACAGCAGAAGACTCATGTTTACACCAGAAGACTCATGTTTACACCAGAAGACTCATGTTTACACCAGAAGACTCATGTTTACACCAGACTCATGTTTACACCAGAAGACTCATGTTTACACCAGAAGACTCATGTTTACACCAGAAGACTCATGTTTACACCAGAAGACTCATGTTTACACCAGAAGACTCATGTTTACACCAGAAGACTCATGTTTACACCAGAAGACTCATGTTTACACCAGAAGACTCATGTTTACACCAGAAGACTCATGTTTACACCAGAAGACTCATGTTTACACCAGAAGACTCATGTTTACACCAGAAGACACATGTTTACACCAGAAGACACATGTTTACACCAGAAGACACATGTTTACACCAGAAGACTCATGTTTACACCAGAAGACACATGTTTACACCAGAAGACTCATGTTTACACCAGAAGACTCATGTTTACACCAGACTCATGTTTACACCAGAAGACTCATGTTTACACCAGAAGACACATGTTTACACCAGACTCATGTTTACACCAGAAGACACATGTTTACACCAGACTCATGTTTACACAAGACACATGTTTACTGTACACCGGACACATGTTTACGTGTTGTCATAAAGGCACACACCAAGTACAGGGTCTCAGGACTGTCACGATATAAATGATGAACACTATCTCTCTCTCTCTCTCTCTCTCTCTCTCTCTCTCTCTCTCTCTTTCTAATGACTTTCCTCACACCACGACCTGCCCCAGATAGTGCCTAGTGTTCCCTCCTCAACTAGAGAGTCGCATCACCAAACACAGACAATACCATCAAGGCGGACAATGTACTCACCGGAGAATGTCAGTATCGTTTGTTTCAACATCAAGAACCTCACTCCCATAAAACACCGCTTTCTACTCCGACCCAACCATTCTCCCCCCTCCCCTCCAGTCCATCAATACATACACCCCTCCCTACACCCTATACACACACGCACCTCCTCTGTCAATACCTACACCACCTACCTCCTCTGTCAATACCTACACATCCACTTCCTCTGTCAATACCTACACACCCACCTCCTCTGTCAATACCTACACCACCCACCTCCTCTGTCAATACCTACACACCCACCTCCTCTGTCAATACCTACACCACCTACCTCCTGTCAATACCTACACATCCACTTCCTCTGTCAATACCTACACACCCACCTCCTCTGTCAATACCTACACACCCACCTCCTCTGTCAATACCTACACCACCTACCTCCTGTCAATACCTACACATCCACTTCCTCTGTCAATACCTACACACCCACCTCCTCTGTCAATACCTACACCACCCACCTCCTCTGTCAATACCTACACCACCCACCTCCTCTGTCAATACCTACACCACCCACCTCATCTGTCAATACCTACACACCCACCTCCTCTGTCAATACCTACACACCCACCTCCTCTGTCAATACCTACACCACCCACCTCCTCTGTCAATACCTACACCACCCACCTCCTCTGTCAATACCTACACCACCCATCTCCTCTGTCAATACCTACACACCCACCTCCTCTGTCAATACCTACACCACCCACCTCCTCTGTCAATACCTACACCACCCACCTCCTCTGTCAATACCTACACCACCCACCTCCTCTGTCAATACCTACACCACCCACCTCCTCTGTCAATACCTACACACCCACCTCCTCTGTCAATACCTACACCACCCACCTCCTCTGTCAATACCTACACATCCACCTCCTCTGTCAATACCTACACCACCCACCACCTCTGTCAATACCTACACACCCACCTCCTCTGTCAATACCTACACCACCCACCTCATCTGTCAATACCTACACACCCACCTCCTCTGTCAATACCTACACACCCACCTCCTCTGTCAATACCCACACACCCACCTCCTCTGTCAATACCCACACCACCCACCTCCTCTGTCAATACCCAAACACCCACCTCCTCTGTCAATACCCACACCACCCACCACCTCTGTCAATACCTACACACCCACCTCCTCTGTCAATACCTACACATCCACCTCCTCTGTCAATGCCTACACCACCCACCTCCTGTGTCAATACCTACACCACCTACCTCCTCTGTCAATACCTACACCACCCACCTCCTGTGTCAATACCTACACCACCTACCTCCTGTGTCAATACCTACACCACCTACCTCCTCTGTCAATACCTACACCACCTACCTCCTCTGTCAATACCTACACCACCCACCACCTCTGTCAATACCTACACACCCACCTCCTCTGTCAATACCCACACCACCCACCTCCTCTGTCAATACCTACACCACCCACCACCTCTGTCAATACCTACACACCCACCTCCTCTGTCAATACCTACACACCCACCTCCTCTGTCAATACCCACACCACCCCTCCCCCCCACACAGCTCCCCATCTCTCCCTCTGTTATGCAGTGTTCCTTTACTTTCATCTTCCCTTTTCTTCTCATTGTTCTCTACTCTCCCTCACTACTCCATCTTCTCCCCTCCCTCCCTCCCTCATTCCCTCATCGTCCCTCTCCTTCTCCCTCAATATTCCTCTCTCCCTCCCCAACAATCCTGTATATCGTAACGTCTCTGTGAATGCATACGAGACACCTCACATCACCACCACAAAATATTCATACACCAAAACATATCCTTCCTCCATATTGTGTGTGTGTGTGTGTATGTGTCTGCGTCTGTGTGTGTGTATGTGTGTGTGTATGTGTGTGTATATGTGTGTGTGTGTGTGTATGTGTGTGTATATGTGTCTGTGTGTGTGTGTGTATATGTGTCTGTGTGTGTGTGTGTGCGAGAGAGTGAATGAAAGTCTGTGTGTCTAAGAGTACCCCGAAAAGTGGAAAGACGGAAGGACTAAGGGGTGTGTGTGTGTCGAGGGTGTGTCGAGGGTGTGTTGAGACCTCCTGTGTTAATGGGCAATATAAGAACACTCATAACAGACGACAATGAAGGTTAAATTAAGGTCTATTGTGTGTTAATGAACTTTACAATGAAGAGTTACGAGACGATGAAGACGGCACAAGACTTTCCCATACTCGCTAATGGGTGGGGTGGGGTGGGGTGGGGTTGGGTTGGGTGAACAGGGGCTGGGTGGGGTGGGTTGGGTTAGGTGGGGTTGGGTGGGTTGGGGTGATTAATCTTCAGGTGTTATAAGCTGTGGTGGAGGAGGACCACGTGACTAGTATAGCCACCTCACCACATAAACACCCCCCCTACCCCTCTCCCTCCCCTTTCTATTCCACCTTCTCCCCTTCCTGATAAACGAATCGACAAGAAAAAAATAGTAAATATACACTCGGACGACACCAGACGGCCGCTCACCCTCTTACTAAAACAACCGAGTCATTTCTAACCCAATAGCAGCTCTTAAGACTGTTTACGGCACCAATGAACTCGGCCCAAGGAGGAGACATGTGGGGAAGATACGGCCAGCGGTTCTTGAGCTGCATCTTGAGAACCACTTAAGAGAGCACACAATCTGATACTAGCATTTTTTACCAACTTACAGCACACACACACACACACACACACACACGGGGCATGACTGGCATATTAACATACAGCTGATGCAAGCAGTGGTCATGACGGCTATTCCGGGAAAGCCAATCTCTCATCTCCTTACAAACTGTGAGAGAGAGAGAGAGAGAGAGAGAGAGAGAGAGAGAGAGAGAGAGAGAGAGACCCCATTTCAACCTCGACGTGGGCCGTTTTATTACAGTACTCCACCACCGAAGTTACGACCATGAATTTAAATAATACCATAAGGAGTTTTACTGACGTACTCACTTTAGTTTTATACCACCAAGAATTTATATATTACTGTAGGTTAGGTTAGGTTAGGTATTCCCAGAAACGAGGACCTGCCCTCACAAGACAACTCAGTCCCCCCCCCCTCCCCACACGATCAAGCGACTGACAACTAACAAGCGACTGACAACTAACAAGCGACTAGACACCTGGTGCATCATATAGTTCACTGGTCGTTAGTGAAGGTCTGTCCACAACGATCATGTAGGAGCTTTACCTTTCCCAACACCTGGTCAATTATCAAAACAAAATGTACTCTTGGATATAATCACTGACTTAATAACACAGGTGTACAAGGGTAAAAACACAGGTGTACAAGGGTAAAAACACAGGTGTACAAAGGTCAAGACGACCTCCTTAGACAAATGACAACACGACTAGAAAATCTTACTACCGTGATCAGAACACGAACCTTACATGATATGGTCCATCATCATAAACAACACAACTAGGATGGCAACACTCTAAGGTGAGCGAGTTAACCTGAACCAAAATCATAACCGTGTCAATATAACATTCAACACCAATGCCACCTGTACAGACTGTCTTGCTCGTCTCGCCTGTAAACAGAGAATGGCGCTGAATAAACCATAGTACACGCCCAGTGGCACGAGGCACTTCACCCTGACACTGTTAAGAGCTTCACCCGTTATATATATTTGAACAACACTACTCACGGATTACTATACAGGCAATGACTGCTAATTAACCTCTAGAACAGATTATAACGACAGGGGGAAGGAAGTAATTTCTATAACACACACACACACACACACAAACAAAAATATCGCCAAAATATTTTACGTTCATTTACGGTGTTGTGACTTTGGGCGGCGTCAGGTGAGACAGGTAATAAAGAAGAGAATGACTTGGGATAATGTTGTTGTTAGGCGCTGACACCCTCTAACTCTGTCACTGCCAGCACCGGCATTCGTTCGGCGAAGGGGAGGAAGAAGAAGGAGGAGAAGGAGGAGGAGGAGGAGGAAGAGGGGAGAAAGGGTAGGAGAAGGGAGAGAAGTAGGGGGAAGAAAAGGAGGAGGAAGAAGGGGAAGAGGAGAAGGGGAGGAGGAAGAAGAGGAGGAAGGGGGAAGACGCAAACGTTCAGGACAAGCAGCCACATCCATCAACAGGTGTGTGTGTGTGCCATACCCCAAACAACACCTCCCGGCCACCGTAACTTACCCAATCACTGTCTTAACTTAGTCTCAACACCTGGCTGACGTCACGGCAAAACAATTAGCACTAACCAAACCTAACCTAACCTAAGGTGAGGAGCCAGGGCAACAGGGACCTTGACTTGTGACCCTAAAAACATTAAGAGGTCACACGAGCTTTTACGAGATAGATAGATAGATAGATAGAACAACCCAGTACGTATATAATGTATCAAGTTGAAACAAACTCTTTCTTATCCCAACTATGTTAAAGTACACACAGACAGACAGACACAGACATAAACAGACGCCACTGACCACACCACACACGGGGGCCAGGTATAATAAGCTTTAAGGGTGAAGCGAGGCAATTCAAGTTTGTGAAGCTTTAAAAAAAGTTAATCTGATGTTAGCCCCCCACCATCCTTCATGGTGGGTAAAGCCGTCTTGTGTCGAAGTTTTCTTAAGCTGATGTGACTTTCAGCTTGAATGGAAGACGGGGGTCACTTTAAGGCGGACTAGGGTGACGGGGCGAGTTTATTATTCCATTCACGTGTCGAGAGAAGAGGCGCCAACGGATTGAAATTATTATAAAATTTTTGGTTTTGTTATTTTATCTCGGTCGCTCCATTAAATTACCGTTAACTGGACTGGCTCAAAAATCCGAGTCCTACAGATCAGCGGATATAAAACTAAGCCAGGTCGTTACCCCACAGTGTATTGACCTGCCACTCAGGGTATGTGGGGGTGATATCAAAGACTGAGGTGAGCAGTACACACGACCCCGGCCCTAGAGCTCAATATTAACTGTCAGACTAGTTCCTGGTAACGATGACGTCACGTACTCTACCACCCGCTAACATATATATTCAGTCGATTTGCTAAGTTTAGGTTAAATTGGTATAATGGTGGTGGGTGGGAGGAAAGAAATGGGAAGGAAACGAGCCGATGTTACAGTGGACAAGGGCCGTCAGCGCTTGCCCTGCCCTCATAAGCGTGGATTTCACCAAATGGCGTCCCAGGCCGGTGTGGCAACATTACTGGCCCGCAGGTAGGAAGGCATTATTCAGTAATGGCTCCCTCCCTGCCCGCCTAAATCGCTGAATGTCCAATAATCGACCGATATCCAAACATGCATATCTTGTACTTTCTATTACAGCATCATGCAGCAATTCCTGTACACAGGGCCAGTGCTGCACCTCGTGGCTTGTGCTGACCGAAGGTACATATCAAGTTGGTTTAAAAGTTGGCAGCTGGTTGAGATACGCCATGTTTACAGCTCCCAGACAGACGAACAAATGAGGGTAAGGCATCATGGTAGTGTTTTAAAAGCCTTAGCCTGGCCTACTGTGCTCCAGAGACAAAGGCGAACAATAAGACCACTCGGTAAACACGGCCCCTGCATTACTCCCCCACAAAGGCAAAAAGACAACACTTACACAACACCGCCGCCACCACTGCCGCCGTCCACTACTGTAGCTTCACCATTAGGCACTCTCATCTACACCCCTGACGCAGGAGTAACCCCTCGTACGCCACACACACAACAATGCTTCAGTACCAGGACCTGTTAATGTTGCATCCAGTACAAAATGTTGTTGTTTTGATTTATAGGAGAAGAAGAAGAGGGAAGGAAGACGAACAAAGGAGGGAAAAGAATGGAGGGAGGAAGGACCGTGAAGAAGACAGGAGGAGAAGAAGAAAGTTAGAAAGAAGTAAGGAAGAAGTAGGAAGAAAAAAGAGAAGGAAGGAAGAATGAAAAAGAATAAGGAAGAAAAAAGAGAAGGAAGGAAAGAAGAATTAAGAAGAAATAAGGAAGAATAAGAGAAGGAAGGAAGAAAAAAAAAAAAAGGAAGTTAGGAAAAATCCGAAACATTACACACAAACCTCTCCAATTAAAACATTACCTCAAACCACTACACTACATGACACTCTAAGGTAAAATACACATCTCCTTTAACCTATAACATAACATAAATCATAACAAACTTGAGATGTAACCTTCACGATATACCACCTTAAGATTAGCCCCCCCCTCCTTCCCTTCAGTATATTTCACCTTAAAATTAATCAGTGACGACAAACTATGACCTCAAGTAAAATTTTGAAAATAAACAATAAAAAGCACTAAGTTTCTATTTATTTTGAAGTTGAAAAAATCAGCCCCCCCCCCACATAAGCCTGAATAGTGTCCCTTATGTATCCCCTACACACAGTCTCTTATGTATCCCCTACACACAGTCTCTTATGTATCCCCTACACACAGTCTCTTATGTATCCCCTACACAGACCCTTATGTATCACCCTACACACAGTCCCTTATGTATTCCCTACACAGTCTCTTATGTATCCCCTACACATAGTCCCTTATGTATCCCCTACACATAGTCCCTTATGTATCCCCTACACATAGTCCCTTATGTATCCCCTACACACAGCCCCTTATGTATCCCCTACACACAGTCCCTTATGTATCCCCTACACACAGTCCCTTATGTATCCCCTACACACAGTCCCTTATGTATCACCCTACACATAGTCCCTTATGTATCCCCTACACACAGTCCCTTATGTATCCCCTACACAGTCCCTTATGTATCACCCTACACAGACCCTTATGTATCCCCTACACACAGTCCCTTATGTATCCCCTACACATAGTCCCTTATGTATCACCCTACACAGCCCCTTATGTATCCCCCTACACAGTCCCTTATGTATCCCCGACACAGTCCCTTATGTATCCCCTACACAGTCCCTTATGCATCACCCTACACAGACCCTT
Organism: Homarus gammarus; assembly: GCA_958450375.1. Classification (NCBI taxonomy): domain Eukaryota; kingdom Metazoa; phylum Arthropoda; class Malacostraca; order Decapoda; family Nephropidae; genus Homarus; species Homarus gammarus. The sequence goes on from CAUDMG010002944.1 coordinate 650,135, forward strand.
ATGTATCCCCTACACACAGTCCCTTATGTATCCCCTACACACAGTCCCTTATGTATCACCCTACACATAGTCCCTTATGTATCCCCTACACACAGCCCCTTATGTATCCCCTACACATAGTCCCTTATGTATCACCCTACACAGTCCCTTATGTATCCCCTACACAGTCCCTTATGTATCACCCTACACAGACCCTTATGTATCCCCTACACACAGTCCCTTATGTATCCCCTACACATAGTCCCTTATGTATCACCCTACACAGTCCCTTATGTATCACCCTACACAGTCCCTTATGTATCCCCGACACACAGTCCCTTATGTATCCCCTACACAGTCCCTTATGTATCACCCTACACAGACCCTTATGTATCCCCTACACACAGTCCCTTAGGTATCCCCTACACATAGTCCCTTATGTATCCCCTACAAACAGTCCCTTATGTATCCCCTATAGACAGTCCCTTATGTATCCCCTACACAGCCTCGGTCCCTGACACCCTACCCTCATTACCCCTGACCTAAAGCCCTGACCTGTACCATATTTTAGGGTCATCGAGGAGACTTTCTTTGGTATGTGAAGGTAAATTAGACAGACAGACAGACAGACAGACAGAGACAGACAGACAGAGACAGACAAACAGACAGACAAACAGACAGACAAACAGACAGACAGACAAACAGACAGACAGACAGACTGACAAACAGACAGACAGACAGACTGACAAACAAACAGACAGACAGACAGACAGACAAACAGACAGACAGACAAACAGACAGACATACAGACTGACAAACAGAGACAAACAGACAGACAGACAGACAGACAGACTGACAAACAGACAGACAGACTGACAGACAGACAGACAGACAGACAGACAGACAGACAAACAGACACCAAGATTAAACCTCCAGATTATGTTACCTGATGATTAAAAACCCGAACACTACCTGGAGAGGTGGGTTAATTTACGCTTAGGTTAGGTTAGGTTAGGTTAGGTGTAGATAGGCTAGGTTAGGATTGGTTTTGTTAGGCTTGCATTAAGTTTGGTTAGATTAGGTTAGGTTAGATTAGGTTAGGTTATGGTTAGGTTAGGTTTAGATAGGATAGGTTAGGATTGGTTTTGTTAGGCTTGCATTAAGTTTGGTTAGGTTAGGTTAGATTAGGTTAGGTTAGGTTAGCGTTAAATTAGGTTAGGTTCAGATAGGCTAGGTTAGGATTGGTTTCGTTAAGTTTGGTTAGGTTACGTTAGATTTCATTAATTTAGCCTTAAAGTTCGGTTAGGGAAGCATTAGGGTGTATAATCTTAAGATAAAAACAATAACAAAAGAGTCAATCTTCCCCATGATCCAAACACAACAGAGCAACACTACAAGCACCCCCCCACACCCCCACCCCCCACCCCCCCACACCCCACCCCCCGTGGAAAAGAAATAGCGACGACTAAAAAAAAAAAAAAAAACATTCCTTCGTGCCACCAGAGCCATGGCGTCATATTAGCGGGCTACACTCGCGTCGTAAGCTGCCCATAACAACCAATTAAGGCCATGAGAGCCTTTCTTTCACGCGTCTGAGCTGAGCTGGTTGCGTGTCCTTAGAGCTGAGAAATCCCCTAAATTTACCCCTAGGAGCTGAGAAATCCCCTACATTCACCCCCTATTAACTGAGAAACCCCCTACATTAACCCCCTAGTAACTGAGAAACCCCCTACATTCACCCCCTAGTAACTGTATTAAAAAGAAACCCCCCTCACCTGAGATGCTAATTTTTACCTGCCTGGCAACACCTGGTCAGGATTAAACCACAGGAACATATTTTAATCTTGTCAGTATCCATCAAGAGGGGAGGGAGGGGTTATATCAGGTGAGGTCCACTAATGAGGCTATAACTCACACCTGCCCCCCCCCCCCCCCCGGCGTGGTCGGGTGAGGGGAGAGGATGGCTGGAGGAGAAAGCCACAAACAAGACAGGTGAAAAAGCCAGCCATCAAGACGTGTGAGGAAGACGCGCGCGCGCACACACACACACACACAACATTAGACACCGGTAAATAATTCTAGAGTATCTCATTAAACTTTATTCGACTATTTCAATATCCAGAGTTGGTGTTGATTTTAAATAATATAAGTTAATAATCATGAAAAAATACCGCACTCCAACAATAAATAAATAAGAAATACTGTAACTAAAAATACCGTTACAACTTTCTTTCTTTTTTTTAGTAAAGTTGGTAAAATTATCGTTTCGGCCATGCACCTATTTGGAAGTCGTTCATATCACATCAAGACCCATCGGAAAACCACAATTTCAACCTAACCTAACCTCACCCAACCTAACCTAACCTAACCCAACCTAACCTCACCCAACCTAACCTCACCCAACCTCACCCAGCCTAACCTCACCCAGCCTAACCTCACCCAACCTCACCCAACCTAACCTCACCCAACCTAACTTTACCCAACCTAACCTCACCCAACCTAACCTCACCCAACCTAACTTCACCCAACCTAACCTCACCCAACCTAACCTCACCCAACCTAACCTCACCCAACCTAACTTCACCCAACCTAACCTCACCCAACCTAAACCAACCTAACCACACCCAACCTAACCTCACCCAACCTAACCTCAAACAGCCTAACTTCACCAAACCTAAAATCGTGTGCAGGAACGAAACAATATATTACCGTCAAGTTAAATGTATTATTAAGTCTAGAATCGAGTCTTGACACTATTTTAAACCCAGGAGAATAAAGAGTTTGTTTGTCCCGCGACCACTGAAGACCAGGGGGGGGGGGGGGGGGGCAAACTCTGCGGCGGATCAACTAGAGCGTTTCAGAGGGATTCAGACTGAGTTTTGGCCGTGTGGAGTGGACTAGGCTACCCCCCCCCCACCACCACCACTATTACTACCCCCTCCAGACACCCCCCCCCCCACCCCTTAATACGTCACAAATATCCTTCACCACCATCACCTCTGCCACCACTACTACCACCATCACCTCTGGGCACCACTACTACCACCACCATCACCTCTGGGCACCACTACTACCACCACCATCACCTCTGGGCACCACTACTACCACCACCATCACCTCTGGGCACCACTACTACCACCATCACCTCTGCCACCACTACTACCACCATCAACTCTGGGCACCACTACTACCACCATCACCTCTGGGCACCACTACTACCACCATCACCTCTGGCACCACTACTACCACCATCACCTCTGGCACCACTACTACCACCATCACCTCTGGCACCACTACTACCACCATCACCTCTGGCACCACTACTACCACCATCACCTCTGGCACCACTACTACCAGCATCACCTCTGCCACCACTACTACCAGCATCACCTCTGGCACCACTACTACCACCATCACCTCTGGCACCACTACTACCAGCATCACCTCTGGCACCACTACTACCAGCATCACCTCTGCCACCACTACCACCACCATCACCTCTGGCACTACTACCATCACCATCACCTCTGCCACCACTACTACAACCATCACCTCTGGCACCACTACTACCACCATCACCTCTGCCACCACTACTACCAGCATCACCTCTGGCACCACTACCATCACTATCACCTCTGCCACCACGACCATCACTATCACCTCTGCCACCACGACCATCACTATCACCTCTGCCACCACTACTACCACCATCACCTCTGCCACCACTACTACCACCATCACCTCTGCCACCACGACCATCACTATCACCTCTGCCACCACTACCATCACCATCACCTCTGCCACCCCACTCCTACTGTCACCATCACTACCACCACATCCCACCTCGGTTCAATTACAGATTTGAACACGACCTAACCTTACCTAACCTTAAATGACATGCTATGGTTAACTACTATGAATATAGTTTGCTGTACAGTATTTCGACTATGAAAAAAAAATAAAAAATAAATATTAATACAAAAACTTATCCGAATTTGTTGACATTTTAACGGAAACACTATTGGATGATCCTGAATAATGTGTTAAAAAGGCGTCTAAATCCATCCACTTTGACTAACCAAGCCTAGCACGTCAGAACCATCTCCTAACCAAGCCTAACACGTCAGAACCATCTCCTAACCAGGCCTAGCACGTCAGAACCATCTCCTAACCAGGCCTAGCACGTCAGAAGCATCACCTAACCAAGCCTAGCACGTCAGAACCATCTCCTAACCAAGCCTAGCACGTCAGAACCATCTCCTAACCAAGCCTAGCACGTCAGAACCATCTCCTAACCAAGCCAAGCACGTCAGAACCATCTCCTAACCAGGCCTAGCACGTCAGAACCACCACCTAAACAAGCCTAGCACGTCAGAACCATCTCCTAACCAAGCCTAGCAAATCAAAACCATCTCATAACCAGGCTTAGCACGTCAGAACCATCTCCTAACCAAGCCTAGCACGTCAGAACCATCTCCTGACCAAGCCTAGCACGTCAGAACCATCTCCTGACCAAGCCTAGCACGTCAGAACCATCTCCTGACCTAGCCTAGCACGTCAGAACCATCTCCTGACCAAGCCTAGCACGTCATAACCATCTCCTGACCAAACCTAGCACGTCAGAACCGTCTCCTGACCAAGCCTAGCACGTCGGAACCATCTCCTGACCAAGCCTAGCACGTCGGAACCATCTCCTGACCAAGCCTAGCACGTCAGAACCATCTCCTGACCAAGCCTAGCACGTCAGAACCATCTCCTGACCAAGCCTAGCACGTCAGAACCATCTCCTGACCAAGCCTAGCACGTCAGAACCATCTCCTGACCAAGCCTAGCACGTCAGAACCATCTCCTGACCAAGCCTAGCACGTCAGAACCATCTCCTGACCAAGCCTAGCACGTCAGAACCATCTCCTGACCAAGCCTAGCACGTCAGAACCATCTCCTGACCAAGCCTAGCACGTCAGAACCATCTCCTGACCAAGCCTAGCACGTCAGAACCATCTCCTGACCAAGCCTAGCACGTCAGAACCATCTCCTGACCAAGCCTAGCACGTCAGAACCATCTCCTGACCAAGCCTAGCACGTCAGAACCATCTCCTGACCAGGCCTAGCACGTCAGAACCATCTCCTGACCAAGCCTAGCACGTCAGAACCATCTCCTAACCAGGCCTAGCACGTCAGAACCATCTCCTGACCAAGCCTAGCACGTCAGAACCATCTCCTGACCAAGCCTAGCACGTCAGAACCATCTCCTGACCTAGCCTAGCACGTCAGAACCATCTCCTGACCAAGCCTAGCACGTCAGAACCATCTCCTGACCAAGCCTAGCACGTCAGAACCATCTCCTGACCAAGCCTAGCACGTCGGAACCATCTCTTGACCAAGCCTAGCACGTCAGAACCGTCTCCTGACCAGGCCTAGCACGTCGGAACCATCTCCTGACCAAGCCTAGCACGTCAGAACCATCTCCTGACCTAGCCTAGCACGTCAGAACCGTCTCCTGACCAGGCCTAGCACGTCAGAACCGTCTCCTGACCAGGCCTAGCACGTCAGAACCATCTCCTGACCAAGCCTAGCACGTCAGAACCATCTCCTGACCAAGCCTAGCACGTCAGAACCATCTCCTGACCAGGCCTAGCACGTCAGAACCATCTCCTGACCAAGCCTAGCACGTCAGAACCATCTCCTGACCAAGCCTAGCACGTCAGAACCATCTCCTGACCAAGCCTAGCACGTCAGAACCATCTCCTGACCAAGCCTAGCACGTCAGAACCATCTCCTGACCAAGCCTAGCACGTCAGAACCATCTCCTGACCAAGCCTAGCACGTCAGAACCATCTCCTGACCAAGCCTAGCACGTCAGAACCATCTCCTGACCAAGCCTAGCACGTCAGAACCATCTCCTGACCAAGCCTAGCACGTCAGAACCATCTCCTGACCAAGCCTAGCACGTCAGAACCATCTCCTAACCAAGCCTAGCACGTCAGAACCACCGCCTAACCAAGCCTAGCACGTCAGAAGCATCACCTAACCAAGCATAGCACGTCAGAACCATCACCTAACCAAGCCTAGCACGTCAGAACCATCACCTAACCAAGCCTAGCACGTCAGAACCATCACCTAACCAGGCGTAGCACGTCAGAACCATCTCCTGACCTAGCCTAGCACGTCGGAACCATCTCCTGACCTAGCCTAGCACGTCAGAACCATCTCCTGACCAAGCCTAGCACGTCAGAACCATCTCCTGACCAAGCCTAGCACGTCAGAACCGTCTCCTGACCTAGCCTAGCACGTCAGAACCGTCTCCCGACCTAGCCTAGCACGTCAGAACCGTCTCCCGACCAAGCCTAGCACGTCAGAACCATCTCCCGACCAAGCCTAGCACGTCAGAACCATCTCCCGACCAAGCCTAGCACGTCAGAACCATCTCCCGACCAAGCCTAGCACGTCAGAACCATCTCCCGACCAAGCCTAGCACGTCAGAACCATCTCCCGACCAAGCCTAGCACGTCAGAACCATCTCCCGACCAAGCCTAGCACGTCAGAACCGTCTCCCGACCAAGCCTAGCACGTCAGAACCGTCTCCCGACCAAGCCTAGCACGCCAGAACCGTCTCCCGACCAAGCCTAGCACGCCAGAACCGTCTCCCGACCAAGCCTAGCACGCCAGAACCGTCTCCCGACCAAACCTAGCACGTCAGAACCGTCTCCTGACCAAACCTAGCACGTCAGAACCATCTCCTGACCAAACCTAGCACGTCAGAACCATCTCCTGACCAAACCTAGCACGTCAGAACCATCTCCTGACCAAACCTAGCACGTCAGAACCATCTCCTGACCAAGCCTAGCACGTCAGAACCATCTCCTGACCAAGCCTAGCACGTCAGAACCATCTCCTGACCAAGCCTAGCACGTCAGAACCATCTCCTGACCAAGCCTAGCACGTCAGAACCATCTCCTGACCAAGCCTAGCACGTCAGAACCATCTCCTGACCAAGCCTAGCACGTCAGAACCATCTCCTGACCAAGCCTAGCACGTCAGAACCATCTCCTGACCAAGCCTAGCACGTCAGAACCATCTCCTGACCAAGCCTAGCACGTCAGAACCATCTCCTGACCAAGCCTAGCACGTCAGAACCATCTCCTGACCAAGCCTAGCACGTCCGTAAAGGCTAAATGACTTTAACCTTATTCAAACACATTAAGTAAATAAATGTCTCTTTATGTCATAACTACACAAACATCAATAACTTGTACAAGAAGAAAATAAATTACCAGTTCATTACATCACCTGTAAATTAACCCAAAGTTTATGTCACCTGAAGATTAAAGAACCTAACGCTGTCTGGGGTTAGGTTAGGTTAGTGTTCGTTATTATGAAACTACACTAAACAAGCAATCGTAATGGGCGAACGAGTGGTTAATGACACGTAACTATTGCTTGGTAGTTAACGATAAGCGATAATTATGTCTTGAAAATATTAACCGTTTTCATATTAATATAGTTATATTTCCAAAATTAATTACTATTTTTTTTTAAAATTATGATTTAAATAATTAATCAGTTAGAATACAGGTAATAGTTTGTCTTCATTCGTCATAGTATTTATCATAACTTTCATTACTTGCAAAAAAAATAATTTCTTTTAATTATTCAAAAGTGCAAATTACGAGACAATTATAACCTCTTGTGTTTTATATTATTACTAAGAAAAGCCTGACGTGTTAGTGATCAACTCTCACCTGTGTGTCAGCGTCCAGGTGTGATGGTCAGGTGTTCTCCGTCGGAAGCCCAAGTCAACATTTTCACCTAAGTCTATTAAACCATCAGTTGAGCTGTTTATTAGTTCTTGTCACACATAGTTCTGTATCACACTAAATCATCATGATTGTCTATAAGTTCTGTATCTCTGGGTAACGTTATTCGGGTAAAAACACTTAAAATAACAAACAAAAACATACGACTGGTGCCCAAGAGACGGTGACGCGCACTGAGTTGATGCAGTTACCTGTCCTTACCTTCCCCACCGCCCCAAATGTTGATTGGTCAATGACACCCCATGCTACCCTTTAATTGGTCACTGACAATTTCCTTGATCATCATTGGTCATTGCCGTCACTGTGCTCATTTAAACTCGTCTATACATTCTCCTTCTTGTCTGGCAAAATTATCTATGCCTTTGGAAACGAAAAAGCGTTTGCCAAACATTTAAAAACACCTTTGACTGAGTTAAATGTCAGGTAGACAGATTTCAATGGTAAAGATGTCAGACGCTCCGGACAAATACGTATATATCCACTTCGTATTACTCAAAAGTAACATCTAAGTTGTTTGGTCTGTTTAGCCGTTACAAGAGACGTCAATATTGTTATTCACTTATAAAAACAATTCCGTTCTCACTCAAGACATCTGGTAAATATTCCACATCAAAATATCAACTGGTACAATATACCCGAATAATGTAACACCTGCACACGATATACCAACAAATAATTAACCCACCATCAACTAACACTATTTATTGCAAGGAGACATTTATTCTTACACCATTATCACTTATTAAATCTCGTATCTCAAAGTACAGTATTTTAAATGACATTTCTCTTGCGCTCTCCTTTCGACGACGCTGCCATGACAGGTGTGGGCGGATGAAATATTGCCATGTTTTTAAATTATTTTCGTTTTAGGCTGCACGTAGGATTTATTACTGAAATAAAATGCAGTAATAATAAGAAAAAACTAAGAAATTTTATTGATGTCTGTTGCAGTAAGTACTTAATTACACTAGACGGTATAAGTATATATTCATGATGTAGCAACTGTCCTCGGGAGTACTCAGCCATGTGTGTTTAAATTCTTTCTAGAGTTCAGGTTGGACGAGATTCTAAGACAAGTGTTAACCCTACTGCCCCCTAGAGTGGGTACTGGGCATTGAGGAACGGCAAATGGATATGTGAGGATGAATAAAGAGTATATATGTTTGACATATATCCACACTCACCATCCACATTTTTGGCAACGAAATTTCAAATACCGAGACGAAATCATCTTACAGACTTACACACACAGCTGGACAGACCAACAAACACAAAACACCAAATACTGTATCCCTTCGCCCAGTGTGACCAGAGATAAACAAAAAAAAGTTTCGTTTGATAACACTCATCCAGCCACCAGCTTTACTTCATTAGTGGACTGAGTTTAACTTTTCAATAGCACCAAATTTACGTTGACAACTTCTACTGGCGCGTCTGGTCCTGTCAGCAGACCCGTAAGTAAACAGTACTACATCAAACACAGTACAATATCGTTATAGACAGAATATATTACGTGTAAATAAAACTATATTATTATTGTTGTTGTTGTTGTGTTATTATTATTGCTGGGAATTATTATTATTATTTCTTACATATACTTAAGAAATTTTTCGTTTCGCTTCCCTCTCTCGCAGTTCCACCTCTCCCTCTCCACCTCTCTCTCCCTCTCACTCCCAACCCCTCCCACCCACCCACACACACACATAGAAGGGCGGGAGTCTCTACACAAGTCGGGTGTCTGCGATAGCCACAGTTTTCCACCTCGCCAAATATATTAATTGACTATTACGCTAAGTGTTTCCATAATGGCGTCTGCTGGAGTACACAAGCCCCCTCCTTAAAACACACACACACACACACACACACACCAAAACCATCTCAGGTAGGCAGGTAGGTTCATAACAAGACAACCAGGTCCAAACACACAAACACCTGCCACTCACACGTCACATTCACAACACTCCCAATGACTCAATAAACGTTCCTCCTTCCTCTACTTAGTCTCTGTTAGTGTCTCTTAACACAACTTCTTTAAGGCCTAACTAGTTCTGGCTGTGGGAGAGATGTTTTTTTTTACTGAGTTTTTATGGTGTGTGTGTGTGTGTGTGATAGGAGCACCTGAGTATTAGCAGGGAGGTTAATCTTCAGGTCGTCCCATTATTCCCTCGTAAATACTTTTTGTGTGAACTTGCCCTCCTGTATACACAATGACAACACGTATACATAATGACACACGTCTTCCTCCCTAAATGCCACACAACGTAAACACCTAGAAAAAGTGCAAAAGAGGGCATGCAAGATTATTCTCTCCCCTTCCTACTCCACATATCAAGAAGCGCTCAACACACTGACCCTTTCGACTCTCACTGACCATCACCAAGACCTCATCTGCAAATTTGGTAAGAAGCTTCTACACCATCCTCGACACCGGCTCCTACGACCACCTGAGATCCCTAGCCCGAGAATTGCTGTTCGACACCACAACCGCATCCAGCCCATACGTGCACGAACTGATCGCTATAAGAACAGCCCAGTCCCAACCATTGTAAAAATTATCAATAACTTGTAATAAACCAGTGTATTCACTCCCAGTAAATACTACTTCTTGCACTGTCACTATGTTGAAATGCCCTGTAGTTTGAGCTTTTCCCCATCTAGTTATTATATATCTTATTTGTATCACTTATGTTACTTGTATATTATTTGTAATTCGTAACCCATTCCCCAAATATGTAACTGTATATTTTCAGCCTTCTGGCTACCAAGCTCTTTCAATAAACCGTTAATTATTATTATTATTTTTTATTATTATACACAGCTTCTGCCTTACCTGGGTACGACAAGAATAATACCCTTATACAAAATGCCCCTACTTTGTGAAATGGCACAACACTTCATCTCTAATGGCAAGAAGCCGACATATTAAGATTGTATCCACTTTTTTGCACTTAGTAACTATATCAGTTCTCATGTACAGAACCAAATACGCAATGTGCTTGAATACCTCCCACGTAAATGTGAATAACAAAGTGTGAGGCCAGACATACTGCCTCACACGCCTGTACTCACGCATTTGTGAATAAGTTACCCTTTCTGTATAGAACTAAACAAATAATGTAAATGAAATACTGTGTAACTCTCAGTGCCATAATATCCTGACAACCGGGGTTAATTATTATGACCCTTTGTAAACTCTACTCTGTAATCCTTTTGCGCTACCGCTCACAGGATGAGTGTAGGGTGCACAATAAAGTAGCCGCTGTAAGCGGCAAAATCAAAATCAATCCCCCTTCCGCTGCCACATGTGACCCCCTCTGACCTTCAGCAGTGACCTTGACCTTTGTGAAAGAAGATTTTTTAAACACACACACACACACACACACGTAGACGTTTTTCAGTCCTCTTCACAATAATAACTTTACCAGCACATAACAAAAAATTAAAACCCCCTTATGAACTAAATGAATAAACAGAGAAATAAACATTACACAGACAACAATAAATACTTGAGTTAATTCTATACACTTAAGCTCTTCATAATAATTCCAAACAACGCTGGATTTGTTTTTCCTAGGGTGACGAAACTTGGGAATTTTTACACGTCGAGGGATGGATCTTGGCGAAGCTGAGAGAGAGAGAGAGAGAGAGAGAGAGAGAGAGAGAGAGAGAGAGAGAGAGAGAGAGAGAGAGCAAATTACATCGTTTTGTTAGGCTTGGCGAGAATGGTTAGGGGATTGGGTGAAAGGAGGGCAGGCATACGTCACCCCTTCCTCACACTGTTGGGTTATATACCGCATACCTGACACACTCACACGCATATACCTGACATACTCTCACACACGCATACCTGACACACTCACACACATACACCTCACACACTCCTGACACACTCACACGTAGACCTGACACACTCACCTGTCACATACACACACTTAAGTTAGACTAGGTTAGGTTAGTGTTAGGTTAGGTTAGGTTAGGTTAGGTTAGTGTTAGGTTAGGTTAGGTTAGGTTAGTGTTAGGATAGGATAGATAAGGTTAGGTTAGGTTAGGTTAGGCTGGGTTAGGTTAGGTTAGGTTAGGATAGATAAGGTTAGGTTAGGTTAGTGTTAGGTTAGGTTAGGTTAGGTTAGTGTTAGGTTAGGTTAGTGTTAGGTTAGGATGGGATAGATAAGGTTAGGTTAGGTTAGGTTAGGTTAGGTTAGATTAGGTTAGGTTAGGTTAGTGTTAGGTATGTGTCTAAATTCACCAAATAATCCATCCTTTTCTTGCTATACAAACACTAAACATCTTGATAGCGTTGTCTTGACGTTAATGTGTCCAGACAACAAAATCACTCAGGTAAAATATGACAAAAAGGTTAACTCCCAGCTAAATAAAATACACCTCACCCTGCATTGGCACACACCTCACCCTGCATTGGCACACCTCACCCTGCATGGCACACACCTCACCCTGCATGGCACACACCTCACCCTGCATTGGCACACACCTCACCCTGCATTGGCACACACCTCACCCTACATGGCATACACCTCACCCTACATGGCATACACCTCACCCTGCATGGCACACACCTCACCCTGCATGGCACACCTCACCCTGCATGGCACACCTCACCCTGCATGGCACACACCTCACCCTGCATTGGCACACACCTCACCCTACATGGCATTACACCTCACCCTGCATTGGCACACACCTCACCCTACATGGCACACACCTCACCCTACATGGCACACACCTCACTGCTTCCTCGCACAACAACTGGGAGGAGGAGGGAGGGGGAGTGGGAGGGAGAGGGGAGTGGGAGGGAGGGGGGAGGGAGGGGGCACCGAGCCTTAACACGCCAGGGCTTAAGTACCAGATTCGACGGTGGGTGATGATGGTTCGTGAGTCGGAAGGCAAAGAGGTGAGCTAGGTGGGCCGCCGTCACACACCGCCCCTTTGGACCCCTGTGGCGGAGAAGGGAGGGAAGGAAGGAACGAAGGAGTGAGCCAGTCAGCCAGCCACAAGCACCGCCTTAGGATCTGACGTAGTTCTCGGATAGCCAATTACCAGGTTCAACTACCCGAGAGACCTCACGAGAATTGATCGGGAGGGATAACAAGAGATGGGAGGAGCATTAACGAACGGGAACTATGGTGGCAATGAGGCAAGTGGTGACGCAGGAGGGGGGGGGGACGTTGCCTAAATGACCTTAACTACTTCGTCTTGTCTAGTAGTTAAGGCAACTTGCACCAACCACTCAGCCCTTGTCTCCGGAGATAAGGTGAGGTAGACGAGGGAGATAAAAGAAAGATGAGAGAGAGAAAGAGAGACAGAGAGAGAGAGAGAGAGAGAGAGAGAGAGAGAGAGAGAGAGAGAGAGAGAGAGAGAGAGAGGAGAGGGAGGGAGAGAGAAAGAAAGACTTAGATAAAGATCAATACCACTTAAGTAATTACGTGTATAAGAATGAGGTCATTTTCCCCACGTGTGCAAAATCAGACTTGCATGGCAATTAGTCGCCTACACCTCCAAGTCAGTCAGTCACCTCCACGTCAGTCAGTCGCCTCCACCTCCAGGTCAGTCAGTCACCTCCACGTCCAAGACAGTCAGTCACCTACACGTCAGTCAGTCGCCTCCACCTCCAAGACAGTCAGTCACCTCCACCTCCAGGACAGTCAAGCCAGTTCTACTCCAAGACAGTCAGTCGCCTCCACCTCCAGGACAGTCAGTCACCTCCACCTCCAAGACAGTCAGTCGCCTCCACCTCCAAGACAGTCAGTCACCTACACCTCCAGGACAGTCAAGCCAGCTCTACTCCAAGACAGTCAGTCACCTCCACCTCCAAGACAGTCAGTCACCTACACCTCCAGGACAATCAAGCCAGCTCTACTCCAAGACAGTCAGTCACCTCCACCTCCAAGACAGTCAGTCACCTCCACCTCCAGGACAGTCAAGCCAGCTCTACTCCAAGACAGTCAGTCACCTCCACCTCCAAGACAGTCAGTCGCCTACACCTCCACGTCAGTCAGTCGCATCCATCTCCAAGGCAGTCAGTCGCCTCCACCTCCAAGACAAATCCATCTAGCCATCAATTTTAAAGTTATCAGGAAATTTTTACTTCTCATTCATAAAGTTTAAAGTGAAGAGCCCGAGACGACACTTAACAGCTCCTCAACTACCGTCTTGTTCCCAACCACCCCCTTCCTTCACCCCCCCCCCCCACCCTGAAAAAAAAACGTGCAAAAAGGAATAAAACGTGAATATGGGGGATGTGAATGATGGTGTAACAGTGTAGGCCATAGTGATCCTTATCATGACAGGGTATAAGGGCCATAAGGCAGCACAGTTCTCTGGCCACTATCCATCACTAGGACATCGCTCCACTTCCCCAGTTTATTAATGGTCTTGATAACGTTAATGGGGATGTTATTTTTTTGGTGCGTCATCCAGCTCTATTACTGCTAATCCTGACTATCCGCGTGACATATTCTTTCAATGACTTTCTTGAGGTTTGGACAAGACCCACGGTAAAGAATCAAGTCCTACTGCTGGAGAAAAACAAAATAAATATACACTACATTACTACTTCTGCTTCAGGTTGTTCTTATCCCTACAGGTTAGATTTTCTCACCGACCTGTACAATATAATCGTCTTAAATTGTCAGCTGGAGAAACCCGTCAATACTGGGGAGAGGAAACGACCTGACCAGACCATGCTGACACAAGACTCTTCACCTTTGTGTCTACCTTGATATTTACCTGGAATCTCATCTTGATATCCACCTGGAATTTCACCTTGACACCTTGATTCTCACCTGAATATTCACCTGTCGGAGTCTATTCGATCCATTCTCACATCCTCAATTATCTTTAAAAACAAAAAATCCGGTTCCCTTTTGGTAATGCCATTATGGTTGACAACTTCATCACCTCCCCCACCCCCTCTCCAACCATAGTACCTCCCCCACCACTATCACCCCCACCCCCCCCCCCATTAGCACCATCCACTTCACTATCAGTTCCACAAATACTTTAAACTTCCTGACCAACACAACAACTGATACCAAGAACGTCATCATCATCATCATCACTATTACTACCATCATCACCATCATCACTATCCCCTCGTCACCACACCTTCCCTCGCATCCTCTGCACCTATCTCACCTGCCCTGACTGTTAAACCTCTCAGTCTGACTGGCTCAAACTGTTCCCTTGACTGTCTCACTCGATACAACAGTCTGAATATCTTGCTGTCCCTGTCACTCTCTCAGACTGTTCCTTTCTATGAGAGAGAGAGAGAGAGAGAGAGAGAGAGAGAGAGAGAGAGAGAGAGAGAGAGAGAGAGAGAGAGAGAGAGAGAGAGAGAGAGAGAGAGAGAGAGAGGGGGCGGATCACACAAGACGGGAGAAGATCCGGGGCCAGTCATTAAATTGTTACAGACAGCGAGCACAGCAACCCATGAGTTCTCCCTGGCCTTCTCCTCCCTACCTGGCTCTCTCCTCCCTCCCTACCTGGCCCTCTCCTCCCTCCCTCCCTACCTGGCCCTCTCCTCCCTCCCTACCTGGCCCTCTCCTACCTCCCTCCCTACCTGGCTGCTTACCCAAGGATCTCCCTTTTTCTTTTCTCTCCCTCCCAAAATTATTCCATAACATTCTCTTTCCTCTCATCCAACTTAACCACTTCTCTTCTCACTTTGTCCATTACCTCATAAACTATTAATTTATAAGAAAATAAAACAAACAGGGAAGAGTTTCTCAATCATGCAAATTACCTGACACATATTTATACGAAGGAGAGAGATACTACTTGAACCACACTCACAAGACGGAACACCTGAAGATTAGACACCCTAGTTAAGTTTCACCTGAAGAGTCATTAACCCCCACCGTATATCACCTGATCATTAGCCCCAGATAATTTCACCCTAAGATTAAACCCTCAACTTAATTCACATAAAGACTGGCCTTACAAGGATGGAAGGGGGAGGGAGGAAGGAAATATAAAGAATAAAAAATGCATCTGATGGAAGAGGGAGGAGGAGGGGGGGGGAGGAAGAGGAGGAGGGAGGAAGGAGGAGAGAGGGGCAACTCTTCCAACAAATTAAGAAAGATGCCAGTAATCTCTCTCTCTCTCTCTCTCTCTCTCTCTCTCTCTCTCTCTCTCTCTCTCTCTCCATAAACCACCATAGGACCTCTCCTCCCCCAACCTAACATAGCTTCACCAACCCCCTCCCTATTAACCTCTGAATCTCCCTCCCCCTCCCCCCCCCCCCTTTGATCACGCCCCATTGGCTCCTTCCTCACCCCCACAACCAATTACCTCCGCTGTACGCCTTGTTAGCCAGGTAAATGCCTCTCTCTCTCTGCCACCGATCTTGCCCCATTTATTCTTCTTTTTTTTTCAAGGTGGAAATTCGCTCAGAAGTGATGTGTACGTCAATTGACTCACATATGTACGCCAATTGACTCACATGTGTACGTTAATTGACTCACACGTGTACGCCAATTGACTCACATGTGTACGTTAATTGACTCACATGTGTACGTCAATTGATTCACATGTGTACGTTAATTGACTCACACGTGTACGCCAATTGACTCACATGTGTACGTTAATTGACTTGATTTTGCGTGGTTATAAATGCTGTATTTAATCGTATGGGTTGTATGCTAGTACACACACACACACACACACGAGCAAACCATCACACAGGAGTTTAATAGCCGGTGTCTCTCTCCCGCCAATCAGGGACAATTAGCGGGTAACAAGAAAGGGCTTTGTACCTGTGGGAGACACGGCTTTGTGGCTCCTGCTGCCTACCTGCTGAATACCTCCCTGCGGCCTACCTGCTGCCTACCTGCTGAATACCTCCCTGCGGCCTTCCTGCTGAATACCTCCCTGCGGCCTACCTGCTGAATACCTCCCTGCGGTCTTCCTGCTGAATACCTCCCTGCGGCCTACCTGCTGAATACCTCCCTGCGGTCTTCCTGCTGAATACCTCCCTGCGGCCTACCTGCTGAATACCTCCCTGCGGCCTACCTGCTGAATACCTCCCTGCGGCCTACCTGCTGAACATCTCTTCTATACCTACTGATATTCCTCACACACACACACACAATATGAGACAATTTTTAGTTGGTAAAAATTTCTCGAGTCGAAAAAATTACAATTTACACAGACTTAACCTAACCTACAAAGCAAAGGCAACCTAAAAATTAAAAAATACTAAGAATAACCTTAATTAGCTCTCCGTTAACTTCAGCAATAACTAAGGGAAAAAATACCACGGTGACTAATGATTGATCTGGTAAAAATTAATCTCAGTTTAACTTTAATCCTCCCTTTGAGAGTGTTATTTCCGTGTTATCTTAATAGTTCAAGGTAATTCTATCTTAACTTACGGGAAATTATTCATTGTAAGAAACTTCTAGAATTGTGAGAGGTGTAGAAAAACAACCAGGGAATTAATTCTTTCTTCTTCTTTACAGTGAGAAATATATGAAATGTCTCTCAATGGCGCCAAACCTCGACTCTACCGCCACTTGACACACCCAGACGTGTCCCGTGCGTCCGTTAGTCACGTTCCGGGTCTGGTGGGGGAAGCTTAGACGCGCCTCAAACATATTTCACTCTAACCCAAATACATTAAGCATTTGCCTGTTTAATAGTTGTGTGCTATAATTATTACAGTCTCTCTCTCTCTCTGGAGAAGAGTAGGAGTCAAACACCGCCCCCAGCCGACAACTCTCGGGCCACCACAGAAACAATTATTGGCATCAACCACAATAAATAAATAAAAAGATAAAAATAAATAATATGATAAATAAATAAATATATAAAAAGATAAATAAAAAAAAGATAAATAAATAACTAAACAATAATCTCCACAATGAGTGTGTACCAGCCTTCGGTGTTGTGACCCGGTTAAGAATAAGGACCAGACGGTGTTAAGGCAAAGTGTAGGACAAAAGCCCCCTAGGACAGAAGTCTCCCAGGAGAAATAATAACAAAAATTAAAAAAATTATTCTATTTGTTTACAGTTTATGAACTTCTCTGACCTAACCTAACCTTCGGGAATTCTGTTATAGTTATACAGAAGTATACAAGGAATGTTTATTAAATCTTCAATGAGGTATGTTTTGTCTACTGGGGTATTACTCCCCTGACATTCAGTGACTTCACTCGGCCCTCGGGTCACCTCAGTAAATACAGAATGATCATGAAGGTAAAATATGTCGTCTTTTTTATTTTCTATTTATTTAATAATGTTCTATATCAAAATTCAAAGAGTTATAATATTCTAATTATTTAAATTGTAATAATTTCATATTTAAATCAATATATTTTTAATATTTCTAATGACGCTCTCTTTAACATAAAAACGGGGCTTATGTCCGGGCTCCGTTAAGGCATCATCATCCCCTCTGCCTGGAGGATTAGTGAAGCAGTTTAACCCTTTGAGGATGGTGGTTTAACACTTTGAGGATGATGGCTTAACCCTTGGAGGAGGATGATGTTTTAACCCTTGGAGGATGATGGTTTAACCCTTGGAGGAGGATGATGTTTTAACCCTTGGAGGATGATGGTTTAACCCTTGGAGGAGGATGATGTTTTAACCCTTGGAGGATGATGGTTTAACCCTTGGAGGATGATGTTTTGACCCTTGGAGGATGATGGTTTAACCCTTTGAGGATGATGGTTTAACCCTTTGAGGATGATGGTTTAAAAGCATCAATAGTGAAGCGAAAATGTTTTATAGCCAGCCCATCCCCCCACCCCATCCCTCCCCTCACCACACCCTTAGCCACACCATACACCCCCCTCACCACACCCTTAGCCACACCATACACCCCCCTCACCACACCCTTAGCCACACCATACACCCCCCATCCCTTCCGACTTTTTATATAAACAATGAGCACACAAAAGCAGGTACAACAGAGGCTAGTTATAAAAGGCAGATTAATCCAGGGGGGAGTTTATGTAGGGACGAGTTAGCCAAGTCTATGGGGTTAGGTGAGGTTGTATATATTCGGGGGGGGGGGTGTTATTTTGGGGGTGTTAACAAGCTTGTGAGATAGAATAGGGTGATTTGTGGGTAATTATAGATAGATAGATTGATAGATGGATATATATATAGAGAGAGATTCAATACCTTTAATTTACACATATTTTTTATTAACAATGGATGTAAAATATTCGTCACGATGATTTTAATTAATTTCCATTTTTCGACGACGAATAAACGAACTACATTACTGTTAATTACTCACATGATGGACTCAACACTGTATATAAAACAATGACTGACTATAAGTGACTTTAATTACTCACATGACGGACTCAACACTGTATATAAAACAATGACTGACTATAAGTGACTTTATAATCTTTTCGTTTCCTTATAATATATTTTGATGACTTATAAAAAAAATACTTTTGTTTTTCACACGAGTATAATAATTAGTACTATAATTAATTTATTCTAACTTAAATTGAGATCAAGTTAAATATATATATTAACTTAGTCTTAAAGTATAAATAATTTCTATCAAGGAACCGCTCCCCCCCCCCCCTCCCCCGCAAAAAAAAAATAAAAAAAAAAATACCTGACCCAAAGTACTGATAAATGCTATACTTTTTGATAAGGAAAATTTATCTAAACTTTGTAATTAACTTAATCTTAACAAGGTAGATAATTAACATATCTACAGGTGTATAAAACAGGTATCGTGTGGATTATTTTATTTTTTAGTTTATTATTTAACAAAGGGAAGACTGAGGTGTGGTGGCTGACGTCATAATATATAGTGGCGCTGGGGAAGGCAAGGATGGTCGCCCCTGCCACCACCGCCACTAATACCACTACTGCCACCACCGCCACTTATACCACTACTGCCACCACCAATGTTTGTCCCACCACTGCCACCAAAACACACTCATTCACGTAAGTACACACACACGCACACACGCGAGAGGATTTAAGAGCACTTGACACAGGGATTGATCCAGGTATTCGTGTGTTGGAAATCTCATATTATTTTCGGTATGTATGTATGCATGTATTAGTAGGCAGCTACCAAACAGGGAGGTACTACTGCTTGGGAAGATATTGGAAGCATAATGTGTTGTCTAATGGTAGACCCTGCTGCCATATGGAATCACGAAAATTTTGACCAAGTCCCAGGTTCTGACTTTCTGCCTCCTTTACAAACAATTGCAGGGTCCTCCATAATCTACATAAACGATCTAGATACTGAGATCAGCAGTGACATAAGCAAGTTTGCGGATGACACCAAAATAGGGCGGCAAATTAATTCAGGGCAGGATGCAAATGCATTACAGGAGGATCTAAATAAACTGCAGGGGTGGTCTGAAAAATGGCAAATGAAATTCAACACCAGCAAGTGCAGCATACTTAATATTGGAAGAACAAATACTTATAATGTATACAGCCTTAAAAACATCAACCTAGAGAAGTCGACTTGTGAAAGAGACCTAGGGGTACTTGTAAGCCCGGACCTACGGCCTAGAAAACAGTGCGTTAATGTTCGAAATAAGGCAAACAGAGTATTGGGTTTTATATCTAGAAGTGTAAGTAACAAGAGTGCAGAGGTCTTATTGCAACTATATCTTGCGCTAGTCAGGCCGCACATCGATTATGCGGTTCAGTTCTGGTGCCCTTATTATAGAATGGATATAAATTCACTAGAGTCGGTGCAGCGAAGAATGACAAAAATGATTCCGGGACTTAGAAACCTTCCATATCAGGATAGGTTAAAGAAACTTAACTTGCATTCCCTAGAAAGACGAAGAGTGCGGGGAGATATGATAGAAGTATTTAAGTGGGTGAAAGGAATCAATAAAGGGGATATAGATAAAGTTCTTATAATATCCGAGCAGGATAGGACTCGGAGCAACGAATTCAAGTTGGATAAGTTTAGGTTTAGGAGGGAGATAGGAAGAAACTGGTTCACAAATAGGGTGGTGGACGAGTGGAACAAGCCAAGCAACTTTGTAGTAAGTGCGGGAACTCTGGAAAGTTTCAAAAGGAGGCTAGATAGATTCATGGATGATAGAGAGTGGTAGTAACTCTCGACAGGAGCTGCCATGCACACTCAGTTGCACAGGCCAACCGGGCTATTGCAGACTCCTTATGTTCTTCTTAGGTCAGGTCATAATGATGTCATCCAATAATCCCCACACCAACACACACGTAGAGGAGATTAAGAGAAGGGAGGCGACGTGACTAGTCAGGTCAGGTCAAAAATAAGGGACCCACTAAATAACTATCCTACATCATGATCCAAGGTTATCAAAGCATTTTTAACCTTGGGCCACTGACAGACAGTCATTTGTTAACTGGTAAGACAAATACACAGTCACTTGTTAACAGGCGAAGGAGAGAGACACATTCAAAAGTTAACTGGAGGGAGAAACACACATTCAAATGTTAACTGGTGAAGGAACTACTCAGAAATATACAGTCTGTACCAGTTAACGTCGAAAAAAATAGTGTGGATAAATGATCGCGAGGCTCCACACGTATCACACTAACTGGCAGAGTGAAGGAGGCGGACTGCGTGTTCCCTCTCCCACCACTACCACCTACCAACACTTTTCACCACTACCACCATAACCAATATCTACCACCACTACCACTTCTTCCTCAATAAACCGCTGGCAGCTCCTCCTCCTCCATCAACCACTGGTAGCAGCAGCTCCTCCATCAACCACTGGTAGCAGCAGCTCCACCATCAACCTGTGGTAGCAACAGCTCCACCATCAATCACTGGTAGCAGCAGCTCCTCCATCAACCACTGGTAGCAGCAGCTCCTCCATCAACCACTGGTAGCAGCAGCTCCTCCATCAACCACTGGTAGCAGCAGCTCCTCCATCAACCACTGGCAGCAGCAGCTCCTCCATCAACCACTGGCAGCAGCAGCTCCTCCATCAACCACTGGTAGCAGCAGCTCCTCCATCAACCACTGGTAGCAGCAGCTCCACCATCAACCACTGGTAGCAGCAGCTCCACCATCAACCACTGGTAGCAGCAGCTCCACCATCAATCACTGGTAGCAGCAGCTCCACCATCAACCACTGGTAGCAGCAGCTCCTCCATCAATCACTGGTAGCAGCAGCTCCACCATCAACCACTGGTAGCAGCAGCTCCACCATCAACCACTGGTAGCAGCAGCTCCACCATCAACCACTGGTAGCAGCAGCTCCACCATCAACCACTGGTAGCAGCAGCTCCACCATCAACCACTGGTAGCAGCAGCTCCACCATCAACCACTGGTAGCAGCAGCTCCTCCATCAACCACTGGTAGCAGCAGCTCCTCCATCAACCACTGGTAGCAGCAGCTCCTCCATCAACCACTGGTAGGAGCAGCTCCACCATCAACCACTGGTAGCAGCAGCTCCTCCATCAACCACTGGTAGCAGCAGCTCCTCCATCAACCACTGGTAGCAGCAGCTCCTCCATCAACCACTGGAAGCAGCAGCTCCTCCATCAACCACTGGTAGGAGCAGCTCCACCATCAACCACTGGTAGCAGCAGCTCCTCCATCAACCACTGGTAGCAGCAGCTCCTCCATCAACCACTGGTAGCAGCAGCTCCTCCATCAACCACTGGTAGCAGCAGCTCCTCCATCAACCACTGGTAGCAGCAGCTCCACCATCAACCACTGGTAGCAGCAGCTCCTCCATCAACCACTGGTAGCAGCAGCTCCTCCATCAACCACTGGTAGCAGCAGCTCCACCATCAACCACTGGTAGCAGCTGCTCCACCATCAACCACTGGTAGCAGCAGCTCCTCCATCAACCTGTGGTAGCAGCAGCTCCACCATGAACCACTGGTAGCAGCAGCTCCACCATCAACCACTGGTAGCAGCAGCTCCACCATCAACCACTGGTAGCAGCAGCTCCACCATCAACCACTGGTAGCAGCAGCTCCACCATCAACCAATGGTAGCAGCAGCTCCACCATCAACCACTGGTAGCAGCAGCTCCTCCATCAACCACTGGTAGCAGCAGCTCCTCCATCAACCACTGGTAGCAGCAGCTCCTCCATCAACCACTGGTAGCAGCAGCTCCTCCATCAACCACTGGTAGCAGCAGCTCCTCCATCAACCACTGGTAGCAGCAGCTCCTCCATCAACCACTGGTAGCAGCAGCTCCTCCATCAACCACTGGTAGCAGCAGCTCCACCATCAACCACTGGTAGCAGCAGCTCCTCCATCAACCACTGGTAGCAGCAGCTCCACCATCAACCACTGGTAGCAGCAGCTCCACCATCAACCACTGGTAGCAGCAGCTCCTCCATCAACCACTGGTAGCAGCAGCTCCTCCATCAACCACTGGTAGCAGCAGCTCCTCCATCAACCACTGGTAGCAGCAGCTCCTCCATCAACCACTGGTAGCAGCAGCTCCTCCATCAACCACTGGTAGCAGCAGCTCCTCCATCAACCACTGGTAGCAGCAGCTCCTCCATCAACCACTGGTAGCAGCAGCTCCACCATCAACCACTGGTAGCAGCAGCTCCACCATCAACCACTGGTAGCAGCAGCTCCACCATCAACCACTGGTAGCAGCAGCTCCACCATCAACCACTGGTAGCAGCAGCTCCTCCATCAACCACTGGTAGCAGCAGCTCCTCCATTAACCACTGGTAGCAGCAGCTCCTCCATCAACCACTGGTAGCAGCAGCTCCTCCATCAACCACTGGTAGCAGCAGCTCCTCCATCAACCACTGGTAGCAGCAGCTCCACCATCAACCACTGGTAGCAGCAGCTCCTCCATCAACCACTGGTAGCAGCAGCTCCTCCATCAACCACTGGTAGCAGCAGCTCCTCCATCAACCACTGGTAGCAGCAGCTCCTCCATCAACCACTGGTAGCAGCAGCTCCTCCATCAACCACTGGTAGCAGCAGCTCCTCCATCAACCACTGGTAGCAGCAGCTCCACCATCAACCACTGGTAGCAGCAGCTCCTCCATCAACCACTGGTAGCAGCAGCTCCTCCATCAACCACTGGTAGCAGCAGCTCCTCCATCAACCACTGGTAGCAGCAGCTCCACCATCAACCACTGGTAGCAGCAGCTCCTCCATCAACCACTGGTAGCAGCAGCTCCTCCATCAACCACTGGTAGCAGCAGCTCCTCCATCAACCACTGGTAGCAGCAGCTCCACCATCAACCACTGGTAGCAGCAGCTCCTCCATCAACCGCTGGTAGCAGCAGCTCCTCCATCAATCACTGGTAGCAGCAGCTCCACCATCAACCGCTGGTAGCAGCAGCTCCTCCATCAACCGCTGGTAGCAGCAGCTCCTCCATCAACCACTGGTAGCAGCAGCTCCTCCATCAACCACTGGTAGCAGCAGCTCCACCATCAACCACTGGTAGCAGCAGCTCCTCCATCAACCGCTGGTAGCAGCAGCTCCTCCATCAATCACTGGTAGCAGCAGCTCCACCATCAACCACTGGTAGCAGCAGCTCCTCCATCAACCACTGGTAGCAGCAGCTCCTCCATCAACCACTGGTAGCAGCAGCTCCTCCATCAACCACTGGTAGCAGCAGCTCCTCCATCAACCACTTGGTAGCAGCAGCTCCTCCATCAACCACTTGGTAGCAGCAGCTCCACCATCAACCACTGGTAGCAGCAGCTCCACCATCAACCACTGGTAGCAGCAGCTCCACCATCAACCACTGGTAGCAGCAGCTCCACCATCAACCACTGGTAGCAGCAGCTCCACCATCAACCACTGGTAGCAGCAGCTCCTCCATCAACCACTGGTAGCAGCAGCTCCTCCATCAACCACTGGTAGCAGCAGCTCCTCCATCAACCACTGGTAGCAGCAGCTCCACCACCAACCAATGGTAGCAGCAGCTCCACCATCAACCACTGGTAGCAGCAGCTCCACCACCAACCAATGGTAGCAGCAGCTCCACCATCAACCACTGGTAGCAGCAGCTCCACCATCAACCACTGGTAGCAGCAGCTCCACCATCAACCACTGGTAGCAGCAGCTCCACCATCAACCACTGGTAGCAGCAGCTCCTCCATCAACCTGTGGTAGCAGCAGCTCCACCATCAACCACTGGTAGCAGCAGCTCCTCCATCAACCACTGGTAGCAGCAGCTCCTCCATCAACCACTGGTAGCAGCAGCTCCTCCATCAACCACTGGTAGCAGCAGCTCCTCCATCAACCACTGGTAGCAGCAGCTCCTCCATCAACCACTGGTAGCAGCAGCTCCTCCATCAACCACTGGTAGCAGCAGCTCCACCATCAACCACTGGTAGCAGCAGCTCCACCATCAACCACTGGTAGCAGCAGCTCCTCCATCAACCACTGGTAGCAGCAGCTCCTCCATCAACCACTGGTAGCAGCAGCTACTCCATCAACCACTGGTAGCAGCAGCTCCACCATCAACCACTGGTAGCAGCAGCTCCTCCATCAACCACTGGTAGCAGCAGCTCCTCCATCAACCACTGGTAGCAGCAGCTCCACCATCAACCACTGGTAGCAGCAGCTCCACCATCAACCACTGGTAGCAGCAGCTCCACCATCAACCACTGGTAGCAGCAGCTCCACCATCAACCACTGGTAGCAGCAGCTCCACCATCAACCACTGGTAGCAGCAGCTTCTCCATCAACCACTGGTAGCAGCAGCTCCACCATCAACCACTGGTAGTAGCAGCTCCTCCATCAACCACTGGTAGCAGCAGCTCCTCCATCAATCACTGGTAGCAGCAGCTCCTCCATCAACCACTGGTAGCAGCAGCTCCTCCATCAACCACTGGTAGCAGCAGCTCCACCATCAACCACTGGTAGCAGCAGCTCCTCCATCAATCACTGGTAGCAGCAGCTCCACCATCAACCACTGGTAGCAGCAGCTCCTCCATCAACCACTGGTAGCAGCAGCTCCTCCATCAACCACTGGTAGCAGCAGCTCCTCCATCAACCACTGGTAGCAGCAGCTCCACCATCAACCACTGGTAGCAGCAGCTCCTCCATCAACCACTGGTAGCAGCAGCTCCTCCATCAACCACTGGTAGCAGCAGCTCCTCCATCAACCACTGGTAGCAGCAGCTCCTCCATCAACCACTGGTAGCAGCAGCTCCACCATCAACCACTGGTAGCAGCAGCTCCTCCATCAACCACTGGTAGCAGCAGCTCCTCCATCAACCACTGGTAGCAGCAGCTCCACCATCAACCACTGGTAGCAGCAGCTCCACCATCAATCACTGGTAGCAGCAGCTCCTCCATCAACCACTCGGCAGGTACTAATCGCTTCTCGTTTAAGACGAAGATAAGCAGAGATTGGACACGTACAGAGGCTTATACACAATACTAGTGTATTATCTCTCTGATCACGTCCCAGCCCCGAGAGAGAGAGAGAGAGAGGGGGGGGGGGGTATCTTAAAGTTATTCCTCCTTATGGACGAGACAATGTTAGGCCAAGTGTTGATCCACCACCATGACATACAGGCTCTTGCTGCTCCACCCAAGAGCCCCAACACCCCCAGTCCTTCCTTTACTCTCCACCCAACCCAAGTACTCGAGGAACAAGAGGCGCCATAACTCCGGGAAACAAGAGGCCAAATGTTGGTCATCTAACTCAGTGATGCCCAAGATTCACAGAGTCTTTTACAAGTTACACAGCTGAAACTTACATAGGTGTAGTGTGTGTGTGTGTGTGTGTGGTGTTATCTTGAATATGAAAATCTTCCTTGTCTTCGCTGGCCGCACCATAAGGGCCACAGCGTTATTCAACTGTGGCCACTACCACCTCCCTCCTTGGAAGCACCATAAGGGCCACAATATTCCTCAGCTGTGGCCATTATCACCTACCTCCCTGGAAATATTGTAAGGGCCACAATGTTCCTCAGCTGTGGCCACTATCACCTCCCTCCTTGGAAGCACCATAAGGGCCACAATGTTCCTCATATGTGGCCATTATCACCTGGTAAGCTCCACAAATACCTTCGCTGATGAAACTCCTAAACGGCCATCACTTACTCGGCCCCTAAATCCCAGATCAGGGCCACGGCCATGTAGGAGCAGCTGGCCGGCTGTATTACTCCTTGTGGCGAAGAATTCCAAAGCAAGGTAATCCTAGCCCACCGACAAGCCCCCCCCCCCCCACCACTACGTGAGGGTCAGACAGACAACAAGAAGCCGTACTAGGTCTCTATAATCCTCCTCTACAACAATAACAACATAACCGACTCCTTCTCTCTACCTTAAATTTTATGATGATTTCCGTGACATTTATCTTCCAGTTATGATCTGATAAAATCTTCTGGCGGATGTATGGACCAGGAGCACAGCACACCGGGGCCAGGAACACAGCACACCGGGGCCAGGAACACAGCACACCGAGGCCGGGAACACAGCACACCGGGGCCGGGAACACAGCACACCGAGCCAGGAACACAGCACACCGGGGCCAGGAACACAGCACACCGGGGCCAGGAACACAGCACACCGGGACCAGGAACAGAGTTAACACTCACCATCTTCAGGACGCACGTGGTCGGGGCTCCTGGTGGCCTCCGCAGCGGCCGCCTCAAGCTGCTGGTGCTGTTGTGGTGACTGTTGCTGAGATTGCTGCCCGCTGCTGGGTTGTTGCTGTTGTAGCTGCAGCTGTTGTGGTTCACGCCTACTGTTCCTATAACACACAACAAAAACAAACCGTTAATATAGAGAGTCGTTGTTTATGTTGTAGACAGCTTCAACACCCGAGGTAAAGTATGCTGAGTGTTAATACAGTACACTGGTCATCAATACACACCCCGACACCTCGCCTACATACACACCCCCGACACCTCGCCTACATACACACCCCGACACCTCGCCTACATACACACCCCGACACCTCGCCTACATACACACCCCCGACACCTCTCCTACATACACACCCCGACACCTCGCCTACATACACACCCCCGACACCTCGCCTACATACACACCCCCGACACCTCGCCTACACACATACCCCGACACCTCGCCTACATACACACCCCGACACCTCGCCTACATACACACCCCGACACCTCGCCTACATACACACCCCCGACACCTCGCCTACATACACACCCCGACACCTCGCCTACATACACACCCCGACACCTCGCCTACATACACCCCCCCCGACACCTCGCCTACATACACCCCCCCCGACACCTCGCCTACATACACCCCCCCGACACCTCGCCTACATACACCCCCCGACACCTCGCCTACATACACCCCCCCCGACACCTCGCCTACATACACCCCCCGACACCTCGCCTACATACACCCCCCCCCCCCGACACCTCGCCTACCTACACACCCCCGACACCTCGCCTACATACACACCCCCGACACCTCTCCTACATACACACCCCGACACCTCGCCTACATACACACCCCCGACACCTCGCCTACATACACACCCCCGACACCTCGCCTACACACATACCCCGACACCTCGCCTACATACACCCCCCCCCCGACACCTCGCCTACATACACACCCCCGACACCTCGCCTACATACACAATCCGACACCTCGCCTACATAAACACCCCGACACCTCGCCTACATACACACCCCGACACCTCGCCTACATACACACCCCGACACCTCGCCTACATACACACCCCGACACCTCTCCTACAAACACACCCCGACACCTCTCCTACATATACACCCCGACACCTCGCCTACATACACACCCCGACACCTCGCCTACATACACACCCCCGACACCTCGCCTACATACACACCCCGACACCTCTCCTACATACACACCCCGACACCTAGCCTACATACACACCCCGACACCTCTCCTACATACACACCCCGACACCTCGCCTACATACACACCCCGACACCTCGCCTACATACACACCCCCGACACCTCGCCTACATACACACCCCCGACACCTCGCCTACATACACACCCCGCCTACATACACACCCCGACACCTCTCCTACATACACACCCAGACACCTCTCCTACATACACACCCCGACACCTCGCCTACATACACACCCCCGACACCTCGCCTACATACACACCCCCGACACCTCGCCTACATACACACCCCCGACACCTCGCTTACATACACACACCCAGACACCTCGCCTACAAACACACCCAGACACCTCTGCTACATACACACCCAGACACCTCGCCTACATACACACCCCGACACCTCTCCTACATACACACCCAGACACCTCGCCTACATGCACACACAGACACCTCGCCTACATGCACACCCCGACACCTCTCCTACATACACACCCAGACACCTCTCCTACATACACACCCCGACACCTCGCCTACATACACACCCCCGACACCTCGCCTACATACACACCCCCGACACCTCGCCTACATACACACCCCCGACACCTCGCCTACATACACACACCCAGACACCTCGCCTACAAACACACCCAGACACCTCTCCTACATACACACCCCGACACCTCTCCTACATACACACAAGCCATAACTCTACACAGACACTCGGGAGACATAACCATTTGTCACCTACACGTACAACACAGGAACACAACACCTGGACAAAACACCTGGACACAACACCTGGACAAAACACCTTAATTTGTGTCTCTTCTCTGTGTAATTGCTTAGGTGAGGCTCTATCTTACCTGTACACCGCTTATGTTCTCTCAATACGATAATTTGACAGTATGAAGACGCTTATTTCCCAAAGATTGTCGAGTAAGGTGTTAACGAGTTCAACATTATTACAGTCAACGCTATTTTAATGTCTTTAATTACAGGTAAGACTAATTAGATATTCGTAATTACAGGTAAGACTACAGATTCGTAATTACAGGTAAGACTATAGATTCGTAATTACAGGTAAGACTATATATTCGTCATTACAGGTAAGACTATATATTCGTCATTACAGGTAAGACTATATATTCGTAATTACAGGTAAGACTATATATTCGTCATTACAGGTAAGACTATATATTCGTCATTACAGGTAAGACTATATATTCGTCATTACAGGTAAGACTATATATTCGTAATTACAGGTAAGACTATATATTTTAATAATTCAAAGTACCAGGACCTATTACAAGACTCGTGGTTCGTCAACACTTTGAATACAAGGTCAGGTAGTTAGAGGTGTGAGGTCTAGTTACCTGGGAGTGTGTGGCGTCTTAGTGGACCGCAGGTAGGCAGGTAGCGGTCCACAAATTTATATAATACAGTGTAAAATAAATACAATTATATAAACAACAACACAACTCATTCACCCACCGAGAGACCCATCACACGAAATGAATAATGTGAATAACAGGTGAATAAATTAAGTAAATATAAACACATAAATGATATATAAATACAAAAAAAATTTCACTATTCGTCCTTTAATAAAAATATGATAAATAATGAAAAAAAAAATGTAAAAATAAAAGAATATTGTCACATTTCAGTCACAATTATAATCCGTTTAAGAGCTTAATGATGTAGACTCCTTTGGGACACTTATGATTAACTTTTTAAATTATCTGCCAGCCACTCTACCTTTCCCACCCCCCCCCCCCCTACAGTACTCTCTCTCTCTCTCTCTGAGGCCTGGAGGTTGAAGGAGGAAGCTGCCACACTTCTCCACCAAAGACTTACCACCGTACAAAGAAACTACACCCATGGATACACCCAAGGAAGGGAAGGGGCTGCCAGGTGACTCATAAAGGCCACACCACTACGCCCTTT
Source organism: Homarus gammarus (assembly GCA_958450375.1). Lineage (NCBI taxonomy): Eukaryota > Metazoa > Arthropoda > Malacostraca > Decapoda > Nephropidae > Homarus > Homarus gammarus. The sequence goes on from CAUDMG010002944.1 coordinate 680,673, forward strand.
GGGGAGGATAGGACTCCTCCCACAAGCGCAAAATTGAAGAAAAATCCTTGTCGGTCAATCAGTGAGAGATGGGTCAACTACAGGGAAGGAGAGAGAGAGAGAGAGAGAGAGAGAGAGAGAGAGAGAGAGAGAGAGAGAGAGAGAGAGAGAGAGAGAGAGAGAGAGTGTGTGTGTGTGTGTGTCTCATGCCTTCGGGTCTATTTTTACAACATTTCTTTTTTTAGTCTTCCTGCATTCCTCCCTTCCCCCTCCACGTCACTCACTCCTTTCCTCCATGTTCACTCACTCCCCCCCCCCTCCAAGTCACTCACATCACCTCCTCGTTACTCACTCCCACACACTCCCCTCCTCCACGTCACTCACACCCCTTCTCCTCGCCACTCACACCCCTCCTCCTCGCCACTCACATCTCGTTACTCACACCCCTCCTCCTCGCCACTCACACCCCTCTCCTCGTCACTCACACCCCTCCTCCTCGTCACTCACACCCCTCCTCCTCGCCACTCACACCCCTCCTCCTCGCCACTCACACCCCTCCTCCTCGTCACTCACACCCCTCCTCCTCGCCACTCACACCCCTCCTCCTCGCCACTCACACCCCTCCTCGCCACTCACACCCCTCCTCGCCACTCACACCCCTCCTCCTCGCCACTCACACCCCTCCTCCTCGCCACTCACACCCCCCCTCGCCACTCACACACCTCCTCGCCACTCACACCCCTCCTCCTCGTCACTCACACGCCTCCTTCTCGCCACTCACACCCCTCCTCCTCGTCACTCACTCCTCATCTTCCATCATACTCTCGCCCCTTTGCAAATGTAATTAACCTTGCACTAGAGACTCCCCTTCCCTCCTCTCCCTCTCCCTTCCCTCCTCTCCCCTCCCCTTCCCTCCTCTCCCTCTCCCTTCCCTCCTCTCCCCTCCCCTTCCCTCCTCTCCCCTCTCTGCAATAACACCTCTGTACAGTCTCTCTCTCTCTCTCTCTCTCTCTCTCTCTCTCTCTCAACCCTTTTACTCCCTCCTCCTCGTCACTCACTCCTCATCTTCCATCATACTCTCGCCCCTTTGCAAATGTAATTAACCTTGCACTAGAGACTCCCCTTCCCTCCTCTCCCTCTCCCTTCCCTCCTCTCCCCTCCCCTTCCCTCCTCTCCCTCTCCCTTCCCTCCTCTCCCCTCCCCTTCCCTCCTCTCCCCTCTCTGCAATAACACCTCTGTACAGTCTCTCTCTCTCTCTCTCTCTCTCTCTCTCTCTCTCTCTCTCTCTCAACCCTTTTACTCCCTCATACTCCCTCTCCCTCACCCAATCACCCTCCCACTCTCCCTCTCACTCTGCCTCCCTCTCCTTTACACCTACCCCCCCCCCCCCTCCATGGCCTCTCGGGGTAACCATTATAATTCACTTAAACAGAGGTTCATTAATTAGTTCAATTCTTAAGAGGTGTCACAGGCTGATGCTACCTGATGCTACTGTGTCTGTCTGTCTGTCTGTGCGTTAATCTGTCTGTCTGCCTGTCTGTCTATCTGTAGGTCAATTGGTCTGTCTGTCTGTCTGATGCTTCTGCGTCTGTCTGTCTGTCTGTGCGTTAATCTGTCTGTCTGCCTGCCTGCCTGTCTGTCTGTCTGTAGGTCAATTGGTCTGTCCGGCTGTCTTTAGGTTAATCTGTCTGTCTGTCTGTCTGTCTGTAGGATAATCTGTCTGTTTGTCTGTAGGTCAATTGGTCTGTCTGTCTGTCTGTGCCTGTGGGTTAATCTGTCTGTCTGTCTGTCTGTAGGTTAATCTGTCTGACTGCCTGTCTGTCTGTCTGTAGGTTAATTTGTCTGTCTGTCTGTAGGTCAATTGGTGTCTGTGTGTCTGTAAGTTAATCCGTCTGTCTGTCTGTAGGTTAATCTGTCTGTCTGTCTGTAGGTTAATCTCCCTGTCTGTCTGTACGTCTCTCTCTCTCTCTCTCTCTCTCTCTCTCTCTCTCTCTCTCTCTCAATAAATGTACATACAGCCGCGGGCAAATACACACGATAATAAATAAACAAACAAAACACACACACACACACACACACACACACACTCTTAACGTAGCCAGTGAGTGTGTGTGTCTCCACACTTTTTCTGCTTCCCTACACCACTACCACTACCACCATCACCCCTTCTGAGCAAGAACAACAGAGACAGCTAAGGGCACAAGAACAAAAGCTAAGGCCACAGGAGCAACAGCTAAGGCCACAAGAGCAACAGCTAAGGCCACAAGAGCAACAGCTAAGGCGACACCAGACAGCTAAGGCCACAAGAGCTAAGGGCCGGCCAGGGCTCAAACCAGATCTTAATTCAATCACGCGAGGAAGAGGAGAAGGATGCAATGACGGTGTCACATGTAATGCACCTTCCTCCCTCACCATCATCCCTCCCTCACCATCATCCCTCCCTCACCATCACTCCTCCCTCACCATCACTCCTCCCTCACCATCATCCCTCCCTCACCATCACTCCTCCCTCACCATCACTCCTCCCTCACCATCATCCCTCCCTCACCATCATCCCTCCCTCACCATCATCCCTCCCTCACCATCATCCCTCCCTCACCATCACTCCTCCCTCACCATCACTACCTCCTTCACCATCATCCCTCCCTCACTATCACTCCTCCCTCACCATAATCCCTCCCTCACCATCACTCCTCCCTCACTATCACTCCTCATTCACCATCATCCCTCCTTCACCATCACTCCTTCCTCACCATCACCCCTCCCTCACCATCACTCTTTCCTCACTATCACTCCTCCCTCACCATCACTCTTCCCTCACCATCATCCCTCCCTCACCATCATCCCTCCCTCACCATCATAACTTCTTCACCATCACTGCTCCCTCCCTCACCATCATCCCCAACTCACCATCACTCCTCCTTCACCATCACTTCTCCCTCACCATCACTCCTCCCTCCCTCACCATCACTCCTCCCTCACCATCACTCCTTCCTCCCTCGCCATCACTCCTCCCTCACCATCACTCCTCCCTCCTTCACCATCACTCCTCTCTCCCTCACTATCACTTCTCTCTCGCCATCACTTCTCCCTCACCATCATCCCTCCCTCATCTTCATTCCTCCCTCGCCATCACTCCTCCCTCCCGCACCATCACTCCTCCATTACCATCACTCCTCGCTCCCTCACCATCACTCCTTCCTCCCTCACCATAACTCCTCCCTCTCACCATCACTCCTCGCTCCCTCACCATCACTTCTCCCTCACCATCACTCCTCCCTCCCTCACCATCACTCCTCCCTCACCATCACTTCTCCCTCACCATCACTCCTTCCTCCCTCGCCATCACTCCTCCCTCGCCATCACTTCTCCCTCACCATCACTCCTCCCTCCTTCACCATCACTCCTCTCTCCCTCACTATCACTTCTCTCTCGCCATCACTTCTCCCTCACCATCACTCCTCCCTCCCGCACCATCACTCCTCCATTACCATCACTCCTCGCTCCCTCACCATCACTCCTTCCTCCCTCACCATAACTCCTCCCTCTCTCACCATCACTCCTCGCTCCCTCACCATCACTTCTCCCTCACCATCACTCCTCCCTCCCTCACCATCACTCCTCCCTCACCATCACTTCTCCCTCACCATCACTCCTTCCTCCCTCGCCATCACTCCTCCCTCGCCATCACTTCTCCCTCACCATCACTCCTCCCTCCTTCACCATCACTCCTCTCTCCCTCACTATCACTTCTCTCTCGCCATCACTTCTCCCTCACCATCACTCCTCCCTCCCTCACCATCACTCCTCCCTCCATCATCATCCTTCCCTCACCATCACTCCTCCCTCCATCACCTTCATCCCTCCCTCACCATCATCCCTCCCTCATCTTCATCCTTCCCTCATCATCACCCTTCCCTCACCATCACTCCTTCCTCCCTCACCATAACTCCTCCCTCTCTCACTATCACCCATCCCTCACCATCACTCCTCCCTCCATCACCATCACCCATCCCTCACCATCACTCCTCCCCCCATCACCATCATCCCTCCATCATCTTCATCCTTCCCTCACCATCACTCCTCCCTCCATCACCTTCATCCCTCCCTCATCTTCATCCCTCCCTCATCATCACTCCTCCCTCCATCACCTTCATCCCTCCCTCATCATCACTCCTCCCTCCATCACCATCATCTCTCCGTCACCTTCATCCCTCCCTCATCATCACCCCTCCCTCCATCACCATCATCCCTCCGTCACCTTCTTCCCTCCCTCATCTTCATCCTTCCCTCACCATCACCCCTCCCTCACCATCACTCCTCCCTCCATCACTATCATCTCTCCGTCACCTTCTTCCCTCCCTCATCTTCATCCTTCCCTCACCATCACCCCTCCCTCACCATCACTCCTCCCTCACCATCACTCCTCCCTCCATCACCTTCATCCCTCCCTCATCTTCACCCTCCCTCATCATCACTCCTCCCTCACCATCACTCCTCCCTCCATCACCTTCATCCCTCCCTCATCTTCACCCTCCCTCATCATCACTCCTCCCTCACCATCACTCCTCCCTCCCTCACCTTCATCCCTCCCTCATCATCACTCCTCCCTCACCATCACCCCTCCCTCCCTCACCTTCATCCCTCCCTCATCTTCATCCCTCCCTCACCATCACTCCTCCCTCCATCACCTTCATCCTTCCCTCATCATCACTCCTCCCTCACCATCACTCCTCCCTCCCTCACCTTCATCCCTCCCTCATCATCACTCCTCCCTCACCATCACCCCTCCCTCCCTCATCTTCATCCTTCCCTCACCATCACTCCTCCCTCCATCACCTTCATCCCTCCCTCATCTTCATCCCTCCCTCACCATCACACGTTCCCCCTTCCCTCACCTAACTGGCTGACTGACTGACTGAAACCCCCACCTCAGACTCCTTCCCTCACCCACACCTCCCTCATCCATCCCCTCCCCCTCCTCCTCCTCTCGTCCCCCTTGCCTCACCCCCCCTTCCTTCCCTCACCCTTCCTTCCCTCACCCGCCCCCCTTCCTTCCCTCACCCCTCCCTCGGGATATACCAAGGATCAAGCCGTGACCCACACTGCCCGACTCGGAAAGTGTGTGTGTGTGAGAGAGAGAGAGAGAGAGAGAGAGAGAGAGAGAGAGAGAGAGAGAGAGAGAGAGATGAGTAGAGATAGCGCGCGTGTGTGTGTGTGTGTGTGTGTGTGTGTGTGTGTGAGCGAGAGGGAGAGATGAGTAGAGATAGCGCGCGCGCGTGTGTGTGTGTGTGTGTGTGTGTGTGCGCGAGAGGGAGAGAGAGAGAGATGAGTAGAGATGGCGCGCGTGTGTGAGCGAGAGGGAGAGAGGGAGAGATGAGTAGAGATAGCGCGCGTGTGTGAGCGAGAGGGAGAGAGGGAGAGATGAGTAGAGATGGCGCGCGTGTGTGAGCGAGAGGGAGAGAGAGAGAGATGAGTAGAGATAGCGCGCGTGTGTGTGTGTGCGAGAGGGAGAGAGAGAGAGATGAGTAGAGATAGCGCGCGTGTGTGAGCGAGAGGGAGAGAGAGAGAGATGAGTAGAGATAGCGCGCGTGTGTGAGCGAGAGGGAGAGAGAGAGAGATGAGTAGAGATAGCGCGCGTGTGTGAGCGAGAGGGAGAGAGGGAGATATATTCCTAAGTCCCTGTGATCGCTTCCAGACGAGACTCAAAAACATTTTCAATTCAAACTCCTGCCAGCAGCTCCGAGGGTAAAGAGGGAGAGAAAGGGGAGAGGAGGGAGAGAAAGGGAGAGAGAAAGGGGAGAGGAGGGAGAGAAAGGGGAGAGGAGGGAGAGAAAGGGGGAGAGGAGGGAGAGAAAGGGGGAGAGAAAGGGGGAGGGAGAGGAGGGAGAGAAAGGGGAGAGGAGGGAGGAGAGAAGGGAGAGAAAGGGGGAGAAAGGGGGAGAGGAGGGGGAGAGAAGGGAGAGAAAGGAGGAGAGGAGGGAGAGAAAGGGGGAGAGAAAGGAGGAGAGGAGGGAGAGAAAGGGGGAGAGGAGGGAGGAGAGAAGGGGAGGAGGGAGAGAAAGGGGGAGAGGAGGGAGAGAAAGGGGGAGAGGAGGGAAGGGAGAGAAAGGAGGAGAGGAGGGAGAGAAAGGGGGAGAGAAAGGGGGAGAGGAGGGTAAGGGGATAGATGGATGAAAAGGAGAGAATATATATATATATATATTAACCCGGTACAACCACCTACTGTTGCAACACTGTATACACCTGCTGATGAAACCCAAGATCCATGATCCGGAAGTAATTAACCACTGATGACCCCGCTCAACCCCGCCCGGCCCCGCCCCGCCCCACCCCGCTCAACCCCACCCCGCCCCACCCCGCTCAACCCCACCCCACCCCGAAAGTGTTTACTGAGACGATATATTTCAGCAATCCAGTTAATTACAGAGTCGATTAGTTGTATATTTCAGTAGAAGACGAGAGAGAGAGAGAGAGAGAGAGAGAGAGAGAGAGAGAGAGAGAGAGAGAGAGAGAGAGAGAGAGAGAGAGATAATCCAGTCAAGGAACACGATAAGAGAAGCTACATAAAGTGAGACAGAATCACCGGTAGGGAGGAAAAGTGTGTTTAGCGGAGGAAATAGAGTTTGTTGGGACCCGGTGGCCCTCCCTCCCTCCCTCCCTCCCTCCCTCCCTTCCTCCCTCTCTCTCTCTCTCTCTCTCTCTCTCTCTCTCTCTCTCTCTCTCTCCCTCCCTCCCTCCCTCTCTCTCTCTCTCTCTCTCTCTCACCCTCCCTCCCTCTCTCTCTCTCTCTCTCTCTCTCTCTCTCTCACCCTCCCTCCCTCTCTCTCTCTCTCTCTCTCTCACCCTCCCTCTCACCTCCCTCTCTCTCTCTCTCTCTTTCACCCTCTCTCCCTCTCTCTCTCTCTTGTGGCCTTAATACGTTAATTTTCTTCTCTGGTTAGGTTAGGTTAGGATAGGTTAGGTTAAGATAGAATAGAGATAGGATAGGGTACGTTAGGCTAGTGTTAGGATAGAATAGGTTAGGTTAATGTTAGGATAGGATAGGAATAGGTAAATATTGACTGTACGTATATTTGTAACATTTTGTGGACTAGAATAACCTTTTTGTATGAGGCGCCGCCATGATGCTTTTGTTTACATATGAGTACTATTGTTGATGTGCCTTTGTTACCCTCACTCATCATGTGTCTGTATTGGACAAAACAAAAGCCTCTACCCTCATTGGACAAAACAAACCTCTACATCATCTACTCTCACTGGACAAAACAAAATCTCTACCCTCACTGGACAAAACAAACCTCTACATCATCTACCCTCACTGGACAAAACAAACCTCTACATCATCTACCCTCACTGGACAAAACACTGGACAAATCACAAATCAATCAACCTAACACACCTTATCGTCCACCAGGCATTGTTTATCGTCCCTGGGAGCGTGTTGTAAGCTGTTCCGGGACGACCATTATTATTTAGTGTGTGTGTGTGTGTGAGGACTTTGATAGTAAAGAGAAAACGTAACGGAATAAATTAATTGATGAAAAAAAATATATACAGATTAAATATACACACACACACACACACACAGAGAGAGAGAGAGAGAGAGAGAGAGAGAGAGAGAGAGAGAGAGAGAGAGAGACGACCTGCCTTGAACACAGTGACAGGTCTTAAATGCAACAGTGTCTCCCCGTCCGTCTTGTTTATGTGGTGATGAACAGATGGCAACACTGTCTGGCCTCCCACTGCACCCCCCCCCCAGTCAGCTGTTCTTTGTTTACAAGTATACGTGAGGGTGAGGTGTGTACTGTATTTACTAGTATGGATGGAAGCACGGGTTGAAGCACACATGGAAGCACGGATTGAAACACATATGGAAGCAAGAATTGAAACACAGACGAAGGTACACACGGACAACACGGAAGCACAAACGGGCAGCATCCAAATCTAATCCCCCCCCCTCCAGGAGGATGGGGGCGAACACAACAACACACAAGACTGCCCTACCTACATACATACATACATAGACTCAAAAAATATCCACCACGAAAAAAAAAAATAATAATAATAAAAATAAATTTCCTTAAACTCTAAATTTCCCCTAAAGTTTCCACAAGTACTCACAAGAAACAAGAGAAAAACATTATAAAAATACAACCTCGATATATTTTTTTTGGGGGGGGGGGAGTCTGCAACCCAACCACAATATACAGTATACAACCTATTGTATTATCACTGTGTAACTGGCGAGAAAAACACAACAATCACTAAGGAAAAAAAATAGGTCTACTTTCTATCTAGGGGAGGGGGGAGTGGGGGTGGGGGTTGGGGGTGTGGGGGAGAGGATAGACTCACCCCCCCTTACCCCCACCAACCAGAAATAGGAAATTGGGTATTTTCAGCTCCTATCTCCGGCAATTTCCTAGCCTTCATGATCCTTGTTTCGTAATATATTTTAGAGGGGGAGGAGGGAGGGGGAGGAGGGGGGGGGGAGGGAGGGAGGGAGGGAGGGAGGAGGAGAGGGAGGTTAGGAAGAGGAGGGGGAGATGGGGAGGGGGAGATGGGGAGGAAGTAGGAGGGGGAGATGGGGAGGAAGTAGGAGGGGGAGATGGGGAGGAAGTAGGAGGGGGAGAGGAAGTAGGAAGGGGAAGATGGGGAAGGTGTTATTTCGCTTTACAGAATTTGTTTACTGCCGTGTGTGTGTGTGTGTGTGTGTGTGTGTAAGGACATCCCAAACACGCATAATACTCACAAACAAATTTATTTACACAAATATTCACACGTACACAAAAATACAAGTGTACACACACACACACACACACACACACACACGGCAGTAAACACCACGTTATGGTCACCAATACGCCATCAATGAACACGTTTAGGGCGTCACAAGTACTATTTTACGACAACAGCGCCATAAAACACCTCCATACAGGTGCCACACGGTAAGGGGTGAATCTGCACTGGTGTCATGAATAACGCGTCCAAGGGCAGGTGTGTCATGATAGGCAGGTGTGTCATGATAGACAGGTGTGTCATGATAGGCAGGTGTGTCATGATAGGCAGGTGTGTCATGACAGGCAGGTGTGTCATGATAGGCAGGTGTCATGATGGGCAGATGTGTCATGACAGGCAGGCGTGCCATTATAGGCAGGTGTGTCATTATAGACAGGTGTCATGAGAGGCAGGTGTGTCATGACAGGCAGGTGTGTCATGACAGGCAGGTGTGTCATGATAGGCACGTGTGTTATGACAGGCAGGTGTGTTATGACAGGCAGGTGTGTCATGATAGGCAGGTGTGTCATGATAGGCAGGTGTGTCATGATCATACACTAGAGGCAGGTGTGTCATGACAGGCAGGTGTGTCATGATTTTATCACCTGTACTAAACCAACACCACCTGTTTCTGGAAGTACACACACACACACACACACACACACACACACACAATAGGAAGTACTGAAGACCGCTCGACACCTTGATAAAACTTGATAGCGTCAGGGAGGTCCTCGCCTTCTCTCCGGACACCTAACTTAGATTGGGCCCAGACTGTCTCAAGCAGCGTGGCGAATCGACTGGCCTGATCCTGAACCCTAAGTGGTCTATCATCATATCTTGGCCCCACCCCCTCCTTCACCCTTCCCACCCCCACACCATCCCTACTCCTCCCCCGCTGGCTGTGCTGACCTGTGTGCCCCCCCCCCCCCAGATCTAGTCCCGTTTGGTCTTCATCTGTTGGTCTGGTCTGGTCCAGTGAGATTTAGTCAGGAATTTAACCCAACAAAAATGAATTAACCTGAACTGGATTTAAAGATATTGCTGAGGCTCTGATTGCTGTGAACTGGCTTGGCCTATATGACTGGTCTTTAGAATGCAGGGCTGGTTCTCGATAATTCTGTAACCTGACCTGTCTTGACCTGCCATGACCTGGGAGTAGTGTGGCCTGGGGGGGAGGGGGGTTGGAGTAGGGGTCAGCGTCATATAACTGAATAAAATGTTCGAAATTGTTAGAGCAACTTGACGAAGAAGGACACACACACACACACACACCGCCAGGAGGAGGGGAGGGGAAGGAGGGTGAGGGACGGAGGGAGGGTATGTTTGAAGGAGAGAGAGAGAGAGAGAGAGAGAGAGAGAGAGAGAGAGAGAGAGAGAGAGAGAGGAGGTGGTAAGGGGTGTGAGGGAAGGGGGGTGAGGAGTGACACAGTGGAGTGCAACCTTGGGAGTATCAGAGACAAATAAAGAACCAATCACAACCAAGAAGAGGGAGAAAATAAGAGGCAATTTGTGTGTAAATTGACGGAAATTACGAGGACCACTCCACTGTACTTCTCTCCTTCAGGTTTTACAGGATACTGAAATCAAGCCTAAGAGAGAGAGAGAGAGAGAGAGAGAGAGAGAGAGAGAGAGAGAGACTAGATAAGGTGCAATTTTCAGCCAATACACGTTTGATGAGGTGTTCTTCCAATCTACCTGGACACTATAATCACTTTACACTAGCTTGGCCCAGAAGCCACGCCCCCATTTCTATAAGAGAGGTGATTGGTTCATATTAAATGTTCGTTTCGCTGTCTATTTATTCATACTAATGTGTTCACTATTTATTATCAGACCTGTTCTTCTGCATAATAATGTTAAAAATTACGAAAATAAAAATGCAAATGATTTGAAGGCATTAGCACATCAAAGAGGATGTTAAAAATGTTAAAATATGTATAACGAACGGTCGAAGTCAGAGATAAAAGTTGCGTTCGGATGAAACCTATCTATTATTTCTTTGTTTTGTAGCAAAGAGAAAGTAAACAAACAAATAACACCAAACATATTGCACAATAGACAATGATCTTGTTGTTGCGAGAAATAAACACCTGAGACTCATTGCTGAAACCAGAAAATCCAGCAGCCCAAGGCTAGAAATATACTTCGACGAAACTTGGGTAAACCAAAACGAGTGTGTGACTAAGTGCTAGACAATAGCTGATGGATCTGTTGACCCAAAACTGAAATCGGGGAAAGGAGCTAGATATATTATTCTGCATGCTAGTGGGGAAGATGGATTTGTACATGCAGAAACCATATTCTCTAGCCCACCTGAGTCGGTGCTGGAGGTTAGTACAGTGTCCTTTCTGGACGGGGGCAGACCCTAACTATCACGAGGCAACACACGCACGAACACACACAGTCATAGTACGGCTGTATAGATGACATTATGTATAAATATTGTATATGGCATTTTATACTCTGCATTATCTTCATTATATATGAACACGAAGAAAAATTACTATAGGTTGTAGTTACGAAAGTATGAATGGAAATAAACACTTCCAAACCACCCAGTGAGTCCACACAACGTTTACAGCGCTTGTGTGTGTGTGCCAGACCACAATGCTTCCACCACACCCCATCATTCACGTAACTATATGAAATATCGTGTTTAATTTAACTACATATTTCAAAAACCTTAAATTACATGTGGATCAGTCACTCCTCATTTGATACACTTATAGTGTAATACTTTGACCATCCCACCTGGGCACATGGAGGCCCACAGTGACTCTCATACTCTCACGGGGCAACATAAGCACGAACACACAAGTTATGATATGAACCCCTCCAGGCTTCACTATCATTATCATGTTATGTTCATCGTGCTTTGTATCTTGGTAACTAGTCATAGTATCAATACATGACAGTGTTGTTAGTATAATATTGTAACTTTTTACCTACAGTTATTGTTGTAAATCATGGACAGGAAGGATACATAAATTGTAATATCAAGTGTATGGTTCGCTCAAAGCCACCCCAAGTCAGACAACGCGTCTCCACTTTAGAATATGGGTACTACATTTGCCTGTTTCCACAAGTCTGGCACAACTCCCGTGTTTAATGACTTTGTAAATAAATTTACGAGGGGTCCGCTAATCTGTTCCTTACACTCTTTCAAAGCTCGAGGGAAAATTTCATCCGGCCCGGGGGGATTTTGTCTTCTTTAATTTATTTATCTTCTTAAGAACATCCTCTTTTCTGATAGTGATATTCTTTAATTTCTCTTCTTTATTTCCCCTAAATATCAATTTCACCTCTAGCATTTCCTCGTGAATTTGTTCTGTGATAACGGATAAGAAGAAGCTGTTTAATGCTTTGTTTATTTCCTCACTATCATCGATCACTTCCCCCTCTCTCTGACTTTAAGGACCTCACTTTGTCCTTGACCTTTGTCCTATATACCTGGAAAAATCCCTTGGGATTCGCCTTGGATTCTCTTGCTATCTTGATTTCGTAGTCCCTCTTTGCCTTCCTTACATTTTTCTTAACATTCCTAGATAGTTCATTATACCTAATTCTGAGCTGCTCCTCCCATCCCTTTAATTTCTTATAAATTCTTTTCTTTATTCCTGTCATGTTTAAGTTTTTTGGTCATCCACCATGGCTCATTCTTATTTGACCTAATTTTTCTGTATGGTATATTTTCTTCTTGTGCTTTACATAGTATACTAGTGAATATAATATAGTCACGATAAATTTTTGTGTCGCCAGTGACCTCACCCATTCCTACTAGAGATTGACCTGACTGTTCCCAAGTGACCTCATCTAGGTACCGTCTTAACCCCTCATAATCCGCTGATCAAAAGTCTGGGACTCTGACCATATTTTCATTATTTCTCGCTTCCCAATTCAGGGTGAACCTGATTTCTCTGTGATCACTGTTCCCTAGTTCTTCCCTCTATTGTGATATCTCTGATAATATTTTCATTATTTGTTAATGCTAGGTCTAATATAGTGTCACCTCTAGTAGGTTCTGTAATTAGTTGTTTTAAACAAAATTGTCCTCTACTGCATCTAGGAAGTCTTCAGAAAAGCAAATTAATCTAAGACTCTCAACATGGGTTTACAAAGGGAAAATCTTGTTGAAAAAATCTGCTGAGGTTTTTTAGGAAAGTCTTCGAGGTAGTAGATAATGACGAAAATTACGATGTTATTTACTTAAACTTTAGCAAAGCATTTGACAGAGTACCGCATCAGAGGCTTCTGAGAAAAGTTAAGGCTCATGGTATCGAAGGGAAAGTTTTAAATTAGATAAAATCGTGGCTCACCGATAGAACACAGAGAGTCAGCGTAGGTGGTCTTAAATCTGAGTGGGGCTGTGTAACCAGTGGGGTTCCCCAGGGGTCAGTACTGGGCCCACTCTTGTTCATAATCTACATAAACGATCTAAGTACTGGGATCAGCAGTGACATAAGCAAGTTTGCGGATGACACCAAAATAGGGCGGCAGATTAATTTAGGGCAGGATGCAAATGCACTACAGGAGGATTTAAATAAACTGCAGGAGTGGTCAGAAAAATGGCAAATGGAATTCAACACCAGCAAGTGCAGCATACTTAATATTGGAAGAACAAATACTGTGAATGTATACAGCCTTAACAACATCAACCTAGAGAAGTCGACTTGTGAAAGAGACCTAGGGGTACTTGTAAGCCCGGACCTACGGCCTGGAAAATAGTGGGTTAATGTTCAAAATAAGGCAAACAGAGTATTGGGTTCTATATCTAGAAGTGTAAGTAATAAGAGTGCGGAGGTCATATTGCAATTATATCTTGCGCTATTCAGGCTGCACCTCGATTATGCTGTTCAGTTATGGTGCCCTTATTATAGAATGGATATCAATTCATTGGAGTAGGTGCAGCGAAGAATGACGAAAATGATTCCGGGACGTAGAAACCTTCCATATCAGGATAGGTTAAAGAAACATAACTTGCATTCCCTGGAAAGACGAAGAGTGCGGGGAGATATGAAAGAAGTATTTAAGTGGGTGAAAGGAATCAATAGAGGAGATATAGATAAAGTTCTTCATCATATCCGAGCACGATAGGACTCGTAGCAACGGATTTAAGTAGGATAAGTTTAGGTTTAGGAGGGAGATAGGAAGGAACTGGTTCACAAATAGGGTGGTAGACGAGTGGAACAAGCTTAGCAACTTTGTAGTAAGTGCTGAAACGCTGGAAAGTTTCAAAATGAGGCTAGATAGATTCATGGATGATAGAGAGTGGTAGTAACTCTCGACAGGAGCTGTCATGCACAGGCCAACCGGCCTATTGCAGACTCCTTATTTTCTTATGTTCTTAACAAACCTTAACCTGACGTACCCTTACCTGACCTAACCTAACCAGTTCGCAATCTTTATGTCATCCAGAACGACCCTTCAATATCCACACCAGCCACACCCCCCTCCTCCACACCCCGTGCTACACACTCACACCTTCTTCCTCCACACTCAAACCCTCACCCTCCTACTCCACACCTACACCTCCGTCCTCCTACACATCCACACCCATTTCTTCTTACACACCCATACCCTCCTCCTCCTCCTCCTCCAAACCAACACCTTCCTCTTCTTACACACCCACACCCGACTCCTCCTCCACATCTGCACCCTCCTCCACACTTGCACCCTCCTCCACACCTGCACCCTCCTCCACACCTGTTGAGAGCCCCTTCACACCTCTCACTCGTTTCTATTTACCTGGTCATTCTATACCACAGACTCTAACCCTAACCAATTTCACGCCACATACACAAAACTGAATGGCAGATTGCAGGCAGGGGGCGGGGGCTGGGCGAGGCGAGGGCTGGGCGGGGCGGGGGCTGGGGGGGGCGGGGCGGAGGCTGGGTGGGGCGGGGCGGAGGCGGGGCGGGGCGGAGGCTGGGTGGGGCGGGGCGGAGGCTGGGTGGGGCTGGGTGGGGCGGGGACGGGGCGGGGCAGACGGCAGGGGATGGAAGACAGGAGATTCTACCAACAAATGTAGTCAACTATTCCACCAAATTCATCAATGTGTCCAACTTATTTCAACCAAGTTTACGAACAACACTTGATGATGATGGTAGTGATGATGGTGATGGTAGTGATGATGGTGATGGTAGTGATGATGATGATGGTAGTGATGATGATGATGGTAGTGATCATGATGATGGTAGTGATGATGATGATGATGATGGTAGTGATGATGGTAGTGATGATGATAGTGATGATGATAATGATGCTGATGACGATGATGGTGATGAGTGGCAGTAAATATCTCATTTTTTTTTTCACCACCTTCCAAAAGTTTTCTCACACTTCTCTATACAACTTTGTGGGCAAAACTTATGTACGAATCATTACCAAAACACTAGAAAACACCCTGATTTACACCTTGCTACCCTAGACTACACTCCGATTTACACCCTATGCAACACCCTACTACACTAGACTGCACTCCGATTTACACCCTATACAACACCCTGATTTACACCTTACTACCCTAGACTACACTCCGATTTACACCCTATACAACACCTTGATTTACACCTTGCTACCCTAAACTACACCCTGATTTACACCCTATACAACACCCTGATTTACACCTTGCTACCCTAGACTACACCCTGATTTGCACCCAATACAACACACTGATTTACACCTTGCTACCCTAGACTACACCCTGATTTACACCCTATACAACACCCTGATTTACACCTTGCTACCCTAGACTACACCCTGATTTACACCCGATACAACACCCTGATTTACACCTTACTACACTAGATTACACCCCGATTTACACCCTATAAAACACCCTGATCTACACCCTATAAAACACACTCATTTACACCTTATTAAACACCCTCATTTACACCCAATACAACACCCTGATTTACACCTTGCTACCCTAGACTACACCCTGATTTACACCCTATACAACACCCTGATTTACACCTTGCTACCCTAGACTACACCCTGATTTACACCCGATACAACACCCTGATTTACACCTTACTACACTAGATTACACCCCGATTTACACCCTATAAAACACCCTGATCTACACCCTATAAAACACACTCATTTACACCTTATTAAACACCCTCATTTACACCCAATACAGCACCCTGATTTACACCTTGCTACCCTAGACTACACTTCTATCAACAAAGAGTACGGATCACCTGAAGATTAGCCAACCCAGTTTCTTTCACCTAATATAACCTAACCTAACCTAACCTAACCTAGCCTAACCTAACCTAACAAGATCATCCAAGAAGCACTAGAGAATTAAAACATCATTTCTGAATACATCAATAAAGACACGCTAATGAGAGTAAAGGCAACGTGTTAACATAGAACCAACAAGAGTTTCGAAGTAGATAGTAAAACATTGGAAAATTTACAGTAACAATGTAATTTGTCCCCCCCTAAGGTGTGTGTGTGTCATGTGAACCTGTGGGTGTGGATGAAGGGGAAGACGATGTACACGACGATCTCAACCATCGTCAGTAGATGTTAGGTCTCTCTACTAGATGTCTTAGACCTAGTGTGTTTGTTGGTCTGGGTTCCAATTCCCTTTTGGTCAACAAGGAGAATTATTTGTGTTATCAAGAGAAGCCAATCCCATAGTCCCAGTCCTGTTCCCCTGGCGAGGTCTACTGTATAGCGTTCAGCGGGTGACCTCTACCTAATGGACGGGGGGGGGGGGGACGGGGGGGGGACTCCGGTAAGACGTTGAGTGACGGTGATGCTCTGTTGTTACGGTGACTAGTGTGTGACGCTGAGATAATGACGTGTGGTGATATTTATGAGGAAAAACAAGAGTAAAAGAAACCATTAATAAATCCTCGGCGTTATTCTACACATTGTTGGTCTTTCCTCCCACCACACCACACCGCACCACACCATACCACACCACACCACATCTGGGTCACAAGGCTCCTCTCTAACTCACAGTTCCTCTCCCTGACATATAATACCCAGGTATGGTCATGGCTTCAGACAGGTTCATTTACCTACCTGGTCTAGATAGTTACCTGTGTCACTATAAGACCCAGTAATAACGCTAGAGTCGCCCCCCCTCCCACACCACAACCCCGCCCCACCTTCCCCTACACTCAACCTCCAACACTAAACTAACTGACTCCTCCACAACAGCCACCTCCGCTGACCTCTTTCATGTACACCCGGTCAAGATTAACGTACAGTGTGTGTGTGTGTGTGTGTGTCCCTCCCTTCATGCACCAACAGCAGCCCTCAAGTTCACCTTCTGGTCCCTACAGTAATAGACACCTGCCATATACCTTTAGGTTAGGTTAGGGTGTTTAATCATCAGGTGAAATAAGCTTTATTGGGTAATATTTAAAAGTGTGAAGAAGACGTCATCATATTTAAATAATCCACTAACTTAATCCATTAACTTAATTCACTAAATCCATTAACTTAATCCACTAACTTAATCCATTAACCTAATCCACTAAATCCATTAACTTAATCCATTATCTAAACTTTCCTCTTCCCCGTGTGTTCCTTTTAGTACTCTTTCTCTCCTTTGTTATGGTGGGAGGCTTAATGCACTTCTTTCAATCCAGGAAATTAAGAATGAAATATAAAAAATATTAACAAAAACACCAAAACAGGATCATAATGTTGCTATATCACAAATTTGTGTCGTAAACAATAATTCTATTTGGTTTGGTTGGGTTGGGTTGGGTTGGGTTGGGTTGGGTTGGGTAGGGTTGGGTTGGGTTGGGTTGGGTTGGGTTGGGTTGGGTTGGGTTGGGTTGGGTACAGTCAATTGAGTCGAATCTTTATGAACAACTACTCAAAACAACAATCGATAAACAAAAAACAAAAAAACAATAAAAGTGGGTGAAAATGTTACGAGTAATAGGAGCGAGCGATGGCCTTCTGCAGGCCCCTGACAAGAGACTTACTGGGCCACAAAGGGTAACCTGTTGGCCACACTGCCGTCCCATCTATGTCAACACTCCACACAGAACAACTCAGCCTTATGCCTCTACACTTGTTTACTCTCTACAGCCTCAATAAACATCATCAAGTCAATTTCCTTATATTCAGATTGTCGCGTTTCCCCCACCCTACCCCGCCCCGCCCCACCCCATCCCACCCCACCCCGTCGTGTTCTCGGGAAGGACACGAGCCAACACTCAAGAATTACGGAACTTCTCCCTAAAAAGAAAAAATAATTCCCCTCTCTCAAGATACAACAGTTTGCTCGCGTAGTTTAATCCCGAGTGTCGCCAGGAAGTCTGACAAACGATGTTGGCTTTTTGAATACGTGAGAAGCTCTTAAGAGTTGGGTGTGAGACCTGAGTGTGTGTATGGCATTCCGGCCGTGACACAGACCGAGCGGAAAGAGAGGGAACGTCGCCTCCTCACGGCAACGAATTAATGAATTTCTCTTAACGACCAAGTGAACACGGCGACCGAGGATCACTTTTTAATGCACAACACAGGTCACTACAGTCTGCTATGGATGGATGTATGTATGTTCACTAACCAGACTTGGAGCGAGTGAGGGGGGACCAAAAGAAACACCGACCCCAACCTCTCACTCTCAACTGTGAAACTCATTTCCTCAGCCGAGAGTGAGAGAAAAACTGGTCTAGTCTCAGTGCTTTATAGACGCCATTGTGTGTGTGTGTTAGGTGTATTTAGTGAGACAAAGAGAGACGTTAGCTAGTGGTGGTGGTGGTGGTTTAGAAGACGAACCAATCACTCCCTAGAGACGAGTCCTGCTAACTTTTCTCAGAATACAACGACGGCCGCAGGAGAGGAGACCTGTGGTAGGAATAGAGATCCCAAAAGGGGCAGGACATCTCGGTAAGAAGACAGTTTCTAGGATAATTTTGTACCAGTGCGTTGCCGAGCTCCAGATTCTAAGTGACAACAAAGTGTATGTATGTATGTATGTATGTAAGTATGTGTGTATGTGTGTGTGTCAATAAGACGCAACAAACTACCATAACTAGCATCACAGGTAGAGTGGGTCAGCCCGGACAGGTAAGCTCGGGCACCACTGGTCATGGTCCTTGTCAAGCCGCCAACATAAAACACTTTTCTGACGCTACAAAACGACCCACAAAAGGCTGCCAAAACAATTGTTACCCCGCTCTTATTTTTTCCTTGGGTAAAGTCAACACAGGGAGACCAGACAGACAAACCGCGGGAAAACTTGGAGGAAGGGAAAGAGGTCACTCTCCACTTTCATTACACTCACACACTTGAGAGTCTTAACACTTTACTGTAACATAAACGCCTTTATTGGTAGTACCTGTGGGAACAAGAAGAAGCTCACTAAACTCTAATACTACCGCTACTTGTGTATTCCTTCTCCTCTTTCGTTTCCTTCATTCCCTCTTCCCTTTCCTTCATCCCCTCTCATCCTCCATCGTTTCCTCCTTCTACTCCTCCTTTCTTTCCTATCATCCCAATTACCACCTCTCCTTCCTGCCCTCCTTCCCTCTCATTCCTACCATCATCTTTACCTCCATCCTTTTTCCCCCCCCTCCCTCTTTCCACCCCCCTCCTCCACCTTGTTTTTATTTCCTTCCTCCAAACAGGTAACACCCCGGAGAGGATAGGACTAACACTGCAGCAGGTGTCGTCGAGGTTCCATTGCGTTCCTCCTGGCATGAATAACACACGGCCACAAGTCTCTCGTTTTGTTTACTGGCCGTTCTCGTGTGTCTCTTTTGACTCGTCTCTTACTACGACAGCTGGTGGAATTACCTGTAGCTTGTGGTTGAAAATGAGGTGGTGGTATGTTAAGTGGCGCCGATATCGTATACACAGTCGTGCGTCAGGCAGTGAGGTGTGGTTAACTGATCGAGAAATTGACTAAATGATGAACCGGGTCAGCTGATAAAAAAAATAGTATCAGGTGAAGATTAGACCCCCCCTAGCTTATGCCATCTAAACCTAACCTAACCACACTAAGTAGCGTTAAGGTAAACTAAACTGGGTTGCCTAAACTTCGCGTGATCCAAGAAATATATTTGTTACGTGTTTATGGATATATAATTGACTAAATTGAGTAATATAGCCACACACCTACACGATACACCTGAGCTGGCTTTTAGATTGCATATTCAACATTCTATGACAATATTTCAGGACGATTTTATCTGAACTGTAGACAACTCTCTCAGGACGCGTTATTTAAGTGAGACCCTGTAAACGAGGTGTAGCTGGTGATGTACTGTTAATGTGTTGCTACTACCACTACACCTGTCACCACTACACCTATTAGTACTACACCTGTTACTATTACACCTGTCACTATTACACCTGTTAGTACTACACCTGTCACCACTACACCTATTAGTACTACACGTGTTACTATTACACCTGTCACTATTACACCTATCACCTCTACACCTGTCACTACTACACCTGTCACCACTACACCTGTCACTATTACATCTACCACCACTACACCTGTCACTACTACACCTGTCACCACTACACCTGTCACTATTACATCTATCACCACTACAACTGTCACTACTACACCTGTCACTATTACATCTATCACCACTACACCTGTCACTACTACACCTGTCACCACTACACCTGTCACTATTACATCTATCACCACTACAACTGTCACTACTACACCTGTCACCACTACACCTGTCACTATTACATCTATCACCACTACACCTGTCACTACTACACCTGTCACCACTACACCTGTCACTATTACATCTACCACCACTACAACTGTCACTACTACACCTGTCACCACTAAACCTGTCACTATTACATCTATCACCACTACACCTGTCACTACTACACCTGTCACCACTACACCTGTCACTATTACATCTATCACCACTACAACTGTCACTACTACACCTGTCCCCACTACACCTGTCACTATTACACCTATCACCACTACACCTGTCACTACTACACCTGTCACTACTACACCTGTCACTATTACATCTATCACCACTACACCTATCACCACTACACCTGTCACTACTACAACTGTCACCACTACACCTGTCACTATTACACCTATCACCACTACAACTGTCACTACTACACCTGTCACCACTACACCTGTCACTATTACATCTATCACCACTACACCTGTCACTACTACACTCTCCACGATACAGGTCAACTGACACCATGACGTGTACATACTTCCCCACAGGTGTAAACCCTCACCTCACCTGAACTCAACAGTAAATACGACATCAATTCTTTTACATTTTGTTGATTTTCCTTCCTGGCCATTCACGAGGCTCTATTAGTGATCAATTATGTACAGTGAGCAGCAGCCTTGGCACATTCCACCACAGGTCATATATCGAACTACCTGGAGCACTATCGCCCGAACTACCTCTTGCTTGTTACCTAACCTACCATAACCCCTGGCTTGTGACTTACCCCAACAACCTAACCAACCCCAAATTTCGACTTAATTTACCCAACCCAACCCAACCCAACCCAACCTAACCTCAATTGCTGTACAAGGTCTTTTATCTTTACTGGTCGCCGGCCGCTAGACACTGAGCCCCACAAATCATTTCCAACTTCGCCTTAACGGTGACATAAAGCAGCGAGTGTCGGGGTAATGCTCTCCCAAAGATAATATATATATGTATATATGGCTCTACAATATAAGATCTTTCGTTAGGTGGGGTTAGGTTAAGTTATGCAGGACTGTTAGGTTAGGTTACGCAGGACTATGTTAGGTTAGGTTACGCAGGACTAGGTTAGGTTAAGTAACGCAGAACTACGTTAGTTTAAGTTAAGCAGGAGTAGGTTAGGTTAGGTTAGGCAGGACTAGGCTAGGTTGGTTTAAGTTGCGCAGGACTAGGTTAGGTGAAGTTACGCAGGACTAGGTTAGGTTAGGCTAGACAAAACTGTTGGCACCACACATCAAGTCCCTCAAACAACACACTTTCCCACAACCCCTCAATGGCAGTGTTAATGAACCTCGACTCTACCGACGCATTAGTCTTTGGGCCAACAAGTGTATGCAAATGTTCCAGTAAAACCTTCAGAATTTGTGAGTTATGAGAGAGAATAAAGACGTGTGTGTGTGTCATTCCAGCCGTGACACAGACCACGCGGAAGGAGACAATGTCACCTCATTACGGAAGCGAATTAATGACCTGACACCCGACACAGTATACCTTCACCCGACACAGAATACCTTCACCCGACACAGTATACCCTCACCCGACACAGTATACCCTCACCCGACACAGTATACCCTCACCCGACACAGTATACCCTCACCCGACACAGTATACCTTCACCCGACACAGTATACCCTCACCCGACCCAATGAATTTTTTAAGTAAAATAAAAAAAAATTATTAAATCCGTAAATCAAACATAATATATATCTTTACAACCCAAGAATCCAATAATTTACATCACTAATTACGTAAATCACATTCAATTGATTTACAAGGGGAGTGATGCCCTAAATTTACAATATAATAACTATAGTTTACAGCAGTGGTTCTGAACTTTGTTTGCCCCATGCACCCCTTTCACCATATGTCAGAATGTCATTCCCCCTCCTTTCCAAGATTGTCTGCCTCAAAAAGTGCATTCCAAATAATATGCATATAATACTGAAAATCCTTTATTTTTTCCATATTAGTACATATACATTTACAATTTTACATGGATTATTTTTATAGTGGAGTTTTACAAATTAAATCCCAATTGAAAATGTTGATGGATTTATAAAACTTGAATAAAAGTAAAATAGTTTTTTATATTTATAATGAATTACTTAACAGACCAAACTGAAGCATAATGCAATAAACAAAAAGTTCAATAGAATACCAGGATATTGTAAATTTGTAATTAATTTTATTCAGATGAAGAGTTCAGTCAATGAGAAACCTGTGATTGTTTTTTCTTCGCCAATTCTGGGATACGCGGAGGAGTGCTTGAAAGGGCACAACGCAGGTCATTTTCTACCTCTAATCTACTACGTTGCTTCGTTTTAATTTGCAACAGAGTTAAAAAGCCTGACTCACAAAGATATATCGACACAAACGGAAGCAATGCACGGATAGCTCTTTCTGCCACTTTTGGGTAGGAATCGCACATCAAGGGCCAAAATTCTGTGATTGATTTCTCATCGAACACATCTCTTGCTCCCGAATCAGTTTCCCCCCCCCCCTGAAAACCTGGATTCCCCCCCCCTGGTTGAGAACCCCTGGTTTACAGTATATCAAATCTATTGTATAATTCTCACAGCTAAAAAAAGACAAAACGATAATAAAACACACTCACTCACGTCATACATCTGTTTACTACCCGCACATAAAACACAAAATCCACACATATACATAAAATTCATAACATAAAACACACACACACACAACTCAAACCACCTATACATACTGCCATAAACACACCACAAAAAACACACACACATATAAAAACAAACACACACCACATCAAAGAAACAAACACAAAATAAAGAAACAAACATATAACAAAGACACACACACACACACACACACACACAAGAATAAAAAAAACACAAACACCTACTTTTATGTTTTGTTTTCGTTTTTTTTCCACAGGGATTCAGCGCCATAAAAATACGGTTCATTGAAGCTTAAAAAAACTGTGGATAATTTTTCCCTGAGGCGAACCTGAGGAAGGCGGAGGAGCGGATGTGTGAAGCGGAAACTAAACGGCCGGAATAATATACAAGGTGTGTGTGTGTTGGTGGTAGTAGTAGTAGTAGTGGTGGTGGTGGTGGTGGTGGTGGTAATAAAAATTAATAAAATGTGAGAAGTCAAGATACAGCAAAGTAACAAAAAAGTAATGTGAAAAAGTAAAAAAATAAAAATAAAAAGTATAACAAACAGTAAAAAAATAAAACATTAAAAAGTATAACTGACGTAATGTAATAAAGTAAAAATAACAAAAAGTAACAAAAGTAAAAAGCAACAAGAAGCAAAAAGTAACAAAAAAACAATAAAAAGTAAAAAAAGTCACAGTAACAAATAAAAGTAAGAGTATAAAGTATAAAAGTATGAAAAGTAAAAAGTAGGAAAAATAAAAGTAAAAAGTAACAATAAACGTTAACTAACAACGTATTTCAATGATCTATATAATACCTGTGTGTGTGTGTGTGTGTGTGTCGTCGTCTGGGCCGGGAACATCTCTCTCTCTCTCTCTCTCTCTCTCTCTCTCTCTCTCTCTACGTCATTTTCTCAACCACACTTTCATTATCACACTTTCTCAATATTTTTTTTCCTCACTTTGCACCACGACACTTTCTTTCCCTCACTTTCCTCCCCCCACCACACTTTCTCCACAAGATATTTCCCCTCACTTTCCTCCCCCACCACACACTTCCTCCCCCCACCACACTTTCTCAGCCTCACTTTCCCCTCACGTTCCTCCCCCCACCACACTTTCTCCGCCTCACTTTCCCTTGGCACACTTGGCCCCACAAATTGGCCGTTGGAGAGACGATAAGAAGGACGCCCTGAACACACAACCCGGCCCCCTGATAACACCTTCGGGTAATTTTACTTTATCAATACGTTGTCACCGGAAGTCGATATGGCTCGTACACACACACACACACACACACACACACACACACACACACACACACACACACATCACCACTTTGTAATTATTGCCGACATCGTTACCGGACACAACGAAATCATTAATGTTTTATAATGCTTTTTCGTCTCTCTCTCTCTCTCTCTCTCTCTCTCTCTCTCTCTCTCTCTCTCTCTCTCTCTGTACCAGGAACAAGGCACCTTTACCTGGGAGTGGAATCTCGTGTACACCCAAGAGCCACCTACCGAATTTGTAAAGATCACAGGTAAAAAATAAATAAATAAAATAAACGAAGGAATAACTAAATATAGACTAACAATAGCAATAGTGAAAATATATAATAATAATAATAATAATAATAATAATAATACAAACATTCACAAGACAACGCCCCGAGGAACATTCTTGTGTGGGACTGTGGGGGTGTGAGGGAGAATTGGGGGTGTGAGGGAGAAGGGGAGGTGTGAGGGAGAGAGGGGTGTGAGGGAGAGAGGGGTGTGAGGGAGAGGGTGTGAGGGAGAAGGAGGGGGGCGTGTGTGGGGGTGAAAATTGGCCTAAATCTTGAGGCAGACGTCGAGGTTGATGGCCGGAATGAGATCTAAAAGCCTGGGAGGAAATGGCTCAAAAAGTTGGGTGGGCCAATTGACCTCTGACCCGATGACCTTCACTACTGACCGATCTTGACCGGAATTATGAGGCTGGTGGGGATGAGGGTGGTAGGGATGAGGGTGTGAGGGGAACAGATGCTTGCCTCAATGAGATTTATACAAGGGACTTTTTTCTGGCTAACATTAGACGATTCTATTCAACTGGGAGGAACTCTTGCCCGCCAAAGAGTTAACCTAACTTACCCTACCTTCCCTGAACTAACCTAACCTAACCTAACCTAACCTAGCCTAGCCTAGCCTAGCCTAGCCTAACCTAACCTAACCTAACCTAACCTAACCCCCCTCCTCCAAAGGTACTGTATCGCATTAGGTAATCTTCAGGTGAAATTATAAATGGTGTCAAATGTCCAGGTAATGTAATTAAGACCAAATAATGACAACTCTGTGCCACAATATCCTTTAACATGGTGATCAGACTTAACACGGGAGGAGGGCGAGAGGAGGACGAGACGGGAGGAGAACGAGACGAGAGGAGGACGAGGCGGGAGGAAGTTAGGAGGACGAAAAAAAACCGAGAGGACGAGGGGAGGGCGAGAATAGGGCGAGAGGAGGACGAAAGAAAAACGAGGAGAACGAGAGGTGGGCTAGAGGAGGACGAGAGAAGGACGGGAGGAGGAGGACGGGAGGAGAGAGGAAGTTGTCGTCTGGCTACATCAAGTTTCTACACGAGGCTCAACTGTCTCAGATAAGGCGGACAAACAGACAGATAGATAGACAGACAGACAGACCGATAGATAGATTGATAAACAGAAAGTGACAGACAGATACAGATCGATAGACAATGCAGGTAAACAATATACCTAGACAGCGAAGGTAAATAAACAATGATAAACAATGATAAACACAAAAGTCAGCTCAATCAAGGCTAGATAATATAGCCATTAATTACCTATGTTGAGCCTTGCATAAAAAATAAAAAATAAATATAAAAAATGTTAATAAATAAACTAACTAAATAACTAAATAACTAACTAACTAAATAAATAAATCAATAAATAAATAAATGAATAAATAAAACGGCATCTTGGTCCTCAGCGATTTTTTTCCTTGGCTTCAGATGATGAGAATAAATTTATCTTACCGCAAATTTATTTAGTTTTTCTCGCTTAGTGATTGGATTTCTTTTATCGCGTCTGGAGTAAAGGAGGATTGGGGGGAGAAGAGGAGGATTGGGGGGAGAAGAGGAGGATTGGAGGGAGAAGAGGAGGATTGGAGAGAGAAGAGGAGGATTGGGGGGAGAAGAGGAGGATTGGAGGAGAAGAGGAGGATTGGGGGAGAAGAGGAGGATTGGAGGGAGAAGAGGAGGATTGGAGGGAGAAGAGGAGGATTGGAGGGAGAAGAGGAGGATTGGAGGAAGAAGAGGAGGATGGGGGAGAAGAGGAGGATTGGAGGGAGAAGAGGATGGGGGAGAAGAGGAGGATTGGGGGGAGAAGAGGAGGATTGGGGGAGAAGTGGAGGATTGGAGGGAGAAGAGGAGGATTGGGGGAGAAGAGGAGGATTGGAGGGAGAAGAGGAGGATTGGGGGAGAAGAGGAGGATTGGGGGAGAAGAGGAGGATTGGAGGGAGAAGAGGAGGATTGGGGGAGAAGAGGAGGATTGGAGGGAGAAGAGGAGGATTGGGGGAGAAGAGGAGGATTGGAGGAAGAAGAGGAGGAATGGGGGAGAAGAGGAGGATTGGAGGAAGAAGAGGAGGATTAGGGGGAGAAGAAGAGGATTGGAGGGAGAAGAGGATTGGGGGAGAAGAGGAGGATTGGGGGGAGAAGAGGAGGATTGGGGGAAGAAGAGGAGGATTGGGGGAAGAAGAGGAGGATTGGAGGGAGAAGAGGAGGATTGGAGGGAGAAGAGGAGGATTGGAGGAAGAAGAGGAGGATTGGGGGGAGAAGAGGATGTAGTGATGGGTTGTCAGACCACAGCTTACATCTCAGAAACAGTCCAGACTTGACCCGACATTAGGGAGGTCAAGTGTAGGGTAACTCTAGCGGCTGACCAAGGGTTATAAATCAGCCAGGCTCCCTTTCCCATGTCACACGGCCCCAACAAACATGTAAGAAGGCACCTGCCCACTCTCTCCCAATATACACAATAACCTACATCCCAGAAGAAGTCCAGACCTGACCTCACATTAGCCAGGTCAAATGTAACCCTCGAGCCACAAATCAACCAGGGCCTCTCATGTCACACGGCCCCATCTGAAGATTTCTCCAGAATATACAACTTATAGTCTCTGAAAAAGTCCAGACCTGACCCTACATTAGCGAGGGCAAATGGAAGGAGACCCTTCGCCGCCCCCCTGATCAGCTCAACCTGACAGCTCGCCTCCCAATATATAGGACGTCCTAGTCCTCCCTCGCCCATAGAGAGAGAGACAGAGAGAGTGTCTTGTAACAAGGAAGGGCCAGCTACGACGTCCCCAGTCCTGCTCGAGAGACGTCAGGGGCCGGAGGCAAGCCGCCTCCGGTCAGGACCGAGACTTCCCTCCGGCGCCCAGCTAAGCAGTCTCCCATAGAGAAAACCCAGGACCACCTGCTAGGCCTCCCCTAGGTCATGTGAGTTTTTGTCAGAGCTTTCCATGGGATGAGTTACTTACGTGGGAAGTGTATTCATTTCATGTTCGTGTCCGAGAATCAGTGTCTAGTAACGTAATATGATGTCCTAGTAACGTAAACATAATGTCCTAGTAACTTCAATAGAAGGTGTTATTAATGTGTCCATTTCATGTTCGTAATTAATAAAGAGTTGTAACGAAGCGGTGTTTGAGAAGTCGCCCTTAAGACGTAATAGATGTGTATTGACGTATAAGATACGATAAGTGTAAGTCGAGTTCAAATAACTATCACGGCCACGCTACCAAACTCTTCCTCTCTTTTATACTCTTATACTATCAATATTCTACCTATATGTAATCATCTTCTTGTGAGATTTGTCTCATTACAATGCTCCTCTCTTTTACTCTCTTACTAAATATTCTTCCTATATATATAAATAAAATTCACGCCTTCCTCGCCTTGTTATAGGTGACAGCGAACTATACGTAAATCCACGCCCTCCTCGCTTTGTCATTACAATGGTGGCAGCGCACTTAACGTAAAACTCACGCCTCTTCCCTTTAGTGTTCAGTACAGTGATAGTTAGAATCTTTTGAAGTAATCTCGTAACTATCTTGACGAAGCTGGCAGTACAAGGGTGGTTGCATTCGTAACATTATATTGGTGGCAGCGAACTTAACGTAAACTCACGCCTTCCCTTGGCTAGCCATAACACCTGGCTCGTCTCATCCTTCATTTGATTCAGTCTAAGTATTGTCTACAATTGTGTAATAAGTAATTCCTGTGTCGTAGCGTCGTAGCGTGAAAAGTGTCCTAGTGTGTCATCTTTACAGCTCAAGTCAATGTCTCTTGTTGTGTTATACGCGAATTGTTACTAGCAAAACACTCCCAGAATATGCTCAGTGCTTAATATAATTTCTCAGTGTCCCCCACGTTCTGTGAAGTTCTCGGTATCCCAAGTGCATTTTAATTGTCGGTCAGTGTTAAATGTACCCATTGTGTTTTAGTGATAGAAGCTGTGTCTATACTAACTGTTAAAACTTAACATGTCTTATAACCTACATCCTCCTCCTTGTCCTAATCCTCACCTCACCCTCCGTACGCATCCGTTCCCGCCTCGCTCCGCCCCGCCCCGCCCCGCCCCGCTCCCCTCCGCCCCGGTTACGCCACTCTACACCTCACCCCACCAGGCGCGCATCATGCGCGAATGTTTCTCGCCCCGCCCGTGTGACCACCAATGTTTTGTCCTGTGAGTTATGCTTCGAAATTGGTGGTTAGTGTTACTTAATATTGCGATAATTACAGAGCTTCACTCAGTGTGTTTTTATGCTAGTATGATTTGTAATGTACTCTTTGACGCGTAGCGATAAATAATATTCAATGTAGTGAGCAGAGCTTCACTCCCCGACCCAGCCTGATGAGAATATTGTCGTGACGGAAACTATAGTTGCCAAACATTGATGTAACGTATAAAGTAAATATTTGTTCTTCTTTACGGATACACTTCCAACTAATCCATCATCCCTTTCGGATTGTTTCTGTCAAATGTCACACACAGTACCGCCCCATGGCTAGCCGGAATCCGACCACAGCACATATAAGAAGAGAAGCAGCAGTGTGAGGAATGCAGCACCACACCCGCCACACACCACCCCACTTCTTTCAAGTCCTCCCTGGTCTAGGATTAAGAAGATTTTATATTTTTCTACTGTAGGAAGTTAAGGAGTGTGGAATGCAGCGCCACACAACGAACCCTGGTGAGCCCAGCCAGGGAGGGATTCACCACTGTGGAAGGTGCAAGACAGGACGGTCTTTGGTCTCGCCGACACTCACGTACAGAGGGCGAGCCCTGGTCCGCGGAACCTGCCTTACAGTCATCTAAGGAGACGACAGCCCAAGCAGTGGACCGGCTTTCATCCCGGCCGGAAGGGGCCGACGGCAGATGAACAGAAAATCGTCTGGAATATGTTGAAAATGATGATGTTGCAGAGAAGAAATACAGATGGAGCAGAAAAATTCATCTGGAATATGACAGAAAACGAAGATGTATAAAGAAACGCAGATGAACAGAAAAATCGTCTGGAATATGAAAATGAAGATGTATAAAGAAACACAGATGAACAGAAAATTCATCTGGAATATGAAAATGCTCTAAACGTAGAGGAAGCGCAGGTGAACAGAAAAATCATCTGGAATATTATAGAAACCAGGAGGAAGTGAGAAGTCAGATGTGGTGACACGACCTACAAAGTGCGGTATTGAAGAAAGAAAAACGTGCTATGTGAAGACAGAAGACGTCCTGTACTGACATCAGAAGAAAGTCGACGATGAAAAGGTGGATCATCAGAAGGACCAATCGACTACCGCTGTTGTGCTGCCAGCATTCCCTATTTTCAGATACCAGCTGGATGGAGGACTTAAGCCATGCTGGACCCAACAAATGTACTGATGTTGTTGATGTGCAATAAAAAGATATAACACCCTAACATGTGAAGTAGGAGCATTTTTTTACATACTTTGAAGTATTTCATTCTCTGATTTTTGTTAACATGTACTACAAAGAATGTTTTTTTTAAAGATTAGTCACTTTTTCTATGAGTTCATTTGATCAATGTTTTGTATTACCAAATGCAATGTTGTAGACATACTACTGAGTGGGACGAATTCTTATTTTGACACGGCCTGATTAGGCAATGTAACACCTGTTTTTGTTTGTAGAATGTGATTTGCAAGTTTGCCTCGGACACTATGCTAGATGTGAAGGATCTTTAGATCACTCCATGTTCACTTACTATGGATGTATATTATTTATTTTCTCCTGTCATAGAAGCTTTAATCTTGGCGGGAGGTATAGTAAGCTTTGTCAGATCAAACTATGCCGGTAGAAAAACATACATCTCTAGTGTTATAATTTGTAAAATGTAAGGATGCATTATCGCCTCAGGGACTATATTAGATACTGCACATGATGTTACTGTCTACTTAAAATGTGTCATCAGTGCTCTGAGCATGAAAGTTTTGGTCTTGGCGGGAGGTGTAGTGATGGGTTGTCAGACCACAGCTTACATCTCAGAAACAGTCCAGACTTGACCCGACATTAGGGAGGTCAAGTGTAGGGTAACTCTAGCGGCTGACCAAGGGTTATAAATCAGCCAGGCTCCCCTTCCCATGTCACACGGCCCCAACAAACATGTAAGAAGGCACCTGCCCACTCTCTCCCAATATACACAATAACCTACATCCCAGAAGAAGTCCAGACCTGACCTCACATTAGCCAGGTCAAATGTAACCCTCGAGCCACAAATCAACCAGGGCCTCTCATGTCACACGGCCCCATCTGAAGATTTCTCCAGAATATACAACTTATAGTCTCTGAAAAAGTCCAGACCTGACCCTACATTAGCGAGGGCAAATGGAAGGAGACCCTTCGCCGCCCTCCTGAGCAGCTCAACCTGACGGCTCGCCTCCCAATATATAGGACGTCCTAGTCCTCCCACTCCCATAGAGAGAGAGACAGAGAGAGAGTGTGTCTTGTAACAAGGAAGGGCCAGCTACGACGTCCCCAGTCCTGCTCGAGAGAAGTCAGGGGCCAGAGGCAAGCCGCCTCCGGTCAGGACCGAGACTTCTCTCCGGCCCCCAGCTGAGCAGTCTCCCATAGAGACAACCCAGGACCACCTGCTAGGCCTCCCCTAGGTCACGTGAGTTTTTGTCAGAGCTTTCCATGGGATGAGTTACTTACGTGGGAAGTGTATTCATTTCATGTTCGTGTCCGAGAATCAGTGTCTAGTAACGTAATATGATGCCCTAGTAACGTAAACATAATGTCCTAGTAACTTCAATAGAACGTGTTATTAATGTGTCCATGTCATGTTCGTAATTAATAAAGAGTTGTAACGAAGAGGTGTTTGAGAAGTCGCCCTTAAGACGCAATAGATGTGTATTGACGTATAAGATACGATAAGTGTAAGTCGAGTTCAAATAACTATCACGGCCAAGCTACCAAAATCTTCCTCTCTTTTATACTCTTATACTATCAATATTCTACCTATATGTAATCTCATGTGAGTTCGTCTCATTACAAGGAGGATTGGAGGAAGAGGATTGGGGGAGAAGAGGAGGATTGGAGGGAGAAGAGGAGGATTGGGGAAGAGGAAGATTGGAGGGAGAAGAGGAGGATTGGGGGGAGAAGAGGAGGATTGGGGGGAGAAGAGGAAGATTGGGGGGAGAAGAGGAAGATTGGGGGGAGAAGAGGAGGATTGGAGGGAGAAGAGGAGGATTGGGGGAGAAGAGGAGGATTGGGGAGAAGAGGAGGATTGGGGGGAGAAGAGGAGGATTGGGGGAGAAGAGGAGGATTGGGGGAGAAGAGGAGGATTGGGGAGAGAAGAGGAGGATTAGGGGGAGAAGAGGAGGATTGGGGGGAGAAGAGGAGGATTAGGGGGAGAAGAGGAGGATTAGGGGGAGAAGAGGAGGATTAGGGGGAGAAGAGGAGGATTGGAGGGAGAAGAGGAGGATTGGAGGGAGAAGAGGAGGATTGGGGGGAGAAGAGGAGGATTGGGGGGAGAAGAGGAGGATTGGGGAGAGGAGGATTGGAGGAAGAAGAGGATTGGGGGGGAGAAGAGGAGGATTGGGGGAGAAGAGGAGGATTGGAGGGAGAAGAGGAGGATTGGAGGGAGAAGATGAGGATTGGGGGGAGAAGAGGAGGATTGGGGGAGAAGAGGAGGATTGGAGGGAGAAGGAAAGGATTGGGGGAGAAGAGGAGGATTGGAGGGAGAAGGAAAGGATTGGGGGGAGAAGAGGAGGATTGGAGGGAGAAGAGGAGGATTGGGGGGAGAAGAGGAGGATTGGAGGGAGAAGAGGAGGATTGGATGAAGGGAGGAGGTTGGATGGAGGGGAGGTAGATTGGAGGGAAACAAAGCAAGATTGGAGAGAGGAGGGAGAATGGAAGGAGGGTTGGAGGAAGAGGAGGTGGCAAGAAGTGAAGGAACATGTCAACTACCGCACCGAACAGTGTAAAAAAAAAAAAAAGAGGCAATATTTTAATCAAAGGTTTAATATAATACATAAAAGACCCAACAACTTTTATATTGTATTCAAGTCAGAGTTGAAATGTTTGCCAAGTCTTTTTAGTTTGTCAGGTGAGAAAAATATTTAGATTAGACACCCCAGTTTATTTCACCTGAAGATTAGACACCCCAGTTTATTTCACCTGAACATTAGACACCCCAGTTTATTTCACCTGAACATTAGACACCCCAGTTTATTTCACCTGAACATTAGACACCCCAGTTTATTTCACCTGAACATTAGACACCCCAGTTTATTTCACCTGAACATTAGACACCCCAGTTTATTTCACCTGAACATTAGACACCCCAGTTTATTTCACCTGAACATTAGACACCCCAGTTTATTTCACCTGAACATTAGACACCCCAGTTTATTTCACCTGAACATTAGACACCCCAGTTTATTTCACCTGAACATTAGACACCCCAGTTTATTTCACCTGAACATTAGACACCCCAGTTTATTTCACCTGAACATTAGACAAATAAAAGATTAAAATAGGAATTAAAAAGACGAAAAAGGAAACAATGAATAAGAGATTAAAAAAAAGAAACAGAGAATGAGCAACTTAGGATAACGAGAAGCAAACAAAGGATAACAGATGATGACTCGAAACAAACAAAAAAAAACAATAAAAAGTAAAACAATGAACGATATGGTTCTTTAAAATTCGTTCACACACACACACACACACATACATACATACACACACACACACACACACACACACACACACACTAAAGCAGGCGAGGCAAAATAAAAGGCAAGATGACCAGACAAGCGTGAGACACAAGCTGACTGACGTATCAAAGGAGGAGAGAGAAGGGCGGAAAAATAGTGAGAAGCCCAAGAGGAAAGTGATGAGGAAAACAAGAGGACACGAGAAATATGAGGAAAGGAGAGGAGAGGACGGTTTGGAGGAGTGGAGGAGAGTAAGAGAAGGAGAGTATGTGGGGTAGGAGGACAGGAGGACAAGAAGAGGGCAGGAAGAAGACAAAGGCGATGATAAAAATATAAAATAAAAAAGGTCAAAAGAAGACAAAATTAAATATACAAATAACAAAATCTGATGAAACGCGGGAGGAGAAAAATGAAACGAAGGGGAGGAAAAACAAGGACGTGAAGACACAAACAAAGAGACGGGTGAAGTGAAGACAAGGAAGAAATGGTTTGTTTACATCCCCCGTTGTCTTCCAGGTGAGGTTAGGTTAGGCGGGAGGAGGACGAAGAAGAGTCGGAAGAAGAAAGATGATAAAGAAGAAGAAAAGGAAGAAAAAGAGGAAGAAGAGGAAGAGGAACACGGCCGGTGGAGTACCTCGCCGTGTTGACAGAACGTGCAGACCAGCCAGCCCTCAGCGCCATGTTTACGTTTCTCATGTCTGCATATTTTTTTGGTTCCCCTCCTGGGCAATACAGCAGAATTAGGCAGGTGATCCCTTCATGTTTACCCCAGACACGTGCCTTCACTCACTAAACTCTTGTTGAACCTGGGGTGTGGGGGGGGGGGTGGATAAGTGGGGGTCATGGTGGATAGGACAATGGGCCGGGCAGGACAGAACAGTGGGCCGGGCCGGGCAGGACAGGACAGTGGACCAAGCGTGACACACCTTCCCCGTCAAGATTTACGGGGATTAATAAAATATTGACGTGGACAGACTGGCTTCAGATCTCCGCTATCCTGGGGGCCATTTAAACGACGCTCACTCACACCTTAATCTGAAACTCTCTGAAACAACACTAACCTCACTGAAACGGAATAGTCCTCCTGAAACAAAGCGATTTTGCCTGAAACTGAAATACTACTCTGTCGTTACTCACAGCCCCTTCTGAAATTCACTCTGAAACATCGCGACTCTGCCTGAAACCCGAGATAGTGAAAGCCTATGAAAACAAGGCCCACAGCTTCATCTGAATCCTACTGAAATATATCAACCAAATTTTAACTACTTACCCGTCTATTTAACCATCTACCCGTCTATATCCTCTTATTTCCCTCCCTGTCTGATCAATTTCCCCGTCTACCAGTTCTCCCCTCCCTCCCTTTCCTACCTGCCACCTCACCAATCTACCCAGACGTCCTCCTCCTCCCTGGCCAGCACCCCACCACACCTGCTTCCCAAGATGACCTCCATCGCTAACCTCCCTCCCTCCCTCTTACGATCCATCACCCCCCCCCCACCCTCTCTCTCTCTCTCTCTCTCTCTCTCTAACACCTGCAATGACCTAACTAACATTCCTCATTCATTAAATTCGACGATAATAATGCAAGATGTTAGTGTCCCAACCTATCTACCTGCTTATACCTCTCTAATCTACCTATAACTATACCTACTTTTATCATGTCCACCTACCCACCTACTTATACCTCTCTACCTATAAATTATCTACTTTTATCATGTCCACCTACCCACCTACTTATACCTCTCTACCTATAAATTATCTACTTTTATTTCACCTACTTATCGACTTAAAAACACCCCCAATCTACCTATACCTTGTCTACCTATACCCGTGTTTACCTCCATGTCCACCTAATTAAACACCTGTTCTACTCTCCTTGTCCCTTGTGGCATCAACGAGTCATATCAGTGGAGGAGGGAGCCAGGAGCTTCTACATTGGAAATCGGTAGGTGGTGGCAGTCGAGGTGGTGGTAGTAGGTGGTGGCAGTCGAGGTGGTGGTAGTGGCAGACGAGGTGGTGGTAGGTGGTGGCAGACGAGGTGGTGGTAGTCGAAGTGATGGTAGTGGCAGCCAAGGTGGTGGTAGGTGGTGGTGGCAATGGCTACAGGTGAAATGAACTCCCCATGACCAATCGGCTCCCTCTAATATACCTTAAACTGATGCCTATTAAAACCAACTGTCCGTCAGGATTGTGGTATTCATTAATATTTGTCCCCATTACGAGTGGGTTCCAATCCTAATGGTCAAGCTGGAGCCCCAAGAGGATTAGGGAACCATTTGAGTAATTATTTGAAGGAACACCCAAGGACTTCCCCACACTGGACATTATACAAGCAGGGTCAGGTTCTTCAAAGGTTCTAAATCTAAGGGCAATATCCCCCCCATCCCCCCGTGGGTCTAGGTTCTAAGGGCAATATCTCCCTCTTCCCTCCCTCCCTCCCCGAGAGTCTAAATAAAAGAAGGTTAGAGTCTTAGTGTAATATTGGCATCATTTTAGGGTCGTCAACTTCACCACGCCTCGTCAGCTCCGGGTAAAGATAACGCCATGAACTTCAAGGGAATCCAGGTGGCGCTCCCCAACGAGTGACTGTAAGTCTTGAGATGAATACCGTCGTGAGGAGTGGGGGGGTAGTGCCTCACCTCGCACATACACGGAATCACCTCTTGATAAATAATATATCCACGGGGTTAACTCTTTAAAACCCCACACATACACACGGGGTTAACTCTTAGATAAATACAAATATTACCCAACGATACTTGAGAAAACGTCATGCAAAACTAGGCAAGGAGACCTCTGAGGCAGCTAAGCGCCACTATTACCCAGGGATGACTGGAGCTGTCCCCGTTCCTTGTAAAAAGTTCCCGCCTCAACTTTCGGCTTATCGTTGTCAAACTTGGCGTATGGTGGTGATTATCCTGCCCGGGGTAACACTGCAGCAGGTAAGGAGGGGTGAGGAGGAGTGAGGAGGGGTGAGGAGGGGTGAGGGCGATATAGGGGGGGGGGGAGGTAATAACAGAAGCTGGTATTTTAAAGGGTAATACAATATGGTTATACGCCCGCCAAGTTATATCACACGTTGCCAGTCAGTCAATGCCAACTTATCGTACATCAGTGATACCAAGGCGGGCTTAATCACACTAGAGGTTTCTAATGAATACTGGGGTAAAAAAAAAGTACCATTTCTATGAGGGATGGAATTGGTAACACTGAGAATTTGGTTTAGGCGGTGGGTTCTAAGCTGGAATTTGCCGATAAGCTGGGAGAGTGAGATAACTTGGTGGAAGGAAAGTGTGGAAAGTTTGGTAAATACAGTACAGGTGTGTGCAGGTGTGCTGTTTGCCACACTCACACACAGACACACACACAAAGTTAACCCTTAGACCTAACTGAGAAGAGGAGGAACCTGTTACCTCTCAACCACGGCCACCCTCATACACAAAATTATCCTTTGGTTCTTAAGTTCACCAAGTTTCCCTGGATAACACCCTCCCCTCCCTACTGTCAGCACCACACCCTCCCCTCCCTACTGTCAGCACCACACCCTCCCCTCCCTACTGCCAGCACCACACCCTCCCCTCCCAACTGTCAGCACCACACCCCTCCTCCTCACTGTCAGCACCACACCCTCCCCTCCCAACTGTCAGCACCACACCCTCCCCTCCTCACTGTCAGCACCACACCCTCCCCTCCCTACTGTCAGCACCACACCCTCCCCTCCTCACTGTCAGCACCACACCCCTCCTCGTCACTGTCAGTACCACACCCCTCTTCCTCACTGTCAGCACCACACCCTCCCCTCCACAATGTCAGCACCACACCCTCCCCTCCACAATGTCAGCACCACACTCTCCCTTCCTCACTGTCAGCACAACACTCTCCCCTCCTCACTGTCAGCACCACACCCCTCCCCACTGTCAGCACCACACCCTCCCCTCCACAATGTCAGCACCACACCCTCCCCTCCTCACTGTCAGCACCACACCCTCCCCTCCACAATGTCAGCACCACACCCTCCCCTCCACAATGTCAGCACCACACTCTCCCTTCCTCACTGTCAGCACAACACTCTCCCCTCCTCACTGTCAGCACCACACCCCTCCCCACTGTCAGCACCACACCCTCCCCTCCACAATGTCAGCACCACACCCTCCCCTCCTCACTGTCAGCACCACACCCTCCCCTCCTCACTGTCAGCACCACACCCTCCCCTCCCTACTGTCAGCACCACACCCTCCCCTCCTCACTGTCAGCACCACACCCCTCCTCCTCACTGTCAGTACCACACCCCTCTTCCTCACTGTCAGCACCACACCCTCCCCTCCACAATGTCAGCACCACACCCTCCCCTCCACAATGTCAGCACCACACTCTCCCTTCCTCACTGTCAGCACAACACTCTCCCCTCCTCACTGTCAGCACCACACCCCTCCCCACTGTCAGCACCACACCCTCCCCTCCACAATGTCAGCACCACACCCTCCCCTCCTCACTGTCAGCACCACACCCTCCCCTCCACAATGTCAGCACCACACCCTCCCCTCCACAATGTCAGCACCACACTCTCCCTTCCTCACTGTCAGCACAACACTCTCCCCTCCTCACTGTCAGCACCACACCCCTCCCCACTGTCAGCACCACACCCTCCCCTCCACAATGTCAGCACCACACCCTCCCCTCCTCACTGTCAGCACCACACCCTCCCCTCCTCACTGTCAGCACCACACCCTCCCCTCCTCACTGTCAGCCCCACACCCTCCCCTCCTCACTGTCAGCCCCACACCCTCCCCTCCTCACTGTCAGCCCCACACCCTCCCCTCCTCACTGTCAGCCCCACACCCTCCCCTCCTCACTGTCAGCCCCACACCCTCCCCTCCTTACTGTCAGCACAACACCCTCCCCTCCTCACTGTCAGCACAACACCCTCCTCCTCACTGTCAGCACCCTCCCCCACACTGTCAGCACCCTCCCCCACACTATCAGCACCCTCCCCCCACACTGTCAGCACGAAGAGTCATCAAGTTATGGTAGAGTCCCGAGGTAATTCGATTTTGACTCCATTTTAGCGGCTGACAGCTTTCGTACACCGTTTCCAGGCGTCCTCATACCTTCACTTTAGCCAGGTAACTCACGAGTGTCTGAGGACCCGTAGACTGAACGAACCCGAAAGTCATCACAAACACGGAAGTCATCACAAACCCGGAAGTCATCACAAACCCGGAAGTCATCGCAAACCCCGAAGTCATCACAAACCCCGAAGTCATCAAGAGCCCGGAAGCCATCACAAACCCCGGAAGTTACCAATAAGTCATCACAAACCCCGAAAGTCATCAGAAACTCATCACAAACTCAGAAGTCATAACAAATCCTTAAGTCATCACATAATCAGCCACATTTCACCACCATCACTGAACAGCCTCGTGAGCACCGTACGAGATGGTGAGTGGTGGTGAGTCAAGAGTGGTGATGGTGGTAAAGGTCAGTTCAAAGTGGTGTTGAGGTGATGGTGGGTCAAGAGTGGTGATGGTGAGTCCAGAGTGGTGGTGGTGGTGGTGGTGAGGAGTCCAGGTTGGTGATGATGATGGTGAGTCCAAAATGGTGATGGTGAGAAGAGAGTTCTGGAGGAAATTACCTTCCCGATAAACCATGAAGAAGATGGTGTTGCTACTCTCTCTCTCTCTCTCTCTCTCTCTCTCTCTCTCTCTCTCTCTCTCTCTCTCCTATATTATCACCTGCTCCAGAAGGAAATCCTCAACACATTATATATCAGGTCAAGCGAGGTCGTGGTCGTAAACACTTGAAGGAGGAAATAAAATACCTCAGAGGACCAGGTTAAGCTATTGAGGCGGGCAGGGTCAGGTCAGGTCAAGTTAGATTAGGTGGGGGTTAGGGAGGGGTTAGGTTAATCTAAGTTGGATTAGGTCAGGTTAGGCTAGGTTAGACAATTAGGTTATGTCAGGTTAAGCTAGGTTAAATGAGATCAGTTCAGGTTAAGATAGGTTCAATCAAGTCAGGTCAAGCTAGGTTAAATGAGATCAGGTCAGGTTAAGGTAGGTTATATCAGATCAGGTCAGGTTAAGGTAGGTTATATCAGGTCAGGTTAAGGTAGGCTATATCAGATCAGGTCAGGTTAAGGTAGGCTATATCAGATCAGGTCAGGTTAAGGTAGGCTATATCAGGTCAGGTCAGGTCAAGCTAGGTTATATCAGATCAGGTCAGGTCAAGCTAGGTTATATCAGATCAGGTCAGGTTAAGGTAGGTTATATCAGGTCAAGTCAGGTTAAGGTAGGCTATATCAGATCAGGTCAGGCTAAGGTAGGTTAAATCAGCTCAGGTCACTTTCTACCCCCAAAACTCCCTTGTGGCAGGACGCGCCGGGTGTATGACTCCG
The DNA here is from genome assembly GCA_958450375.1 of Homarus gammarus. Classification (NCBI taxonomy): domain Eukaryota; kingdom Metazoa; phylum Arthropoda; class Malacostraca; order Decapoda; family Nephropidae; genus Homarus; species Homarus gammarus. The sequence goes on from CAUDMG010002944.1 coordinate 720,412, forward strand.
GCCCTGACAGAAGCTCCTACGCTCATGTTGTCCTGTTGGTGGAGACGCACAGAACCATACATATGGCACGCTAAGGCTACACCACAAAGACGGCGGTTCAAAATGGCGTCAAAACTACACAGAGACTATTGTATGTGTTTGTTCTCTTACGTTCAATTTATATAAAAAATGGGCGAATCTTTTGAAAATGTCGACTGATAGATACGGCCAGAGGCGAGGTGGAGAGGCGAGGAGGCGAGGCTAGTGACGAGGTGGAGAGGCTAGTGGCGAGGAGAGGCGAGGAGGCGAGTTGAGGTGGAGAGGCTAGAGGCGAGGTGAGGTTAGCGGCGAGGAGTGATTGGTGAGGAATAGAGGCTGATAGGGTGGGGGAGAGAGGTTAGTGGCGAAGCGAGAAGCTGGTGGGGAGGAGCTGAAGCTGGTGGGGAGGAGCTGAAGCTGGTGGGGAGGAGCAGAGGCTGGTGGGGAGGAGCAGAGGCTGGTGGAGAGGAGCAGAAGCTGGTGGGGAGGAGCAGAGGCTGGTGGGGAGGAGCAGAGGCTGGTGGGGAGGAGCAGAAGATAGTGGGGAGGAGCAGAGGCTGGTGGGGAGGAGCAGAAGCTGGTGGGGAGGAGCAGAGGCTGGTGGGGAGGAGCAGAGGCTGGTGGGGAGGAGCAGAAGATAGTGGGGAGGAGCAGAGGCTGGTGGGGAGGAGCAGAGGCTGGTGGGGAGGAGCAGAGGCTGGTGGGGAGGAGCAGAGGCTGGTGGGGAGGAGCAGAGGGTGGTGGGGAGGAGCAGAAGCTGGTGGGGAGGAGCAGAGGCTGGTGGGAAGGAGCAGAGGCTGGTGGGGAGGAGCAGAGGCTGGTGGGGAGGAGCAGAAGATGGTAGGGAGGAGCAGAGGCTGGTGGGGAGGAGCAGAAGATAGTGGGGAGGAGCAGAAGATAGTGGGGAAGAGCAGAGGCTGGTGGGGAGGAGCAGAGGCTGGTGGGGAGGAGCAGAGGCTGGTGGGGAGGAGCAGAAGCTGGTGGGGAGGAGCAGAGGCTGGTGGGGAGGAGCAGAGGCTGGTGGGGAGGAGCAGAGGCTGGTGGGGAGGAGCAGAGGCTGGTGGGGAGGAGCAGAGGCTGGTGGGGAGGAGCAGAAGATAGTGGGGAGGAGCAGAAGCTGGTGGGGAGGAGCAGAAGATAGTGGGGAGGAGCAGAAGCTGGTGGGGAGGAGCAGAAGCTGGTGGGGAGGAGCAGAAGCTGGTGGGGAGGAGCAGAGGCTGGTGGGGAGGAGCAGAGGCTGGTGGGGAGAAGCAGAAGATAGTGGGGAGGAGCAGAGGCTGGTGGGGAGGAGCAGAGGCTGGTGGGGAGGAGCAGAAGCTAGTGGGGAGGAGCAGAGGCTGGTGGGGAGGAGCAGAAGCTGGTGGGGAGGAGCAGAAGCTGGTGGGGAGGAGCAGAAGATAGTGGGGAGGAGCAGAGGCTGGTGGGGAGGAGCAGAAGATAGTGGGGAGGAGCAGAGGCTGGTGGGGAGGAGCAGAAGATAGTGGGGAGGAGCAGAGGCTGGTGGGGGAGGAGCAGAGGCTGGTGGGGAGGAGCAGAGGCTGGTGGGGAGGAGCAGAATCTGGTGGGGAGGAGCAGAAGCTGGTGGGGAGTAGCAGAAGCTGGTGGGGATGTGCAGAGGCTGGTGGGGAAGAGCAGAGGCTGGTGAGGAGGAGCAGAAGCTGGTGGGGAGGAGCAGAAGCTGGTGGGGAGGAGCAGAGACTGGTGGGGAGGAGCAGAGGCTGGTGGGTGTTAGTCGTGCGTAAATTAGCAGGCCAGGACCACCCTGTCACCTGCACGCCATCTTACCTGTTTATCTCTACCCTTGCCACCCATCCCTTACTCTGCCACCCACCCCTACCCTTGCCACCCACCCCTTACTCTGCCACCCATCCCTTACTCTGCCACCCATCCCTTACTCTGCCACCCACCCCTATCCTTGCCACCCATCCCTTACTCTCCCACCCACCCCTACCCTTGACACCCATCCCTTACTCTGCCACCCATCTCTTATTCTGCCACCCATCCCTTACTCTGCCACCCATCCCTTACTCTGCCACCCACCCCTACCCTTGACACCCACCCCTTACTCTGCCACCCATCTCTTATTCTGCCACCCATCCCTTACTCTGCCACCCATCCCTTACTCTCCCACCCACCCTTACCATTTGACACCCATCCCTTACTCTGCCACCCATCCCTTACTCTGCCACCCACCCCTACCCTTGACACCCACCCCTTACTCTGCCACCCATCTCTTATTCTGCCACCCATCCCTTACTCTGCCACCCACCCCTATCTTTGCCACCCATCCCTTACCCTGACACCTATCCCTTACTCTGCCACCCACCCCTTACCCTGACACCTATCCCTTACTCTGCCACCCATCCCTATCTTTGCCACCCATCCCTTACTCTCCCACCCACCCCTACCCTTGACACCCATCCCTTACTCTCCCACCCACCCCTTACTCTGCCACCCATCTCTTATTCTGCCACCCATCCCTTACTCTGCCACCCACCCCTATCTTTGCCACCCATCCCTTACCCTGACACCTATCCCTTACTCTGCCACCCATCCCTTACAATGCCACCCACCCCTTACCCTGACACCTATCCCTTACTCTGCCACCCATCCCTTACTCTGCCACCCACCCCTATCTTTGCCACCCATCCCTTACTCTCCCACCCACCCCTACCCTTGACACCCATCCCTTACTCTGCCACCCACCCCTATCCTTGCCACCCATCCCTTACTCTGCCACCCATCCCTATCCTTGCCACCCACCCCTTACTCTGCCACCCATCTCTTACTCTGCCACCCACCCCTATCCTTGACACCCATCCCTTACTCTGCCACCCACCCCTATCCTTGCCACCCATCCCTTACTCTGCCACCCGCCCCTATCCTTGCTACCCATCCCTTACTCTGCCACCCTTCCCGTACCACCCATCCCTTACTCTGCCACCCACCCCTATCCTTACCACCCATCCCTTACTCTGCCAACCATCCCTATCCTTGCCACCCATCCCTTTCCTTGCCACCCATCCCTTACTCTGCCACCCATCCCCTACTCTGCCACCCATCCCTTTCCTTGCCACCCATCCCTTACTCTGCCACCCATCCTTACTCTGCCACTCATCCCTTACTCTGCCACCCACCCCTTACTCTGCCACCCATCCCTTACTTTGCCACCCATCCCCTACTCTACCAACCATCCCTTTCCTTACCACACACCCCTTACTCTGCCACCCATCCCTTACTCTGCCACCCATTCCTTACTCTGCCACCCACCCCTTACTCTGCCACCCATCCCTTACTCTGCCTCCCACCCCTTACTCTGCCACCCATCCCCAACTCTGCCATCCATCCCTTTCCTTGCCACCCATCCCTTACTCTGCCACCCACCCCTACCCTTGACACCCACCCCTTACTCTGCCACCCATCCCCTACTCTGCCACCCATCCCTTTCCTTGCCACCCACCCCTTACTCTGCCACCCATCCCCTACTCTACCATCCATCCCTTTCCTTGCCACCCATCCCTTACTCTGCCACCCACCCCTTACTCTGCCACCCATCCCCTACTCTGCCACCCATCCCTTTCCTTGCCTCCCACCCCTTACTCTGCCACCCATCCCTTACTCTGCCACCCATCCCCTACTCTGCCACCTACCCCTTACTCTGCCACCCATCCCTTACTCTGCCACCCATCCAATACTCTGCCACCTATCCCTTATTCTGCCACCCATCCCTTACTCTCTCACCCATCCCTTACTCTGCCACCCATCCCCTACTCTGCCACCCATCCCTTACTCTGCCACCAATCCCTTACTCTGCCACCCATCCCTTACTCTGCCACCCATCCCTTACTCTGCCACCCATCCCTTACTCTGCCACCCATCCCCTACTCTGCCACCCATCCCTTACTCTCCCACCCATCCCCTACTCTGCCACCCATCCGTTACTCTGCCACCCATCCCCTACTCTGCCACCCATCCCTTACTCTGCCACCCATCCCTTACTCTGCCACCCATCCCCTACTCTGCCACCAATCCCTTACTCTGCCACCCATCCCTTACTCTGCCACCCATCCCCTACTCTGCCACCCATCCCCTACTCTGCCACCCATCCGTTACTCTGCCACCAATCCCCTACTCTGCCACCCATCCCTTACTCTGCCACCCATCCCTTACTCTGCCACCAATCCCCTACTCTGCCACCAATCCCTTACTCTGCCACCCATCCCTTACTCTGCCACCCATCCCCTACTCTGCCACCCATCCCTTACTCTGCCACCCATCCCCTACTCTGCCACCCACCCCTTACTCTGCCACCCATCCCCTACTCTGCCACCCATCCCTTTCCTTGCCTCCCACCCCTTACTCTGCCACCCACCCCATATCCTGTCACCTCACCATCCTTTATACAGCTTTCTCAACACCAAAGAATAATAATATTCAGACTCCTCCAACACCAGCTGGTCTCCCCGTCCATCACCCCCCACTCCACCTCCATCACCCCTCCCCACCTCCATCACCCCTCCATCACCCCTGACACTCCCTCCATCACCCCTCACACTCCCTCCATCACCCCCCTCCCCACCTCCATCACCCCCCCACCCCACCTCCATCACCCCCCTCCCCACCTCCATCACCCCTCACACTCCCTCCATCACCCCTCCCCACCTCCATCACCCCTCACACTCCCTCCATCACCCCCCACCCCACCTCCATCACCCCCCACCCCACCTCCATCACCCCCCTCCCCACCTCCATCACCCCTCACACCCCCTCCATCACCCCCCACCCCACCTCCATCACCCCTCACACGCCCTCCATCACCCCCCACCCCACCTCCATCACCCCCCACCCCACCTCCATCACCCCCCACCCCCATCAACCCTCACACTCCCTCCATCACCCCCCTCCCCACCTCCATCACCCCCCTCCCCACCTCCATCACCCCTCACACTCCCTCCATCACCCCTCCCCACCTCCATCACCCCTCACACTCCCTCCATCACCCCCCACCCCACCTCCATCACCCCCCACCCCACCCCCATCAACCCTCACACTCCCTCCATCACCCCCCTCCCCACCTCCATCACCCCTCACACTCCCTCCATCACTCCCTCCATCACCCCCCACCCCACCTCCATCACCCCCCACCCCACCTCCATCACCCCCCTCCCCACCTCCATCACCCTGATAACTGGTATAAGACCTATTTTCCAACTAATTATCCGTCATCATCATCATCATCATCATCATACCCTCAATTATAACAGGTATATAATGACTCCTTTACAACTAATTACCCTTCAGGTCTTTTTCTCAATCGCTAACAACTAATTATCCCCCATAGGTAATTGCCTCAAATTGTTTCTCATCTACCTGTTCACACTCCTATCAATTTACTGAGAAATATCCGTATACTAAATAAGTCGTAGCTATGTGTTATGGCGTCGAGTTTACACTGAGACTATACCTTAACACACAGCCATGAGCTTCACCCACAGTCACCCACTCAAGCACTCACCATCACCCATTCAAGCACCACCCACTGTCACCCACTCAAGCACCACCCACCATCACCCACTCAAGCACCACCCACTGTCACCCACTCAAGCACTCACCATCAACCACTCAAGCACCACCCACCATCACCCACTCAAGCACCACCCATCACCCACTCAAGCACTCACCATCAACCACTCAAGCATCACCCACCATCACCCACTCAAGCACCACCCACTGTCACTCACTCAAGCACCCACTGTCACCCACTCAAGCACCACCCACTGTCACCCACTCAAGCGCTCACCATCACCCACTCAAGCACCACCCACCATCACCCATTCAAGCACCACCCATCACCCACTCAAGCACCACCCACCATCACCCACTCAAGCACCACCCATCACTAGCTCATTACCCACTAGAAGAAAAACTCTCGTGTGTTGAATACTAAACAAACCAGTGGTGGTGGTAAGCGCGAGGCCCACTATTGTGTCCACAGCTAATTAAAACGTGTGAGCTCATGCAGGTATCGAGAGAACTGATGTCAAAAAAGGAGTGGTGCAGATCATTCACCCTCTCTCCTTCCCTCTCAGTAACCCGCTACTCCCTCTCTTCCTCACTGAACCAACCTACACCCCTCCCCTCTCTCTCCCTCACTGAACTCCCTACCCCCTCCTCCCCCCACCAACAACACCTGATACTGGATAACAACAAAAAAAACTTACATATTTACTACCTGTTACGAAGCGCTAATGAGAGATATACCTGAATGCCTAAACTAGTAAACCCAAATAAATTAAACTCATTGAAGACAACATCACTCATATCAAGAGTCCTCCAAACTATAAGAACCAATCAGGGTGAAGCAATTAATAACGTCATCTAGTTGAACTGTTTATAGCCAATCAAATTCCTCAGTTTATTTGACGTCACAAGGCGTGTCTGATAACGATGAACACTTACTGGCAACAAACAAGGAGGCGAATGATGTTAGACATTATTGGAGCCTTGTAAGACCAAACATGTGTCCACTCCAACACATAGCCAAACATGTGTCCACACCAACACATAGCCAAACATGTGTCCACTCCAACACATAGCCAAACATGTGTCCACTCCAACACATAGCCAAACATGTGTCCACTCCAACACATAGCCAAACATGTGTCCACTCCAACACATAGCCAAACATGTGTCCACACCAACACATAGCCAAACATGTGTCCACACCAACACATAGCCAAACATGTGTCCACTCCAACACATAGCCAAACATGTGTCCACTCCAACACATAGCCAAACGTGTGTCCACACCAACACATAGCCAAACGTGTGTCCACACCAACACATAGCCAAACGTGTGTCCACACCAACACATAGCCAAATGTGTGTCCACACCAACACATAGCCAAACATGTGTCCACACCAACACATAGCCAAACATGTGTCCACACCAACACATAGCCAAACATGTGTCCACTCCAACACATAGCCAAACATGTGTCCACACCAACACATAGCCAAATGTGTGTCCACACCAACACATAGCCAAATGTGTGTCCACACCAACACATAGCCAAATGTGTGTCCACACCAACACATAGCCAAACGTGTGTCCACACCAACACATAGCCAAACATGTGTCCACTCCAACACATAGCCAAACATGTGTCCACTCCAACACATAGCCAAACGTGTGTCCACACCAACACATAGCCAAACGTGTGTCCACACCAACACATAGCCAAATGTGTGTCCACACCAACACATAGCCAAACATGTGTCCACACCAACACATAGCCAAACATGTGTCCACTCCAACATATAGCCAAACATGTGTCCACACCAACACATAGCCAAACATGTGTCCACACCAACACATAGCCAAACATGTGTCCACACCAACACATAGCCAAATGTGTGTCCACACCAACATATAGCCAAACATGTGTCCACACCAACACATAGCCAAACATGTGTCCACACCAACACATAGCCAAACATGTGTCCACACCAACACATAGCCAAACATGTGTCCACACCAACACATAGCCAAACGTGTGTCCACACCAACACATAGCCAAATGTGTGTCCACACCAACACATAGCCAAATGTGTGTCCACACCAACACATAGCCAAACGTGTGTCCACACCAACACATAGCCAAACGTGTGTCCACACCAACACATAGCCAAACGTGTGTCCACACCAACACATAGCCAAATGTGTGTCCACACCAACACATAGCCAAACATGTGTCCACACCAACACATAGCCAAACATGTGTCCACACCAACACATAGCCAAACATGTGTCCACTCCAACACATAGCCAAACATGTGTCCACACCAACACATAGCCAAATGTGTGTCCACACCAACACATAGCCAAATGTGTGTCCACACCAACACATAGCCAAACATGTGTCCACTCCAACACATAGCCAAACATGGTTCCACTCCAACACATAGCCAAACATGTGTCCACTCCAACACATAGCCAAACATGTGTCCACTCCAACACATAGCCAAACGTGTGTCCACACCAACACATAGCCAAACGTGTGTCCACACCAACACATAGCCAAATGTGTGTCCACACCAACACATAGCCAAACATGTGTCCACACCAACACATAGCCAAACATGTGTCCACTCCAACATATAGCCAAACATGTGTCCACACCAACACATAGCCAAACATGTGTCCACACCAACACATAGCCAAACATGTGTCCACACCAACACATAGCCAAATGTGTGTCCACACCAACATATAGCCAAACATGTGTCCACACCAACACATAGCCAAACATGTGTCCACACCAACACATAGCCAAACATGTGTCCACACCAACACATAGCCAAACATGTGTCCACACCAACACATAGCCAAACGTGTGTCCACACCAACACATAGCCAAATGTGTGTCCACACCAACACATAGCCAAATGTGTGTCCACACCAACACATAGCCAAACGTGTGTCCACTCCAACACATAGCCAAACGTGTGTCCACTCCAACACATAGCCAAACGTGTGTCCACTCCAACACATAGCCAAACATGTGTCCACTCCAACACATAGCCAAACATGTTTCCACTCCAACACATAGCCAAACATGTGTCCACACCAACACATAGCCAAACATGTGTCCACTCCAACACATAGCCAAACATGTTTCCACTCCAACACATAGCCAAACATGTGTCCACACCAACACATAGCCAAACATGTGTCCACTCCAACACATAGCCAAACATGTTTCCACTCCAACACATAGCCAAACATGTTTCCACTCCAACACATAGCCAAACATGTGTCCACACCAACACATAGCCAAACATGTGTCCACACCAACACATAGCCAAATATGTGTCTGCCTCAACACAGCCAAACATGTGTCCACACCAACACATAGCCAAACATGTGTCCACACCAACATATAGCCAAATATGTGTCCGCCTCAACACAGCCAAACATGTGTCCACTCCAACACATAGCTAAACATGTGTCCACACCAACACAGCCAAATATGTGTTCACACCAACGCATAGCCACATATGTGTCCATACCAACACACAGCCCTAATACATACAAAAACAGCCAAATTATGTATCCACCCTCCCCCAAAAATTAAATGTCAAGACACTTCTACTGGACAGAGGGGGTGAGGGAGCAGAAGGGGTGAGGGGAGGAGAGGGGGGGAGGGGTGAGGGAGCAGAAGGGGTGAGGGGGGGAGGGGAGGGGTGAGGGAGCAGAAGGGGGGAGGGGGGAGGAGGTATTTAGATAAACGCGAGTGTTTCACGAGTGTCACCTCACCTCCGGGTTTGTTGTGACTGACTAGTGAAGGATCCTGTGAACTCTCCTCTCACCAAATGACGGATTCCTGCGACCCTCAGAATGTGGAGAATGAGGGGAAAACTGCAAGAAATAGTTGAGGGGAAGGAGCAATGGTGGACAGACTTTAGAGCAGGGAGGCTGGGAGGGAGGCTGGGAGGGAAGCTGGGAAGGAGGGAGAGAGGCTGGGTAGGAAGGAGGGAGATTGAGAAAGTGGAAGAGGGGGAAGCTGGGAGAAAGGGAGGGAAAGATGAAGCGAGGCTGAGAGAGCGAGAATTTCAGAAGCTGATTTATGAGGAGAATAACCGGGAAAGACCCCCCCTCCCTCTACGTAAAGAGGGGGTTTTCCCAATTTCCCATTTTTCTGGGGACTAATGATTTTGGGGGGAAAATGGAGGGAATGTGTGAGCCTTTAGAACGCCTCAGTAAGCCCACCTATTGATCTCATGGCAAGGGTTCGAACCAGTGTGTCTAGGGAGGCATGATCACCTCTCCCAGTGTTGTGCCCACTACCCCACCGCTGCACTGTACTCGAGGGGGTTATTATCCTCAGTTGGGTTTGGGAGAGGTCTGGTGAGTGCTCTCTCTCTCTCTCTCTCTCGGTCAGTGAGTGATGATGAGGAGGCCAAGTGTGACGTCATAATGGCTCCTGCCCCCCCCCCCCCCCTTGGTCATTAGGAGTTGAAAACTATATTTTTTTTTCTCCCAGGATGAAGGACTCAACCATCAATCTCAGCTGCCCACAACACTGAGTCAACTTGACCTGACCTAAAAGATTAACTAATACATGAACTATACAGTATGTAACTTGATATAAAACATGTAAAGTCGTCAACATACAGTATATAAAGAAATTACAAATACAGAATAAATATATGTAACTTAAAAACTAAAATATGTAACTTAAACTAATATGGATAAGTTGACACATACAGTATCTAAATAAATCTGACTACTGTATTCTCATTTACTTAACATATCAGATCAAGAATACAAAACGTGTCTACTTCACCATTTACAGTGAGATCCTGTAATACAAGACACAAATGATGCTTCCAAAACATCCTCCCTGAAAAAGCTCATCCTTTCAACAGGTCAAAAATTACCGAAATTAGAATCACAAACGTTATTCCTAAAATATCAGTACCAATAACAATCAAAGTTCATCCCTTAAATATCAATACCAATCAGGTGTTAATTACAGGTATAGTAATTAACATGAGGTGACTGAAAGATACAGGTGATGATTTGAACCCATACAACACAGTCAGCCAGTCAGCCAGTCAGTCAGTCAGTCGGTCAGATGGTGATTCAGTCAACCATAATAATTCACTGCTAAATTTCACGTCAGGTAAATAAACCGACGAGGGAATTACTCCTTTTACCTTGCTTAATTTACCTTTTGTATTAATTAGTCACTTCAAGGGCATTTTCATTACCTGTGTCCAATTGATAATTTTTTTTTAATACATTCGTCATCAATTTCCACTTTGTTTTGACTCTTTGTGGAGAAGTAGAGGTGGAAACTGACCAATGGCTATGCTTGTATGTATGTTTGTAAGGATGTATGTATGTATGTATGTGTGTGTGTATGTAAGGATGTATGTATGTATGTATGTATGTATGTATGTGTGTGTGTGTGTATGTAAGGATGTATGTATGTTTGTAAGGATGTATGTATGTATGTATGTATGTATGTGTGTGTGTATGTAAGGATGTATGTATGTATGTTTGTAAGGATGTATGTATGTTTGTAAGGATGTATGTATGTATGTAAGGATGTATGTATGTATGTATGTTTGTAAGGATGTATGTTTGTAAGGAAGGATGTATGTAAGTTGTTTGTATGTGTATATGTTTGTAAGGATATATGTTTGTATGTGTGTGTGCATCTATGTTTGTATATGCGTTGAAGTTGTGAGTCGTGACCTAAACTGTACAGTCACCCAAAAAAGTCCTGTCGCGAACCACGAACCCCAAGATTCAGACTCGTGAACCCGAAGCAGTAGACGTTGATACATTATTCTATCCATAAATGCTTCGGAGTCAAGAGTCTGAATCTCGGGGGTTCATGGTTCGAGACAGGACTTTTTTGGGTGACTGTACATAAAGTAATTTGTTTTTCACTCATACAAAACTTGGCAAAACTGTAACACAAATTTAATGATGAAAGAAAAAAATAAAACAAAAATTAGCTACGAAAAATGCAACTGATGGCCCAGGAAGATAAATAAAAGTTGCTCCTCACACCAAATATGGAAACTCCGATAAGAATAAAATTTTCAACTTATTTGCATATATATATACAACATTTTTTTACACAGTGCAACATTTTGATTAATATCTGCAAGAATTTTGAAACGTTGAAAATTTACGAGAGGACATACGGCACCAAAAACCATGATATTACAGACTTGAACCTCACTATCGCCACTAATACTGGTTACACCTGCACTTAATTGGAGAAAAACACAGGTAATAATCACACAACATATTATTATGATGTTTGGCCTCTAAATCCTGAAGAGAAATGTCAAAAAAGTTGCATTAATTTCCAGGTAGCAACAGAAACGTCACTCATCCACATTAAGAAAAAAATGTTTCCCACTAATGAAAAACATAGACGGTAGTGATTATGCAGGTGATAATGATGGTGGTGTAGAGGTGGGGGATGGTGGTAGTGTAGAAGGGGGAGGTAGGGGATGGTGGTAGTGTAGAAGGGGGAGGTGGGGGATGGTGGTAGTGTAGAACGGGAGGTAGGGGATGGTGGTGGTGTAGAAGGGGGAGGTAGGGGATGGTGGTAGTGTAGAAGGGGGAGGTGGGGGATGGTGGTAGTGTAGAAGGGGGAGGTAGGGGATGGTGGTAGTGTAGAAGGGGGAAGTGGGGGATGGTGGTAGTGTAGAACGGGAGGTAGGGGATGGTGGTGGTGTAGAAGGGGGAGGTAGGGGATGGTGGTAGTGTAGAGGGGGGGTGGGGGATGATGGTGGTGTAGAAGGGGAGGTGGGGGATGGTGGTAGTGTAGAACGGGGAGGTAGGGGATGGTGGTGGTGTAGAAGGGGGAGGTAGGGGATGGTGGTAGTGTAGAAGGGGGAGGTAGGGGATGGTGGTAGTGTAGAAGGGGGAGGTAGGGGATGGTGGTAGTGTAGAAGGGGGAGGTAGGGGATGGTGGTAGTGTAGAAGGGGGAGGTAGGGGATGGTGGTAGTGTAGAAGGGGGAGGTAGGGGATGGTGGTAGTGTAGAAGGGGGAGGTAGGGGATGGTGGTAGTGTAGAAGGGGGAGGTAGGGGATGGTGGTAGTGTAGAAGGGGGAGGTAGGGGATGGTGGTAGTGTAGAAGGGGGAGGTAGGGGATGGTGGTGGTGTAGAAGGGGGAGGTAGGGGATGGTGGTAGTGTAGAAGGGGGAGGTAGGGGATGGTGGTAGTGTAGAAGGGGGAGGTAGGGGATGGTGGTGGTGTAGAAGGGGGAGGTAGGGGATGGTGGTAGTGTAGAAGGGGGAGGTAGGGGATGGTGGTAGTGTAGGAGGGGGAGGTAGGGGATGGTGGTGGTGTAGAAGGGGGAGGTAGGGGATGGTGGTAGTGTAGAAGGGGGAGGTAGGGGATGGTGGTAGTGTAGAAGGGGGAGGTAGGGGATGGTGGTAGTGTAGAAGGGGGAGGTAGGGGATGGTGGTGGTGTAGAAGGGGGAGGTAGGGGATGGTGGTGGTGTAGAAGGGGGAGGTAGGGGATGGTGGTAGTGTAGAAGGGGGAGGTAGGGGATGGTGGTGGTGTAGAAGGGGGAGGTAGGGGATGGTGGTAGTGTAGAAGGGGAGGTAGGGGATGGTGGTAGTGTAGAAGGGGGAGGTAGGGGATGGTGGTAGTGTAGAAGGGGGAGGTAGGGGATGGTGGTAGTGTAGAAGGGGGAGGTAGGGGATGGTGGTAGTGTAGAAGGGGGAGGTAGGGGATGGTGGTAGTGTAGAAGGGGGAGGTAGGGGATGGTGGTAGTGTAGAAGGGGGAGGTAGGGGATGGTGGTAGTGTAGAAGGGGGAGGTAGGGGATGGTGGTAGTGTAGAAGGGGGAGGTAGGGGATGGTGGTAGTGTAGAAGGGGGAGGTAGGGGATGGTGGTAGTGTAGAAGGGGGAGGTAGGGGATGGTGGTAGTGTAGGAGGGGGAGGTAGGGGATGGTGGTGGTGTAGAAGGGGGAGGTAGGGGATGGTGGTAGTGTAGAAGGGGGAGGTAGGGGATGGTGGTAGTGTAGGAGGGGGAGGTAGGAGCTGGTGGTAATGTAGAAGAGCAAGGAAGTGAGAGGGGCTGATGATGATGTATTTAGTAGGGGAAGGGAGAGATAAATTGCGGCAACGTAATCTGATACCGAGGATCGTAAGGGAGACTTGAGCAGGATGTAAAGGGAGATTAAGGGCAATACACGAGAGAATAAATGAGGGAAGAAGCGAAAACGAGGAGAATAATGCTTAGTAGGTGATAAATTATGAGAGAGAGAGAGAGAGAGAGAGTGTGTGTGTAACAGCACCCTTGCTTTATATAAATATTCACCCAAATGAATAAGACCAAGTTATTCAACAATGACTCAACCTGTTGACGATAACAGACCTTGTAACTATCTGAAGAGGTCAAACTCAGGGCAGCTGATTAATTAAACAACTGGCTGAGACTCTCATGCCTCTCTCACGTCCAGAGAAAGAAGTAGATCCTTACCACTTGAACAGGAAAGAACACATAACTCAAGTGTTCTCTCAGTGTATTCACAACACTTCCCTGGAGAGAATTCATAATTTATTCTCTCAGGTTATATCTGTGTATATATTTGCTTCAACAATAAAGGAAAAACACCAAGAAGTGTTTACATCAAGCCCTGACACTTAGAGAGTTCCAGAACTTAATTAACTCTCTCTCTCTCCCTAAATCACTTTTCCAACACAAGTTATAAATACAGTACCACCCAATGCTTGTTTTCTTCTATCTATTTACCTATATATTTTATCGCTTATTCATTTATACTGGGGGAGAGGGGGTGGGGGGGAGAGAGGCAGTTCACCAAAAGAAATTGGGTAAATATTTGCAAAATTCAGACAAACACGCTCGGAAAAGCCATATAATTCTCATATTTTTTCCCCAATAAACCTTTCGACATGAGTAAACACGGCCACTACACTACATGACACACATCACACTCGGCTGTGGAATATTTGGGTCATTTCTGGCAGCGTGGAAATTTTATCATTAATCTAATCCACTTTAAAAGCGCCACTGAGAGCTATTGAAGGTTTTCTTTCATAGTTAAATACTCTCTCTCTCTCTCTCTCTCTCTCTCACATAACAAATCATCAGGTACACATTAAAAGTGGGGACAAAATATAAAAGCTTGATGACATGGATCAAATAATGAACATGGAAGGACTTAGGGATTGAGAAGACTTGTAAATGTTGAGTGATTGGGACTTGGAGACACGAGCAGACTGGGATAAACAGACACTTGGAGATGTGGAAGGACTTGATATCAGAAACAGAGAGAAATATGTGAGGTAAAGATATGGAGAACACATACAGGCGTTTCTTTAACTAGACAATTGAAAATATTTAAAATTACCCCCTTTGTGAAGTTATTAATACCAGCAGCGTGAATACATCCAAATACCTCACCAATTGGGCAAACATGTCAACTATACAGTACTCCTGAACATGTTGGTTGAGGATCTGGCGTCTGCAATTTAATATCTGTATAATTGCTTGACCGAATGACATCTCAGTAATTTTAATTCAGTACTTTTCTAACGCTAATGACTCGCCACCTATGTTTTTTCGGGGTCACATTTGGGTGTTTTGGTGTTTTTCTGGATTGACTTAGTTATAGGCCTCAAATATGAGTTATTAATTATAGATATCAAATGAGTTATTAATTATAGATCTCAAATGAGTAATTATAGACCCCAATATGAGTAATTACAGACCCAAAATATGAGTAATTATAGACCCCCAGTAAGAGTAATTATACACCCCAAATATGAGTAATTATAGCCCCCAATATGAGTAATTACAGACCCAAAATAGGAGTAATTATATACCGCAAATATGAGTAATTATAGCCCTAACATGAGATAAATTAACATGCTTCCAAAGTATACATACATTACAAATTTGTCTTTGGATCATAATTGCAAACCCCCCACAAAAAAAAATTAAATAAATATACTCGTGTCCTTGAAATACGATAGAAATCAGTACGTCGTCAACATGGGAATTATTTTTGCTGCAGTTCTTTTGTCGGAGTTGCATTCAAATGATAAGAGTTAAAAAATAAAAAAAAATTCCTGGGGTTTAAGTAACGGGGTAATTTTTGATAGTTAATGAAGCAAATTAGAATAAATGTATGTGGATGTATATGTTTCTGTTTGGTATATTTTTTTTTAATGTACCTCGAATTTATTTTGGGCAAAGGATATGTACAGTAGATCTTTTGAAGAATCTCCAACCCAGTTTATTTTACTTAAGGATTAACCACACAAATTCAACCACTCCTATTCTATTCTATTCTATTCTATCCTATCCTCATAACCTATCATATCCTATCCTTGTAACCCAACCTACAGTAACCTATCCAATCCTTGTAACATATCCTATACTATCCTCATAACCTAACCTAACTAAACTAAACTAACCTATCCTAACCTTATCTATCCTGAACTAAACTAAACTAAACTAAACTAAACTAAACTAAACTGAACTGAACTGAACTAACCTAACCTAACTGCATCCCCCAAATAGTTAAACTGTGGATAATCTTTAGGTGAAATAAGGTGGGATGGTTTATATAAATGGTACAGCTTGAGAGTAAATTAATTACCTGTATCTGTGTAAGCCGTTGGGATCACAGTTTGGCTAGCTACCTGGTATGGAATCTGATTAGAGTTTGGGAGTTTGAGGAAGAACTTTCTTTGATATGCAGCTGAGCCAACAGTGTCTCATTAAAACTATCTGTCCAAGAGTTGACAGTTCTACTCTACTGATTTCTATGGTGAAGCTAGTCTCTCTCTCTCTCTCGTGTTTGATGTTACTATGGCAGCTTCTCATGTAACTAAGCTGATCTGTTGATGTTACCATGTCAGCTTCTCATGTAACTAAGCTGATCTGTTGGTGTTTCTATGCTGAGTTTATGCTTTTCCATTTTTTTCTAAACCACTGAACAACTGTTAATAGATATTTTTCATATTTTTTTGTGTGTTTTGAAGTTGATATTATAGGGGACTAGTTGTAGGAGGGAAGAGCATAAAACAAATATGATAAGGTATCTTAATAGTCAAGTGTGAAGGTTGGCGAAGGGGGAGTGTCTCTGTTGCTGGTGATTCATGCCACTCTGTACGGTAATGGGAAAGATCGAGTGAAAGTATAGAGTGAAAAAGTAAGTTGAAGTCTACAGAAGCAAAGGGATGACAGAGGTAAATCAAGGGAGGAGCAGCTATGGTGAGGCAATTGAGGAAAAACAAATCTCTCATACTTTCCTTCTGCTTACCAGGCAGTAGGGGCCATTATTTGACACATTGGGCTATGTAACTTTGGAATTGTCAAGTAACATCACATGAATCTTTTTCTTTTTTGGGGGGGAAAGAGAAATTAGTTTGCCTTGATGGTATAAATGTTTTACAGGAGAGGCCAGTACACTGGACCAACCAGGGTGCAGATGGTGTATACGGGGGGGGGGGGGAAGAGAGAGAGAGAGAGAGAGAGAGAGAGAGAGAGAGAGAGAGAGAGAGAGAGAGAGAGAGAGAGAGAGAGAGAGAGTCACAACCCAATATGTTACAATAATTTTCTGTTCCGTCTCCAATAAAAAAAAAAGTCACACAGTGTTGTCAAATTTTAATAGTAATCCCCAGTCCTTTACATCACAAACATTTAACATAATTCAATTGTGAACTTCGCCCATGTAATTTCAACAACATAAAAGAATTTTGCAGGGCATGGTTATAAGTCTTGTATTTACGAGTTTGTTTGTGAGGCCAACAGGCAATTTATTTCCCTCAAAGCGCCTCATCAGTGAACAATGGCTGGGACTGTCTTGGGGTACAACATGGCTGGCAACAGTTTACAAGTTTTTTGTTATTTTTTAAACAGGTTGCAGAAGAGAATAGCTTGAAGCATGTCGTGGTGTGTTGGTGGTAAGGCGTCTGTAATACTGGACTAACTTAAATAGAGTGAGTGAGGGGTGTTATGACAGTGGGAGTAAAGAAAGTAAAAAGAGAAAAGATGACAATGTGGGTGGATGTATTTGACTTCAGAGATTCTATAAAGGTTGCTCTCTTGTGTTGCTGGAAACTGCAATTAAAGGGTAAATGTAAACTCGTTCCAAAAGGTATATTTATGGAGGGGTTCGATAAATTTAAAAATGAACACCACGACTTCTGTTGTGTCGGTAGTCACCTTGAAAACCATAAGTAATTACCGTTAGAAAATAAATGAATTAAATTTATTGAGATGTCATTTGCTTAACTAATTATAAAGATATTCAATTGTGGACTACAGATCCTTAATCACCATGTTCAGGAGTACTGTACATAGTATAGAGATTTTCAGCAAAATCGGTGAGATAAGATTAGAAATTTTTTTTCTCGGAACTGAAATTTAATGTATCTAACTACAGTACTTAATTACTTATGTTGTTGGGGCTTGCAAATAACTAATCATATAAATCAATGTAACTTAACCTTCAAAATAAAACAATAACCTATTTTTCACAATAAATTACCAAATATTATTAATAATAACAATAAAATAAAATCCCAAATTCGTGTAAAAAAGACAAAAACCTACATTAGAAAAAAAAATCACACTGGAACAACCTCAAAGGGACTTTCCCAGAGAGATCTATTGAATCTGGGTGTTAATGAGCGAGGTCCTAATGACAGGCAGGCAGCTCCGCAAAATAAAAAGACGATAAGTTCTACCTCATTTAGCAGTGCTGTCACAAAAGTTCCTAATGCAGGGGCAAAAAAAAAAGTTCAGGATAATGATATTTCCTCAGGAGAATTTATCATCATGGGGAGGAAGCAAATAGGAAGAAGGCAGAGTGAAGAAGTGTTAAAAGTAGAGAGATATGATAAAGGCAGTGATTGAGAAAGGGAAAGAAACAAGTGAGGGAATAAATGGGGGTGGAGGGAGAGAAGATGCAGAGGGGAAATGACAAGAGAATGGATGGAGGGAGAAAGAATAGAGAGCGGAAATGACAGAGAATGGATGAGGAGAGGGAGAGGATGGAGAGGGGAAAGAGAATGAAGAGAAACAAGAGAGAAGACATCAATAACAGACAAGGGAACTGGGGTGAAGAAGGAGAGAGCAAGGGCCATGGTAGGAACAGATGAGAATGATGGCACACAAAAGTAAGAGATGAAACAGAGAGAACGGAAAGATATAGGAACAAAACATGACAAACAGGAGAGACATAGGAACACAACATGACAAACAGGAGAGATATAGGAACAAAACATGACAAACAGGAGAGATATAGGAACACAACATGAAATAAACATAGTGTGAAAAAAGATACAGTAAAGGTTGACTCACAGAAAGAAAAGAAGAGAGTTATGAACACTGCCGAGTCAACATGGGTTTGCCAATAAAGGCGACCAAGTTTACCACCACAACACGGTCCTCTGTACACAACAAAGGTCATAACTGGACAATAATGACAAGGTTTACAGACGACTAAACTAATCTTAGTTTATGTTGAGGTAGAGTACAACTATATGTCACATCAGGTTAAACTCTTCTGATATTCAGTGTCAGATGAACACACATACACACACTCTCTCTCTCTCTTTTGGATTTCAATTAACCAATAGTCATTCCTACAGAACAATCTTGATGCTCCAAGTGCATGTATGTGTTAAATAACGAGTAACTGATCCACATTATTTAGGTAAATAAAGAAATGAAAAGCAAGCACTTAGCCATATGGATATAGTTACACGGAAGAAGGGAAATAAGGATGAACCATGGTTTTGATGGAAACAATGTGCTCTGGGACGATGCTCACAATGACGAATGGGAGAAACCTCTTTATGAAATATCTTGCCTACTAAGGATGAAGCTTAATGTTACAGAACACGCACACACACACCCACACACAGTGCGACTTTGTGTGACGCGTTGTCTGACTTGGGGTGGCTTTGAGCGAACCATACACTTGATATTACAATTTATGTATCCTTCCTGTCCATGATTTACAACAATAACTGTTGGTAAAAAGTTACACTATTATACTAATAACAGTCATGTATTGATACTATGACTAGTTACCAAGATACAGAGCACGATGAACATAACATGGTAATGGTAGTGAAGCCTGGAAGGGTTCATATCATAACTTGTGTGTTCATGGGTATGTTGCCCCGTGAGAGTTACCGTGGGCCTCCATGTGCCCAGGTGGGATGGTCAAAGTATTACACTATAAGTGTGTCAAATGAGGAGTGACTGATCCACATGTAATCTAAGGTTTTTGAAACAAGTAGTTAAATTAAACACGATTTTTCATATAGTTACTCGAATGATGGGGTGTGTTGGAAGCATCGTGGTCTGGCACACACACACAAGCGCTGTAAACGTTGTGTGGACTCACTGGGTGGTTTGGAAGTGTTTATTTCCATTCATACTTTCGTAACTGCAACCTATAGTAATTTTTCTTCGTGTTCATATATAATGAAGATAATGCAGAGTATAAAATGCCATATACAATATTTATACATAATGTCATCTATACAGCCGTACTATGACTGCGTGTGTTTGTGCGTGTGTTGCCTCGTGACAGTTAGTGGGGGCCCCCGTCCAGAAAGGACACTATACTAACTTCCAGCACCGACCCAGGTGGGCTAGAGATTATGATTCCGAGAGTACCTCCATCACAGTCTACCTCACTTGATGGTTTGTCTGTCTGTCTGTATTTCCGTTTTCTCTATCTGTCTGTCTGTCTCTCTCATCCGAGTTCTCCTCCCCCTCTCTGCCATACCTGTAAACACCTGTACTCGTATAATCAACAGTGGTGGTGACAGTACACAAACCTGAAGAACTCCCACTTTTATCACATGTACTACTGCCCGAGCGACGGTGTAGTGTCCTGAACGACCCTTTACTACTGAAAACTATCCTTACTACATACTTAAAACTATCCTCACTACACACTTAACACTATCCTCACTACACACTTAAAACTATCCTCACTACACACTTAACACTATCCTCACTACATACTTAACACTATCCTCACTACACACTTAAAACTATCCTCACTACATACTTAAAACTATCCTCACTACACACTTAACACTATCCTCACTACACACTTAAAACTATCCTCACTACACACTTAAAACTATCCTCACTACACACTTAAAACTATCCTTACTACACACTTAAAACTATCTTCACTACACACTTAAAACTATCCTCACTACACACTTAAAACTATCCTCACTACATATTTAAAACTATCCTCACTACACACTTAACACTATCCTCACTACACACTTAAAACTATCCTTACTACACACTTAAAACTATCTTCACTACATACTTAAAACTATCCTCACTACACACTTAAAACTATCCTCACTACACACTTAAAACTATCCTTACTACACACTTAAAACTATCTTCACTATACACTTAAAACTGTCTTCACTATACACTTTGAGCTGTCTTCACTATACACTTTGAGCTGTCTTCACTATACACTTTAAGCTGTCTTCACTATACACTCTAAGCTGTCTTCACTATACACTTTGAGCTGTCTTCACTATACACTTTAAGCTGTCTTCACTATACACTTAAAACTACACATTTAAAACTATATTCACTACAGAGCGATGCTAAATATTCCAAGTTGTTTTTGAGTTTGGAAGCCGTTTTTCAAATTGACCTCCTATTCGCAGTACTGCAACTTGACAATATTGTTTCAAAATGACTTCCCATCAGCAAGTATTAGATGTTACCAGCAACGCTTCCCCAACGGAGATCCGGCAGGCCTACCTTCATCTGGCACGGCGATGCCATCCAGACAAGAACCCCGACGACCCTGAAGCCACCAAGACATTCCAAAGGATACAGGCTGCGTATGTCACTCTGAACGAAGTTCAGTGTGGCCAAAATAGTTCTCAGACGTGCGAGGAGAGCAACTCTCCGACGAGTGAGGAGAAGTACTCTCAGAAGAGCGAGGAGAAGTACTCTCAGAAGAACGAGGAGAAGAAATCCCAGAACTGGGAGGAGAAGAAATACCAGAACTGGGAAAAGAAGAAATCCCAGAACAGGGAGAAGAAGAAACCCCAGAACTGGGAGACGAAGAAACCCCAGAACTGGGAGACGAAGAAACCCCAGAACTGGGAGACGAAGAAATCCCACAACTGGGGGAAGAAGAAATCCCAGAAACAGGAGAAGAAGAAATCCCAGAAATTGGAGAAGATATAAAAAGAAACGCCCACTTCCCAATGCGAATCCCGGGGAACTGTGAACTTATGGGTTCACTGTTCAAATAAGTCTTACTCCGGCCCCCCAGACTCCGACACCGGGTTTCATACAGTTTTCCGAAAACTCTTCCAAGAGATTTCTAAGTGGGAGATGAAAAGCAAAGAAAACACCGATAACCTGCCACCACCAAGCTTCGGAGGAAGCAGCACCACATTAAAAAATATCAATAAGTTTTATGAGTATTGGACAAAATTCTCCACTAAAATGTATGTGGAAACAAAAGACAACCAAGATTGGCTTCTCATCCCCGATAAAACTCCATCAAAACACTGCTTGAAATCTCTTCAACGAGATCGAAAAAAATTTAATATGGATATTCAATATTTAGTAAAGCTCATTAAAAAGCAAGATCAACGCTTGGTATGAGTGAATACAATAGCCCAGAAATCACCCTACAAGAAAGGGACCACCCCCCCCCCCCCCACAGTCTTATAACATCAACAACTCTCAGCGGGTCTTGTACAAACTGTCAGGTTTTATTTTCACATATTTATAACAACACAACACAACATAACACACACTCATTTTATTTTATTAAGGATAATTTTTACTTAACGGTTACCGATACAGCACTTTATCCGTCACGAGGAACAGACAGTGAGGGGTAGATATATATATATATATATATATATATATATATATATATATATATATATATATATATATATATATATATATATATATATATATATATATATATATATAAAAAATGCACGCGCACACACACACACACACACCATTTTATCTCCTCCTCTGGTAATGTTGAAAGAAAAAAAAAAGCAAATGTTTAGGAAGAAAATTTGAATATAAAGATTACAACAACCAAAACAAAGAATATAATTTGCAGTGAGTAAGTTAAAAAGTTTAATAAATTTAACATAAAGAAGAAAAAGATGTACAGTATAGTCTGCATTTACGCTGTCAATTGAACCCGCGGAGGCCCGCGTAAAACGAGAAACGCATAAACGAAATAACAGAACATGTGGGATTAATTGAAATAGAGACTGGGCCGACCCCCAATACCTACCTTGTAGTAAAAAATAACATCTAAATTTTACGATGGTATGCACACACAATTTATATTTAAGAGAAATATCAATAATATTAGGTTTTGTAACACTTATGTTAGTAGAAAAGATGGGTCGGCACACGTGGATGGCGGCTGGTTCCGAGGCAGAGGGCAGATTAGTTCCCGTCCGGTGAATCACTTTCACTACTCGCAGAGGTTTGCAGGGCCTCCCAGACAAACCCCTCAAAGTTCATATCCTCACTGTCACTATCACTACTGTATTACAGGTTGACAACCCTTTATCCGAAATTCTGCCCAGGACACATGGACCAAGATAGTCAGCAGCCATTATAACATCAAAGTTGCAAGACGGTTTATTCAGAAGAAACTAAGAGATACGTTCTGTGTGTCAATAATGTTTTACCAGTATTTCTTAGCCATCATTATAACCAGAAATAGTCTCACATATGGTATAAAGGAGAGTTAACATTAATTGTAAACATGTTAATATTCTGTACTGTACAACACAGGGTTCAAACTGAATTACAAGTACGATTGTAAGAAATAAACCTTGCTTTACTTCTGCTGTCATGGCATTCCTGTAGTACATGCAATTTTTCCCACAATCTAATATAGTTTTTTATTAATAAAATAATAACGATTGTATGCAAATATTACTTTAATATATTTTAAAGAATTTTTTTTAAGAGTTTCCCAAACTTCTCTACATTAAGCCATGTTACCTTAACCACCTGGACAATCGACCCGGGACCCCCCCCCCCCCCCCCCCCAAGAATCCTGGATCCGTCCCCGAGAAGACAAACAAGATCATGAAGATACTACAGACACACATGTGTAGCTGACCTTCAAATTCCATTATAACACAGTACACCAACTCTCCCTCCCTGACCCATCTAATTTGCTACTTGTTCTCCACTGCATCTATGGTCCCTTTGTCCACTCAGAAATCTTCCTCTATTATAATATCTGGTATTTGTTGTTGTTTTACCATCCCTGTTTTCCTGTTAATACTGTTTACTTACAGCAACAACAAAGTTACCTTAATTGCTTCATTTCACCAATTGTCACCCTTATATATAAAATACCCTTATGAATCTTTTCATTGCTAAGTTCATCAACATAACTAATGATTCCTCTTGGGAAAAAAATTCAATTTTCACTTAATAAAATAATAAGCCAGCAACTCTCTAAGTCAGCAAGAAACACCCAAATAATGTATAAGAGTAAATAAAAAAATTAAAACTTCAGTTCAGTATTTCCATGCTTCACACTTAGCTATCAATGGCCTTCATCCCAGAGACATTTCTAAGAAATTCACCTGCAAGTTTTTCAGATATGGCTGTCATGATCGTAATGACGGCTACCCTGTTAAACTAATGATCCATATTACGCTTACACGTCCACAAAATCTTCTGAGTCTCCCAGTGGAAATGTCCTCCGTTCTCTCTGTTTCTTTGATGACGTCATCGAGATGTCGTATGTTTGTTGACAGAGTTGTAAACTCTTTTGCATCTACCGAGACCTGTAAACCTTTTTTTTCACCTATGAATATCAGAGACTCTGATAATCATAGTGAAATTGTGATAGGGAGGTTAACTGAGAAATTAGTAGATATTCTGAAGGGAACCTTTTTGAATCTGCTCCTCGGGTGTTGTAGCAAGGCGTTGCGTGTTGGGACCTGTTGCCATCCAACCTTTTGTAATCAATTTAATTCTTGCCTTTGATAGCTCAGTCAGAGCATTGTTTGTGAAGATAATAGTAGGGAATGAAACCGAGTTCGTAATCTCAGTTTCAAACGTCAGAGTGTTACAGTAAAGTAATTCAGTGAAATGGTTGAGTAGGTGGAATCCGTGACTTTAGCGTGGGCGGCGGTTCATTTTCAAACCAGTAAGCGCCACGCTCCTCCACCCACAGGTAGGTCATTCTACCTTCTCTGTGTTGTAATTCGCCATTTTTAAGTGATTTGACCTAATTAATAGTTTGATTGTGCAAGTGTTAAAGTAACGTAGTTAATTAGTTAATGTGCTTTGAGTGAAGTATTTTATGTCCTTAATGTATGTCCCTTTGAAACATTGAGGTTCGTTATAAACCGTCAGTGAGCCGCCACGCTTCCCTCCCACAGGTCCCTAACGCAGCCTAGGCCGTGTCTGTAGCGTGGAAGACGCACCCACTAGTCTGGGGAGATATCTGAGGTCCAGTGGAGTCGGGTGTCCCCGTGAACCCCGACCGTCAGAAGCTCCTACCACCTATGGGCCCCATAGCGGGCCAGTATTCCCCTGACGCCATGCCCCCGTGGTGAACCCGGATCGTCAAGCCCACAAACAACTGCCAGCCCCATCATTGGTGGATGAGTACAGTACATAGCTCAGTAGGGTTATTTGTGTGGTGGTGTTAGTCCACCGGAATTATCAGAGTTTGTTGGAAGGTGTCACTTGGTGATGAGACTCCCATGGCGGCGGCTGGAGTATTGCTCCTTGGGTATTGAGTGTTGTACTGGCAGGTGCCACTGGTTTTATTGGTACTAAGGTGCTGTGAGAGTTTATGTGTGTTTTGGTGTGTGCACACCCAGTAGTGGTGCAAGTAAATTGAGCCTGAGGGCGTGGTACCAGGAGTTCTTATTTTGGGTGCATACAACGTCTTTTCTGTAACCATTTTTGTGTTTAATAAACAGTGTATTTGTATGTGGGTCTATGATTCACCTATAGTATTCACCGTTGTTCTTTCCCTAATACTCGATACTATAATTACATGGACCCATGGGCCTTCCTCTCAGGTCACGCTACCAGGTCAGAGTATTACTTAAGTTGTTGTAAGAGTGCCAAGCCCTTACAGGGTGGCAGCTTGTGGTGCGCGCTCTAACAATTGGTGGCCTCGGTGGCTCAGCAGTAAGTAATAGCAGCCCCCGCTCTTACAAATGGTGGCAGCTAGCCCCCACATTTACATGGCTGTTTTGTTCACTATACTATTATTACCACAAAAAATTAAACTGCAAGAACAGCATACAGTAATTATACATTCTAACAGTCACATTTGTAATTTTAGTTCCACATAATACTACAAAGTCCATATATTAGCCTAAGCTTTGCACAACATCATCAAACAACTACTTGATGTTTTCAGGGTAAGTTCTAATGAGTGTAATATTGGTAGGACCACGCCCCCATACCTTATGCCCTTCTGACACTCTCACATAATAGGGAAAGTCTTGTTTTGGCCAAATCCTGTTTAGATAACAATGATTCTGTTCATTGTTTGTTCCTTCTTATTTTCTTGAGTTTGCACTAAATGCTTGCTTCTTGTTGCTCTTACATCAGATGATCCATAAAATGTTATAATGAAGTATGATGTTCAAGCCATATGTGGTCTAGTGCCCTAGCGTAAGACACTGACAGTCGACCAATATGTTGTTGTATTCATGTGTTAAGAATTTACAAACTAACACATCTGGACGACTTTTCAAACAAAAAATTATATAATTTTGGAATTCTACGATATCACATTCTAACCAAAACAATTCCTGTCTTCCAACTATACTGGAACAAGTAAGAAGTAGTACTTACCGTGGTATCCACACGGGGGCCTTGTCGTTAATTGGTGACCTGTCTTGGGGATGAGATTTAACAGGCAAATTTTTAGTTCTCCTAATTGCTTGTTTGATATCTGCTATGGCTGCTTCAACACTTTCTCGACTTTGACCAACTCCGCCACCTGGGCATTGGTGATAAAAGAAAGTTTTACATTAACCTCTGAAACAATATTTGATACAAAAAAAATCATACCTGAAATCTTATACCTTGAATATGTCTCAAAGATTATCAAGATAATAAAAGAAATGTGGAAATTATATAAAAAAAAAGTGCTAGAAAATTTAACACTTTGTAGTTCCATGAACATCAAGCCACAAAAGAAGGTTTCCAGCATACAGCCTAACCACACTCAGTTTAAAAACCTCTAAAACATCCCAGCTCTAATGATGTCGTCAGTCACTCCACACAACCTAACATTTGGTCGCCTTCTATGCTCATTATTTTCTTTTACTTCTTTTCATTACAGAGAAATAATCATGACCATCATCAATGCCACCTCATAACATTTCCTCCATCATTTTAATACAGTAGTCAATTTTTTTTCTTCATAAATATTACACTTTTCCAATTTATTTTCTTAATTGAATTTAATTCCTACAATATCAGTATAATTCCTAAAATCACAGTATAATCCCTACAATAACAGTATAATCCCTACAATCACAGTAAAATTCCAAAAATCACAATATAATCCCTACAATCACAGTATATAAAGGGCAAAATCACACTGACATCACACATAATACATTATCATTTTAGCAGTTTGTGAATCACCAAATATAACAGAGATACTGAGCCTGGGCCATGAACGCACGCACGCACGCACGCACGCACACACACACACACACACACACGCACACGCACGCACGCACACACACACACACACACACACACGCACGCACACACACACGTGCCTGTCTTTCCCTCATTTTCTCCCCCTTTCATCTCAAACATAAAGACATATACGTACTGTATAATTTTTTTTCTTCTCAGCATTAATTCTTTTTCCACCTTTCCATACCATCATAGAATAAAACAATCCATTGATCTTTATCTACTCTTTTATCTATCGATTATATTGTACTTTTTTGATACCCAAATCTCACTCCGTCAAATTGCCCTTAATTCACATTCATATTATAATCAAGAAACTGGTTCTACGACATTCCGTCACCAGACAATTAGTCACCCGTTCAGTAAAGACCTAACCTAACCAAATCTAACATAACCATGGCTTCATCACCTCCAAAATAATGACAATACTACCTAAAATTTCATAAATATAACACAGACCGGTGATGAATCGTCCAGTGACAAAACTTATGCCCACCCAAGAAACTACCAGAGGTGCTTGTACTCTCCCAGCCAGAGACAGCTCACCTTCCAGCACCATAAGCCACATATCATGGTTTCATAACAAACATTGGGTAGTTAGGTTAGGTTGGGTTGGGTTGGGTTGGGTTGGGTTGGGTTGGGAGCTGGTAACACTAATGATGTGAATGTCACCGATACATTTAATAACAGTGATTAGTGAATAAAATACCCTTAGACTTACAGCAATCACAGCAAGTACTGATAATAATTCAAGAGTACAGTAGTGGTATAAACAAAAATTAAGTGTAATTTCTTTCATTCTTGGCAACTGTAGGTTTAGCTATCGGACTGACTAATAGACTGTTGTAATAAGTACAAGAGATGTATGGCAACTAATTTCATGTGGTGCTGGTATGAATATTCTTCCAGTTTATATCATGCAATTTTTATTTAACATATTCAATTGTAATCTATGTACAGTAGTAATATTTTTTCTCACTTTTTATAAACCCTTAATGGGAGAACTGTTTCATGTGACGGGTACTGTACTTATTTCCTAAACTGGGTGACCTGGGCTCTATTTGACCACCTCACAAACCAACAGACCTCAGACCTCAGTGCCTCCTGGTAACCTACTGAGGAAGTAATTGTCATGGCTGTATCCAGGTTCTTAGATCCTATATTTGCATCAGCAGACCAATTCCAATTTTTTCTTTCATACACTCCTAACAATTTTATATATCCAGAAAGGTACAGTCTTTTGGTACACTATTTTAACAAATTAACAATTCCAATCACTTTATTTATCCTTACTTGTGATTTCTCTTGAATACTTTTTATACCACCCCAAGAGACTTATCTAAATTAACCTGATCTAACTTAACCCAATTATACCTAACCTAACCTAACCTAACCTAGCCTGATCAATCTTTATTGCATCACTATTATCAAACTTCTCTCACCAATCACTCATTTCCCTTCCTGAAGACTTAATTGAAGTCTTAGCTTTTCCTTCTACCGAGTTAAGAAATGGCTTTCACAAGTTCAAAGTTCTCCTTACTGCACCCGCTGCATGGCTCAAGATAACAGACTACAGAAATCTCCTGTACAAGTCAGGGCTATGATGCCTTGAGTCAGGAATTGCATTAAATAAAGCTAAATATAAAGAACAAGTGATCGTGGGCCCTTCGTGCCCCGTGAAAGTTTGAACGCTCGTGCTTGGCTAGCGTGCAACCGCCGTCCGGCTGACAGCGTACAGCAACAAAATGGTTAATTAATGCCTTCCTAAAGAAACCATTGACATGGGACCATGTTTGTTCGACTCTATGAATTTTTTGCAATTTTTCCACCAAGCTTGATGAAAAACGATTGTGCCGTTTCGGCTGCCCAGAACAGCCACACACACATACACGGCTATTCCTATAGTATATTAGATAAAATTTTTCATACACCCCAGATGTAACAGAGTAAGTAATACAGTAGTTGGCAACATAAAATACACCAAAAAAGTTCTTACTAAAGTGATTGGTTATATTCAAACCTTCTTATGATAACAGGTAAATGTTCTCTCCATACCTGGGTTGTGGTGGATGTCGTGTGCAGCCGGGTGACCTGGGACCATGTGTGGTGTCACCTTGTGTTGCACAGGACTGGTGAGTGATCCCATGGCACTTAAGAGGTGAGGACCAGTACTTGGTCCTGAAACTAGAGAAAAAAAAATGCAGTACAGTACATGTAAATTATAACATATGTGGAATTAAAGCAAGTTCCATTACTATGCATAGTACTGTACCAACAGTGTATTATAATTCTTGTTATAATGTATATCATACCTTTGAGATGAAACCTGTACACACAACACACAAGGAACACTTAATGTCTACAACTTTCTCACAAACAGTTACCCTCACTAAACCCTCTTTCCCAATCTTTGATCTTCATTTTCCTACAGTCTCAGCTGCCCAACAAAAAAACTTATGAATGTGGTAACATGATCAAACCACAAGACTGAAGTTAGTCGTTAAGTATTACTGTACAATATTCAGTTCTTTTACCAATATGTAGTATAATCCAGTACGGTTTATATAGGTGCCTTACAAAATATGGATCAGGTTTTTCATTTTAAGCCAATTACTATTCAGGGTGACTCATTCACCTGAAATCTAGACTAGTTCAACACAACCTTACTTTGTCTCCAAACATACAGGCAGTAACCTCATGTACTGTACTGCGGTGTGGCCCATATGTTTTCTAATAAACATTATGAGCTACTGACCCCCTGATCCTCACTCTTCAAACCGTATTGGGCCATTCTCACTAAACATTTATGATAACCCTGAAGAATGTACAGTATTGTACTATATATTACACTGTGTAGAAAGTAGACAATGGCATGCTAACTATGGATGTGTGTCCACCTGTGATTCATTAAGATCATTCATAATTCCTTATCACTGTGTACACAATCTATGCAGGCTGGTGACCTGTATCTAATGCAGTGGTCTAACTACTCTTTTTGCCTACACAGGAGTCAAATCATTCAGTGAAATCACTGTACAGTGTACTGAACATCTGAAAGAATACTAAAAAAATACTGAACTGTTTCTATGGCATATACTGTATGTTGATCACATAAGATGCTAAAGGAAGTATAAAACTGCTCCTACAAACCTGTGCCTAAATGTGCTGTACACAAAATATATTACAGATGATAAACATATCTTTTACAGTACAGTACAGTACAGTACTGTATTGTATTGTGAAGTGTGAGAGATACATATAAAGTGTTTATAAAAAGATCAAAATAATGAATTGTGAAACTAGATAGATACTCAGAGGAAGTTTATAAGAGCATATCAAATGTTTATGGTTGGATAAGACATTGTACAGTGAATTACAATGCACTTGAACTATAAGGGTTATGCTATGACATCTAGTCACATTATTTACTCACTCCTGGTGGTGGGCAGAAACCTGACAGTTGCAGATCCAAATCCTGTGACAAGGTAAAACTTCTTAAAACTGCATCAAGAATTTACAGTTTTCCCTCCACTATCATTATAAATAAATAAAAATGTTACACTGGGCAACAAAACTGGAGTAAAAAAGCATAAATAAAAAAATATACCAGCACAACTTATTGGAAAAATTAAGATTTGATCATATGAACTTTTTTTCTAGCCAAACCCATAACCAGGTGGCTCATTAAAGACTGTGCCATTGTGGGGTATACAACAGTACAGACTGGCCCCCAGATGTCTTGGTGGGTAGTATCACTCTTCACCCCTTCACTTCTGGTTGTTGCTTTCACAATTTTATTTGGCAATGACCGGCTGATTTTATTCAGCACAAAGAGACCCCTCGAACACAAGGAGTGAATAAACTACCCCCATTAATTCCTTCACTTCTAGAAGCAGCTTTAACTATTTGGCTAAGGTATTTCACTCAACACAGAGAGACTCCTCATAACCAAAGGAGAAAAGAAAGACTTGCTGAAATGGTTGTCCTTCTGAGGTAAGGCTAAGAGACAGGGATGTTCTACCTAGTCAGTGTACACATCACAAGTGACAGATCACTCCTACTATAATAAGACTCACTGACCAATGCAGCCTATCCAAACACCTGCTTGTAGAGCAACTGAAGAGCTTACTGTAAATTGCGACAAATAAGTCGACATTTTAACCTTGAAAAAATCTCTCCAAAGCCAGGGGTCGACTTATACACTGAGTATAAAATGTGAAGCTGTACCACATAGCGGTAAACAAGTGAAACAGCCTGACTAACACTGCATCACTTAGCGTAACTCCCGTGGCCTGCCGCTAATATTTCCAACAGAAATTCATGTTTGGTAAACTTATTTAACAAAGAGATTATAATAAAATAATAAATTCCAGTATAATTAAACAAACACAACACCAAACGTCATTTTTAACAGCTGATGGACACTAAACAATCGATCAGAACGCCACTAAACACCAGGCAGCCAGCCAGACAACTACCTGGTACTACGATATGGGTGCCATCTGCGCAATTTTATTATAGAGCTATAGATTGTGAGTTCACATACACTACAGGGATAATGACAGTTTAATGATACATAATGGCAGATTATTGAATATACACACAATAACTCCGTAATTAAAACCTTAACTCTAAAATAAAAAGTTAAACTTTAACTTCAAGATTAATTTTACTTCAAAAGTTATATTTTATTGACAATAAAAGCATGTATGATCACATTTTAAAATCCTTCAAAGTCTGCTGGCTGTTCATCATCTAACATATAGAGGTCTGCATATGGGTCCGAATCACTGGAACTTCCGACTTGGTCTTCATTATTTTTGCCTACATGGCAATTTACTAAACCATCCTGGCTTTATGCTCTTCCTGGCATCCACTCATTACCCTCACACCAACCTGACAACAGTTAAAAATATCTTATCTCCAAATGGATGAAATATGACGCAAGTTTCAAGCTGAAAGTTATTGCGTTTGCAAATTCTTCAAACAACAGTGCTGCAGCGGATGACAGTTTAAGTCGAAGCCATGCTGCCGATAGTGTAATGAACCCCATAGTTTCGCAGCTGGCTGCTTGGTGTTGGTGGCGCCACTGGCAGTTTGTTTACAACAGCTGATGCAAATGGCTGATCGTAAGCCAGGTGTACCATAATGTTCTATCATACCATTTATAAAGGTATTACAGTGATCCCTCGGTTAACGAGCGCCGCGGTTAACGATTTACCTTCCATAAGATTCTTCACTTCGGTTAACGAGCAAACCCTCGGTTAACGAATTCCTTACGAATTTTTCCCCCAACATGTTTTCACCTGCATTTGGCTGCCCACCAGCTGTTGTATTAGTCAGGCAATACAGTAATCAGTTTTAGGGCTTAAATTCCTTACCATTTTAGTAAATATCAAGAAGGCTGTACAATTCAATAATTTTAAAAGTTTTATATTAAATTTTTTAGTCATTTTAACAATTATTGAACATAATTGAAGTACAGGAAGCTAGTTATTTGCGCGCCAAACATCCACTCAACACACCAAGCTTGGCGTCAGTTTGTTTACAGGTTCAGAAGAAGGAACATCTTGTTTGAGACTCTTCAACATAAATGCTTTTTTTCTGTGTTTCCAGTCAAATAATTGGTCAAATTGAAATATATTTTACATATTGACAATATATAAGGCAGTACAGTGTTGATTTAAAGAAAATAATCTTGAATTACACCAAGTGAACTAAAATTTTATGGGTGAAATGGCGGCATGGGGCGACTTCTCTTCCACCCCAATGCATTCTCTTCTCCCTTCTCTTCCACCCCCATTCTAATTCCCATTATCATCAACCAGGAGCCTTCTACATGCACACCTCAAAATAAGTGTACTTTAATGCATTTATTTTTAGTTTGTATGTAATTTTTGGTGAGCTGGAACCAATTACCCAAAAACCCATTGAAACAATGGTTTAGGTTAACAAATTTTTCAGTTAATGAGCAACCTTCCGGAACGAATTGTGCTCGTTAACCGAGGGACCACTGTATCGAGGTGCTATACTGGTATGCTGTGTAAACAATTAATATTTTATTGGAGGTGCTGATTTTGGCTTGGTGTTTACCAGAGTTCTTACGAAGATAACTTACTGAAGATTTTTAGCAGTTGCTTGCTGTCCTACTTAAATCCTGTGGCCCACTTCCCTTTTTGTATGAACGATTTTATATATATATCAACTATTGAAAGGTATTACAGTAAGTGTCTTAATGAAAGTGGCATGGCCTTATTACACACTTTCGCCTATGTTTGGGACTTGGGAAGTCAACAAATATGGCGAGTATAGAACTAAAACTGAATTTTGAACTAAAAATCTTGGTCGATTTATACGTCGCAATTTACGGTAAGTATGATTTAACAATGAAAATCATAAATAAGCACATACTATCCCTTTGGTTACAGTACAGCAACAGGGGATACAATATTAAGGCTCTACTTCTTCCTAATACAGTATTACCCCGTTTTACGCGGTTTTACTTTCCGCGATTTCTCATTTATGCGGTGCCTCGCCAGAACCGAACTTTCACTTTCCGCGGTGCATCTACTCATATACGCGGGAAGTGGCGCGGGTAGGATGTGCACAAGGTCGCCCAGTCATCAAAACATTACCGAGTTCTTCACCCGCCACCCACCACAGCCGGCCTAAGTCAGTGATAGTGATAGTGAGGATATGAACTTATATGGACTTTGAGGGGTTTGACAAAGAGGCCCTGCAAGCCTATGTGGTGGATAGTGATACAATTGATACAAATGATACAGGTGAGGGCCAATAATCTGCCCTCTGCCTCGGAACCAACCCCCCATCCCTGTGTGCCCAGCCATCTTCTCTATTAATATAAGTGTTAAAAAAACTATTATTATTGATATTTCTCTTAATTATTAATTGTGTGTGCATACCATCATAAAATTAAGATGTAATTTTTACTACAACATAGGTATTGTGTCTGAAAAAGTGGAGTTTGGGGGTCAGGCCAATCTCTATTGGAATTAATCCCATATGTTCTGTTGTTCACTTTACGAGGTTTTCACTTTCCGCGGTACCCCATGGGTTCAATTGACCGCGTAAATCGGGGTTCTACTGTATTTACAACTTGCCAGTGACCAACACATGACTTTCCTGATACCACAATCCAGCTACACAAACATAGCAAGTCCTAAGCCTCATATCACAAAAATACACAAAATGTGGCCAGAAGTACTTGTCTGTGGGAGTGAGCATCACAAACTCTAGTGCAAGGTCACACCTGCTAATATACCAACTCTAAAATGCTGTATAAATATATAAACAGACTTTATAAAACAGTATAAATAAAAGCTATGACTGGGTTTTAAACATTCTGCCTCTAGAAGGCAACTGTTGCCACTAATCTCAGTTTTAAGGACAATAGTTGTGATGGAGTGGTGGGTGATTATATGATCAGCTCCCAACAGTCTAACTGGAGGCAGTCGTCTTTACTAAATCAATCAATCAATCAAAGTATCATCCTCATATCTGAGGGTTGGTGACCACTGGCTTTTATATTTCAATATTAAATTTTTGTGTCGCCATATCTGAAATAGTACTTGTTCTACCAGATAAATATATCACAACCAACACTTGGTGATGGATTATATACCGGTAACAGCTTTTTGTGTGGAATGTTTTTTCAACTTAAATTGTCCCTCATATTGAGCTTGAAGACAATTTCCTCTGACAGTCCATGTTTTAGAAACTCATCTTATAATTCAATTTTCAACAACAAAAATTAATGTTGTAAAGCAAATACAGAAAAGTTTTCCATGGCCTTTTAAATATCCTGCAAGAAAAATTGGTCACAAAAATGCCTACCTGGAGTATACTGAGGTGAGTGCAGGTGCCCAAGGACATGGCTTGGGGAAACAGCTGGCATTTGATTTGGAGTGGACGACGAACTTCCATTTTCCACAACAGTGGAATTTCCTGTCGACCCACCACGATGAGGGTGTGGTGCAGGAGGCGGCGGAGGCTCTGGCATTTTCTCATCTGTAACAAATTTCATAGTGATGAGCAGCCATGAGCAGTAAAAAAAAGATGGAATGGTGTGTGAGCCTCATACAGTACATGTAAATTATACATTTTTAAGACTAAGTTTCAAGCTAAGTTTTTAGCTTGATAAATTGAGTAAAGTGCAAACCACCATCATCAGAGTTAATAAACCCAACATAAGAGTGAAGGGTACTAATGTAATGATCAATTTACCTTCCCCTCACAAGCTGGGCCTTAAAAGAGACCATGGGTGGGGGCACAATAGAGGCTGTGAAGGCTAACAAATTATGCCATCAACCTGGCATGTGACTCACCAAGACAAATTGGCCAGCTGTCTTGGATGGTTCACTTATTCACTGCCAGCTGAGAGGAGGATGTCTGAGTCATCAGCCTACTGGCTCAGTCATGAAAAGGTCTTTCAGAATCAACCCAGTACAGTATTACCCCGCTTAACGCGGTTTCGCTTAGTGCGTTTTACCGTATACGCGGTGCCTCGCCAGAGCCAAACTTTCACTTAAAGCAGGTTTTTTCCACGTATACGCGGTGAGTGTCCGGCCCGAGAGCTATTTTTAGATTCACCCCACCCCCCACCCGCCACCCTGCCTGTTTTAGCTCATAAAATTCATACAAATTACCCGGCCAGAATATTATTTACATTACTGGAATTCTTACAATTTGGTGATCATTTTGAATATAAACATCATAGATTTTGCATTAGACATACAAATTTTATATATAATGTTTACTCTGAGTAAATATGTTATCTTTTGTGAAAAATATATGACATTTATATTAAAAATATTCCTGGTCTTACAAGGAATCCAGCAATGTCAATTGTATTATCCTAACTTTAGTTTGAGGTATTATTTATTAAAATTTAGTGGTTTTCCCCCAAAAATTTCTCAGAGAGGGAAGAGCCAGCAGTGTAGTGTGAGAAGAGGGGGAGGGAGTTGAGTCCATTATTTGAATGGACATTAACTTGGCGACTGTATTTCTCTTAAGTATTAATTGTGTGCATGTACCATCATAAAATTAAGATGTTATTTTTACAAGAACATAGGTATTGTGTCGGAAAAAGTGGAGTTTGGGGATCGGGCCAGTTTCTATTGGAATTAATCCCATATGTTCTGTTGTTCACTTAGCGCGGTTTTATTGACCGCGTTAAGCGGGGTACTACTGTATTTATATCTCAACATCTAATCAAGAACACCACCTACTCTAGAGAGAAGAAAATACAAGCTGCCTCACACTTTAACTAATCTCAAATAAAAAGACAGAAAAGATCCAGGCAAAACCCACTATCGGAAAGGAGAAGATACCATCCAGCTTACCACACTCAGAACAGTAGACCAATATCTTAAAACATCATGAACCTATTAAGACAAGGATGAAATACACACATAAAATGTCTCACTTGTCCAGGAACTATAAGCACCCCTATACTTTCATCACATAATTTAAGAGTACAACAAAAGTCAACCAGGTAACAAGATCAAAGACTGTCACAGAACTAACATTTGTGGAAGCCCTTGTGACAATGCAGTAGAAAGACAATAAATATTTACTAACCAAATAATCTCTGAACATACACAGAAAATTTAAAGGGGAGGGGTCAGGTAAGACTAACAAGTAAACCCCTTCAAAATATTTCATGTGTGTTCAATTTGTACTCCCCACAGACTTCCTTAACAGTCCATAAGAAACCGTGTATCTCTTGTGCCATTGGGATATATATTAAGAGAGGCAATTCAAAAACATTTCCAAGGGGAACCACATATAAGAAGAAAGTTCTTGGAAAGATTACCCATTATTAGGAGCCAAAATAAGGACAGGGACAATGACCCCAAAAACTGAATCGCCAAGTCTCATTAAAACGGACCCCTTTAATCCGGATATCGGATAAACCAGACGAAATCTGGGATTGTCCGATAGATGGCTCGCGCGCACCAGACCGCCAGTCATTGTTGACTTTTAGTGCCATATTCGAGTAACAGTGTTGTGTTACCCTGCAATTTTCGTTGATATTTCAGTGATTAGGGATCTTTCAGCCTTATATTTTACATCATGTCTTCAAGGGGGAGTAATACGCCGAAGAGGAAGCATGTGACCCTTTCTGTGAACCAGAAACTGGAACTTATAAGGAAGTTAGAGGCTGGTGCTTCGGTGGCTAGAGTTTGTGAGGAAGTATGGTGCTAAAAAGCAAACAGTTTCGGACATATGCAAGGCTAAGGACAAACTCACTGCATTTTCTTTGAAATATACTGTTGATGCAAATTCTAAATCATCATCTGTTGGTGCAAGGAAGCGTATGAGTGGCGAAAGATACAAATCTTGAGGAAGCAGGGACGAAGTGGTTTATGCAGCAACGATCCTGTGGTAATGTCGTCCATGGTGTAGAAATTCAAGCTGCTGCTGCTAAGCTGGCAAGTCATATGGGCATTGAGAATTTCGAAGCTAGTGACGGGTGGTTATGGCGATTTAGAAATTGCCATGGAATGTGTAATAAAATTACCCATGGTGAAGCTGGTAGCGCACCCACCGAGGACATCGAACCATTCAGGAAGAGGCTAAATGACTTAATTAAGAGTGAAGGGCTCCTGATTTCCCAAGTCTATAATGGGGATGAAACTGGGTTGTATTGGCGGTCCCTACCCCGGAATACCCAAGCTTTCAAGAATGAAGCCTCCTCACCTGGTCGTAAATTAAGTAAGGAACAATTTTCGGCATTGTGTTGCGCAAACGCAGACGGAATGCACCGTTTAAAGTTAGTGGTGGTGGGGAGGTCAGCACGCCCGCGAGTTTTGAAAGACATAATGCACCATCTACCAGCGCATTATTACCACTCCAAGAAATCGTGGTTCAACATGCAAATCTTTAATGATTGGTTTTTCTCGCATTTCATTCCTGCAGTGCGAAAATATCAAGAAGATGTCCTCAAACTTCCTGCTGCTGAGGTGAAGGCGCTACTAATTTTGGACAACGCACCTGCTCACCCAGGTGCTGACAAGCTTGTCAGTAATGATGGTAAAATAAGAAGCATCTTCTTGCCACCCAATGTTACCTCCATGATCCAGCCAATGGATCAGGGTATAATTGTAGCCTGCAAGAGAATATACCAACGAAGATATCTGGACGAAGAAGAGGAAGATCTTACGGAAGACACACGAGGACAAAGAACTAATAACGTCAAGAACTACAACCTCAAGTCTGCAATATTCAACTTAGCAGCTTCATGGAAGGCACCGAAGACTACCACTCTAGCCAATGCTTGGAAAAAACTTCTGTACAATGTGTAGGTAGAATATGGTTGCAAAGGATTCGAGGCAAGGGACTTTCATCGTATCCTTCAGAGGGCGGGCAAAAATGATGTCACAGAAGACATCAGAAACTGGCTAGAAGAGGTGACCCTGGATACCAAGTCTTAACAGAAGAAATAGCGGATGAAGTTCTCGTTGGTGACAGCAGAGATAGTGAAGATGAGGAAGACGAGGAACCAATGCCCAAGAAACCCAAACTCTCTGTTGTACGAGAATCCATTGATAATGTCATTTCATACATTGAATTGTCAGCAGAAACTTATGTTCAGCATTACAATCAACATATTAGAGCCTTTAGGGAACTCATTATCCAGAAACAGCATCATCAAGGTAAACAACTGAAACTCGGCTCATTCTTCAAGCCAGTTCGTCCCAACCCTGCTGCAGCTGTTGAGCCTGCTGACGATATTGATGACTCTCCTGCTGCTGACTCAGGCCATCCTCAGTCACCTCGGCCTTCTACGAGTGGGGTACAAGGACCAGAGGAGCATCATAGCTCTACTGACTCCGAATGACAAGTTATCACCTCTACCCCCCCCCCCCCCACCTCCACCACATCAAGCTCATCTGTCATCTACCAAAGGTAAATGAAATTAACAATTTACGGTATTAACTTTTCTATTTTTACATATTGTAATGTTTTATATAGCTAGTTATATGATGTTTACAGTATTTCCTGCATTTTTTTTACTGTGTATCATGTTCAGCGTACAGTGTATATACGGTACTGTATTTCCAATATCATATACGTAGGCCTATGCAATAGTAAACCTAAATCGGTTAATTCGGACAATCGGCTAAAACTGACACCCTTCCCCCGTTAGTCCGCTTTAACGAGGGTCGACTGTACTTACTTCTGGGAAAAGTATCCCAAAGTAAAGGCAAAACAAGATACTACTTTACAATGAAGACTCCAACAGAAACTCTCAAGGAGTGGAAATACTACCCAAGGGATAGACAGTGATTCATCTAAGTCCTAAGATTACAAAAGTTGAGAAAGCAATAACATCCTTACCATACTGCCACAGCTTAACTCACACATAACCATCCCCCCAAAATTGCAGCCTGTAAGGATGTCAGAGTTCCCACAAACAGTTAATAAATATAGCTCATGTTTCATAACAAATCAC
Source organism: Homarus gammarus (assembly GCA_958450375.1). Lineage (NCBI taxonomy): Eukaryota > Metazoa > Arthropoda > Malacostraca > Decapoda > Nephropidae > Homarus > Homarus gammarus. Next base: position 760,196 of record CAUDMG010002944.1, read on the forward strand.
TGCAATACCAAGATCAACAAAATAACAGTCAGGTCAAGCATTATGTTCCATCTCCAAGTAACCCCACATTGGAAACAGTGCCACATCAAGGTTAGAAGCACAAACTTTACCTCAAACCACAGTAACACCCATGACAAGGAGACTATCTTGGACATACCTTTTGCATCAGATCCCTGTTAAGGTCGTTAAACCTGAATGCACTGTTAATCTATTCCAATGGGACTCCTTAACATCTCCAGAATGAGGATTCAAACACAAACTCCAAAAAAGGGTCAATAACCACAAAACTGTTTACTGTACTGTACTCTACTGTATTAGATAATTGTGAAGCATTGAAGATACATTCACAAAACAACAATATATGCAGGTGGTGTCCAAGCAGAGAAGAAACTACAACCAGGACCAGACAACATTAATTTCCTCCAGTGTGTGGCGCAAGGGCAGATTGGGAGGGGGGGGGGGTGTCTCTGTACCGCCTTTTCATCAGAAAATCCCAATACTTTTTCTTTAATGCAGTATTGTACTCAAGAGATTTTGTATAGTAAAATGTAATTACTATTGACCTCTAAAATGTCTCTTAATATCAAGTTCACATGCCTTCAAAATGGCCACAAAATTCCCATGATAATGGTAAAAAAACAAATCTGGAGCTACAGAGCCTCCCCATAACCTCCCAGCTGGGTGGGGTCGCTGAGCTCGCCATGTTCCCCCCACCCACAACTTCTTGAACCCCCTTTTGATATTCCTGCCCTGTGGAGGACTGATGAACATCTGACAAAACAAGAGTGATCCAAATAAGTCAAATGTAACTATCAGAGAGACGGACTAATAATATCCAAGAAACCCAGAGGTGTGCTTGTAAAACATGCAAATTCATAATGCTGCAGAAAACAAACCTCTAACTATGACCACTGTAAGCAATTATATTAATGAAAAAGGTATTTCCTTGTAAAACGTTTTGGGTGAAATTAGGGTAACGGACCCCTTGGAGCCAAGCCCACTGCTAATACAGAAGTTTGAGACTTAAGTTCAGCCTTCTAGAAAAACAAGTTAAAAGACAGGATTGTTCTTATTGAATGATACAACCCAAACTTCACTGGTTATCAGACCATGTTCCACCAATAAGCATTGAGGATATGAAATGAACCCCTTTACAGAGAGGACCAGAGGGAATACTATTCATAGACTGAATTACCCCTAAGAAGAATATTCAACACCCTAAACAGAATGGATCTTGAAACTTCTAGTTTAGACCCCCCACTATCTCCTTCCTTGGGACCAGAACTCCACATCTAGGAAAAATGCTGTACTGAAGGACTGATCTATGGGCCAGGGAATGTATGATGCCACAACAAATTCAGCACGACACCTGGCACACCAGTGAATCTCAGGCCGAGTCATTGGGTAAATGTAAACACACTTGCAATATGAAACAACAAAGGCAAAACATCTGGGCAGACAATATTAAAGACTGTGCAGCACCAGCACAACATCTAACATGGTGTCAGTAAAGTTGAGAAAAAACACTAAGTTTCCAACATAAGGCAGAGTGGAACAGGTGGCAACCATGCAGGGAAGCAGTGTGGCTGGGCCTGAATGGTTGATCCTGGAATCTGTCCATGATGGCTGGTCCACTTGGCTTGATGAGTTGTACATGTAGTCATGATTCACAAACCTGCAGGCCATTACTGTCCAGAGAAGCAACTTCCACGTGATGTGAGTTCCTTATTAAAGACCCGTATGTACTTTCAAATTTCCTTAAGTCAATAAACTTCATAAAAGGAAGACAAATAATACATAGATTCCTTCAGAGTGAGAGGAAAGAATACTTATGTACAATACAATACTGTACAGTTAACTCTTGACTTATGAAGGTTCTGTCTGTGTGCTTTCTGCATACCGTAATGTATCACATACTTCTAGAATAAAAATGTGAAATATGTAACTCCATTCTTTGTTACATAAGTTGTAGTGCAGGTTGTACCTTTCTAGTCCGGCAACCTCAGGACCTGACCGGTGCTGGACCATGGAAATTGCCAGACCATGGAAATTCACCCTTTTCCTGGATAGATAGTGACTTGTGCTTATGCTTGGAAGCACTAGCACCACTTTCTCTACATCATGGTCTCTTTGAAGACATATTGAAGGGTTAAATGTCGTATAGTAGCTTCTCAAATTTCGCTAGTTTTTAATTCAACGTATTTTATTCGAACACACACAAAAAAAATAAATAATTTTCACTGGTTTGAACGGCCTGCCAAAATGCAGACGAAGTGCATAATCGTGTAAACAGCGTCATTTCTCTTATGTACAAAAGATTCATTATTGTTTATTACTGAATGTCTTTTTTATTGAATTATTGTTTATGTGTGCAAAATGAGCAATACAATTCATTAATAATAGGTAGAATATTGAAACACACGAGGAAATGACACAGCATTGTTTTCGTTGATTACAAAACCAGTGACTGACTGGTTCTACATATAAAACTAATGAAAATAAGACCTTGGTTGTAGCTGTAGTAAAATTAATATGGTTGTTTTAAGTAATGTTATTTAATGTTAATAAGTGGAACAATAGAAGTAGCTAACGATAATGGTAAAGAAAAAAGAGAGATTACGTATGTAAGTGAGCACACGTGAACACATATCGCCATTACTTTACATAAGAATATGAAAGCAACACTTATTTACTGTTTATATATATTTTAATTAATGTTTCTGAATTTGTTTTTATTGAATTAATGTTTGTGTGTGCAAAATTAACAATACAATTTATTAATAATACGTGGAATATAATACACATGAGGAGACGAGACGGCTGCCGGCATTGTTTATGTTAAAGCTTACAAAACCAGTGACTAATTGGTTCTACATATTAATGTAAAATTAATGTAAAAAAAATTAATATGGTTGTTTGAAGTACCTGTAATGTTATTTAATGTTAATAAATGGAACAATATAAGTAGCTAACCATTAATGGGAAAAAAAAAGTGAGACTGCGCGTATGTAAGTGCGCACATGTGAAAACATATCGCCATTACTCGACATGAGAAGATGAAAGTAACACTTATTTACTGTTCATATGGTATATTGAAGGGTTAAATGTTGTACTCTGTATAGACAAGCAGAGAGAGAGAGAGCAGCCGAACTGCTGGATGTAAACAAACCTTAATTTCCCGGGGCTTTGTTGTTTTTTTTTACGGGGATTAGCCCACCCGGGCATAGGTCACCGACCCACATTGGGGCCTGAGGGGCAAAAATTGAATACTCCTGTAATAATAATAATAATAATTCAGATAAGGAAAAAAAAAAAAAGAAGCTGCCTATCTACCTATTGGACAAACTAAAATCGTTCCGGACCACGGGAGTTTCAGGACCACAGAATGCCGGACTACAGAGGCACAACCTGTAGTACTGTAAATTACAAGAGAGAATTGTAATGCCTTTGTACACATTGACATACAACTGAATACACAGATACATTACAACCAAAATGTGACCATCAGGAGAAACATCACCCTTTTCTACCACTATACCACCAACCAGACTCACTGACACATCCAAAACGTTTACAGATATATGTGTACAGTACGCATTCCTATACTGTACTGTACTAGTTTACTGTACTTGGCTGTGTGAACATGAAAACAACGAGTACCAGTATCTTTTTCTGTAATAAAGCTACAGCACAGTATTTGTAATCAATGCAAAATATTAGATAAATGGATAAAAATGCTTTAGAACCATGAGCTGGTCCCTGAGTGTAAGTGTACAGGGTCAAGTGGAATAGATACTCCACTAATTACTTTATCTTGGCACTAAATCCAATTGGGGTAACATCACTAGTGGAGTGCCCCAAGGCTCAGTACTTGGACCATTATTACTGTATTTATTATATTCATAAACGACATAGATATCGGTGTAGACAGCAACATAAGTAAAATTGCTAATGACACTAAAATAGGGCGTGTAATTAAATCTGACGAGGACTCCGCAAAACTACAAGAAGATCTAAACAAATTTTTCGAATGGTCTGAAAAAATGGCAGATGAAATTTAATGTGGACAAATGTAAAGTACAGTACAGTACTTAGTCTAGAACAGGGGTCACCAAACATTTTTCACAGTGGGCCGGATAACTGAAAGAATGACGAGCGCGGGCCGCATAATCATTCTGTTCAATACTTGCAAGCCAGAACGAAAGCTCTGGTAACGTCAGAGCGTAGGTGGAGCTACCACGAGCCGGGGAAGGACTTGGGATCCGGCCCGCGGGCCGTAGTTTGGTGACCCCTGGTTTAGAAGATGTAAACAAAGAAACCAGATATCAGATGAACAACGTTGTTAGAGAGAACACCAACTGTGAGAAAGACTTAGGAGTAATAAGTAGGAATCTTAAGCCAAGTAAACAATGTGTATTTGCTCAAAACAAGGCTTATAAAGTACTTGGGTTCTACAGAGGAGTGTTAGTTACAAGACTAGCGAGGTCATCCTAAAACTATATCTTGTGCTTGTGAGACTTCACTTGAATTACAATGTTCAGTTCTGGCCACAGTACTACAAAATGGATAATGGATATAGAATCCTTAGAAAGAATTCAGAGGAAAATGACAGGACTAATCCCAGGCATTAGGAACCTTGAGTACAGAGACAGGTTAAAGCATCTTAATTTGCACTCCCTCGAGAGATGTATAGTGAGGGGCGATATGATCGAGGTGTATAAATGGAAGTCAGGGTTAAACAAAGGGGACATTATAACGTTACTCAAACTATCCAACCATGAGTGAAATCGTAGCATTGGTTTGGAAATAGAGTAGTGGATGAGTGGAACAAGTTACCAAACATCATCATTAACTCGAACATGCTGGATAGCTTCAAATTTAGGTTGGATGGACATATGAGCAATAGGGGTTAAGTGTAAACAGGACTGCCCAGTATTGGCCAATAGGCCCGCTGCACTTTCCAACATTCTTCTGTCCTTATGTACTGAAATGTACAAATGCCACTGGCAACACTGGGAATTATTGACATAGTCCAATTCTTTACAGTTTTGCTTGATATTAAACTATATGGGATATATGAAATTGTGCCAATTTTTAAGGGTTCGGAAATAAAGACTGCTGGGTAATCAAAGTCCCACTGTGATGTGTGAGGGTGAATAATATTTATTTATCACTTAAGACTTTTCAATGATTATTTCTTTGGGTAAGAAAGAAAAATTTGCCCAAATTTTATGTTGCACTGAGGAAAGTATTTATGCATTGCAATCCACTGAAGGACCTTTTTGTTGAGCATACAGTTGCTGAATTGATACAATGACTTAATGTTGTCATGTTGATGCTTTAGACATGATACTTCTCTGTGACTGATACTGGAGGTAGAGTGACCCTGTCCATAGTGTATCAGGTGATGTCAGCAAGACTGTGTCAGCCCTGAGTTACAATTGCTGCTGAATATCCTAGAAGCCGCCATGGTAACATAACACCCAAAACTTGTGAAGTCGTTAGTGTGGCATTTTTTTGCATTAAGATACAAGGCAGGTAACTAGAGATTTTAAGTAAAGCCTTCTGACAAACTTTGTGAATCATGAGGTCTTAAGTGTGAAAAAGACTGGACGAAAATAACCTTTCTACATAATACTATGGTGAGACTTATCCTGGCTGAATTATTTTCAGCCAGGTTGACTGTTAAGACTCCAGGAACAGTTTCTAGTCCACAAGTGAGGTCCACATCCCCTGGGTGCTGGGAGCTGCCTTATCATATTGATGCTTTGAAACTATATTATAAAACTGTGGGGGGTAAGTCAGATTTAATAGAATAGGAGGATTTGAAAATGTACTCGCTGACCAACTCCAAGCTAACCAAACTAGTGCATGCACTCCCAGAAAAGTTTACCAATGAAAATCACACATTAGGACACAAAATCCCCCTGATTTACATGGGTGGGAATTTCTCATACAGGAAACCTTTAAACATTAAGCAGGTTGTCCCTTGTGGCCCCCATACCATAGCCTAATTCAAAGCTCCACTGAAACCATCAACAACTCACAATGGGGTCAATTCCTAAAAGACTTTCAACGTGCCAGCCTGGACTCAGAGATGGTAAGACTAATACAAACAAATAGTACAAAATAATATGACCAAAGAGTTTCTAGGAAAAATAGTCCACTTGGCAGATCATCCACGGCACATCAGTAACATGACCACAAGAACCTCTGTGGTGGACGTGTAACCTCTGGGACACGTCTACCTCAATCTAACCATGTTTAGTGTTACTGTTCATTCTTTAGTTCTTCCAGCAAATGTACTGAAGAAATTCTCAGTCCCATATAAAATAGTTAATTAGTCTTTATCAACAAGAAAATTAATATCTAAGGTATATAAATTACTCTTTTCAGCCTATTACATACTGGTCTACCAAGTAATAAGCTCTTCAGACACATTAAAAACTAAACATGGATCAGATACTTTCATAACATCCCTGGGACAATCTAAATGCTGTTTTACATCAATTACAGGAATGTTTATCAATCTGTTTCTTCCCACAATCCTAATCTGACTTTACAATAAAATACACTGACATCCAGGTTTTTTCAAATTAAAAGCCTGGATAATTTACCCTATAGAAAATACCACATAGAATTCAAGACTATTTTTCCATGGAAGATTCACTTTTTTAATTCTACAATAAGGGGGGAAACATTTATAAATTCTGTAGACAAACATTGTAATTTTTCCGAGACAATAACTAAGCTACTTACTCATAAATGAATTTCACCACTGTCTTATCTCTCGGTACTTTTCTCAAAACAGTTAGTACTTTCTCCCAGACTGTGAGGCAGATAAACAGTAACAAACATATTCAATACCATTCCATAGGAGCTGAGTTACAGCCTTATTCCAACTAAATCAGGTGAGGTATTTTAACAGCAAATACTAGCTGGACAAATACCTGAAGCAGCTGTATAACTGTAAAACAAATTAAAATTGACAACTATCAGTTTCTCATCTTTTATGAACACAACACAACTGAATAAGATACATTATGAAAGAATATAATTAACCAGTAACAGAAATGACTAAACGGAGAAGAGAAGTACCTAAGACTCACCTGAAAAGTTCAATAATGATAAAACACAAAAACGTCTAAAACAGGCAACACTCTCTGACTCTGACACACGGCTACACACACTGTACTGTAGCACCCACATGAATAAGATCAAGAGGAGCAACATATAAATTGAACACAAACAGAATAAATAAATAATTGTAATTGAAAAGAAGTCAAGAAAATGGCCACTTTAAGCAGCACTCTTTATGAATACAAAAACAAGATTACGAAGACGAACATATTAATACTGATAGTTACCAATAAACAAGAGGGACTAAGGGGCCTGAATCAAAGCACTAACAGTAGCTACATTGACTTACAACACCATTTCTCCTGACCTTGACCTTCTAGTGACCTTGACCTTTGATATAGAAACTCAACTTTGGTGCTCAACTATTACTGTATTTAGTAATGATACATGTCCTTGTGAAGCTTGGTTAAAATACTTGAAGTGATACAAGCTATGCTCTTGACAAAGTTTTAAACTCAAACCTTCAGCTGTGAACCTTATACTTTGAGACAGACATAAGAATTTGCTGTTTTATATTTTCATAAATATATCTACAATGCTCCAGACATTCTACTTTAGACAAGGTTCTGACTGTTGAGCTTCATGTCACCTTGTCTTTCTTTAACACAATGATCTCAATATGATGTTTCTCTTATAACCTAACCTAATGTAATTTGTGGCCGAGGAGGATTTAATAATACAGTACATATACAGTAAATATTCACAAGAAGGATTTCAAAAAATTTCTTCTCCCAGAAATAAGGTTAGATGATCATCATATAAACAAACCTAAGATATCATGATATAAGGGTGATAAATTGGGGAATGATCAATGGTGAGGAGTAAGGGAGGATATGATTTGGATGGGAGAGGAAATCTGTGAGGACTTTGGAAATTTAGGACCCTACAGACACACATACAGAGGTACAGTACTGAATAAGACAGAAAGTTTGATATAAGGAAAGGTGTTAGTGATAAAAATGAAGAGAAAGAAATATCTCCAGCCAAAACGAAAAAATTATTAATTTTGGCTTTTTTCTCCTCAAAATAGGTGCACTGAGGTCAAAATTCAACCCAAAAATATAAATATTAACTTCAGTCATAAGCTAAACTGTCTCTAAGCAAAAAAAAATAGAGAGAATGTTTACTCACTAAGAGGATCTAGAAGGTGCAGGTCCAGGGGGGGCTGAGGTCCCTCTCCATCATGCCCTCCCCTCCTGGGCCCTCCCTCTGGCCTCCTCATGGCTATCTCCCTCTCAATCTCCGTTATCTGCTTCTTCATGAGTTTTAGTGTTGAAGACGAAGGAGACTGTGCATTAGTATGGGGGGAATTCCGTGAGTGGATTTTAGTATGGGGGGAACTGGCAGCATTGGGGAGGGGGGAGTTATGTGAGTTGAGCGTTGGGAGGGGGTTGAGGGGTGGCAGCTCACCCCTGCACAACTGCTCGTCCAGAGACCGCACCACGGGACGTTGTTGTTGTAATAACTCTTGCTGAAGTTGTTCTTGATCTTGTTCAAACAAAGAGTCTTTACTTTCTTCTTCTTCTGGAACTTCCATCCCACTCTCATCACCTGGAAAATTAAATCAATATATACAGTAATAATAATGAAAAAGATGCACCTGTAGCATGTCAATTTATTCACTGGATTAAATTGCATTCAAATGTGTATGGTTAAATTTTAGGTGGACCCTAACATTCCCAGACATGACATTCGTGGTTTTTTTACAATTCATGGCAACCTTAAATATACAGTACAGTACTGTATATAATTTTAACAATCACTGTGCGGGTTTCAACAATTCGTGTTCCAGAGGTCAAGCAGGGAGAGGTGATCCCAAGGCAGACCTATAATAAACTACAGTACAGTACAGAGGCACTGTTGATCACTTTTAAATCATTACTGTAAGGGGTGATATGGTACACTACCATTTAAGAACAACAAAATTTAGAGTAAATGTGTATGTGTGTGTGTGTGTGTGTGTGTGTATGCAGTGAAAGGTGGTCAAGGCAGAAATGAGTACTGTACTGTACTACTGTAGAGTTAAGGGACATAAGGCCATCCAGGGCAAGTCAAGACCACATTCATCTAAGTATAAATCTTGTTAAATCAGATATGGATCTCTTTTTGAGAAAAGTGCCCGCAAATAAAAAAAATTTGTGTGAACGTGCATTAACCAAAGAATACCTGTACAGTACATGGAATTTGTTCAGGTACCTCAGGGGGACACCAAAATTTTACATGGGCAATTGTGGAGTTTAAGAAGGTTACCGTACTGTACGTGCATGAAGCAAACGTACATACGTACGTGTGTGTGTGTGTGTGTGTGTGTGTGTGTGTGTGTGTGCACCACAAAATACTTGGAGCTTCTATTCACCTTTTTTATTTATAACAACAGACTTCTGATTCATTGGTTGATCTGAGTAGGCATAACATTACTGATGAGGGTCTTTATCGTGTAAACTCATTCAATAACAAGAGCCAGTAAGGATGACCCAGATCACGCCCCCACAGTCCTTCTGTTAAATGATATGAAATCTGTGCACCGGAGAGAACGAGTGGTGTGGCATCATCATTACTTCCTTATCTTAGAGTAAACAATGACCTGAAGTGTCTCATGTTGTATGGCAGTTGTTAAAGGGAAGTGAATGATCTTCAACTAACCACCAGATGCCATAGCCAAAGGGTTTTGCTGGAGAAGGCCAGACAAGCTTGGGTGCACACATTACTGGAGTGTACCAAACTAGTGCTACATTGTTAAAAAAATAAAATGAATTAACAAATTCATATTAAAATAAAGAATAATTCACATCCAAACAAGATGATCTGACTTACCTGAGGAAAGGCCATCCTCAAGGACTGGCATGGCAGAACAGATGCCACGTGAGGATGAATGGATAGACCCTTCAGGGTCAACTCCGGAGTAGTCACTCTCGACATCACCCGAATCACAAGAAGTTGTTTCGGGTGATAAAGTGAAGTTGCGGGAGTGGCCCACCTGTCAAAGGCATTACTCTCAGTTTTGACGGGATTAAAATTGTTAAAGTAGAATTTATATACAATACTGTATCATAACAATTGATCTATTGATACTAGTACTGTCTAAACTAAGTCACACTATCATTTCCTGAACTGGGTCAAACACAATAGAGAAGAAAGTTGAAGAAAAGGGAGAGAAAGGATCATTAAAGAAGGTAAACAAAGAGAAAATAAACCAAAACAGAACTTGAATTACATGAAACATATATGATTTCTACCACAGGCATTTATTATACTGTACTGTATATATTGTATAGTTTTCCTTATGTTATTTTTTACTGGGGAGAAGGTAACTGCTGTACACCCTTTCCCACTTTTCTCATACTGGCTAGAGTGTGATCAAAGGAGTCTTTTATAATTGAGGCTATTCTTCCTACTGCAGGGACTATGTTAATCCTCTCTATTACTCCAATTAAACATACTGCTTAAGCCAGTTTCTACCAAATTCTCATCTTTAGGGGAAGACAAAAGCAAAAAGTCAATGATATACAGTGCCCATAAAACTGCTATGTGAAGTTATAATACTAGACTGTCATCAGTCATCTGGGAATTCCATTGTGAACCTAAGCCTTAAGATGAGGCAATTAAACTGATCTCACAAATAAACACAAATCTTTTCTATACAGTAATCTGGTATATAAGAAATCACCATATTCACCAAAGACTCAGTCAAATAGAGACTACAGGTCCCCAAAACAGAAACTTATTCTGTCATCTAAACTTATGCCTCAAATCTAATACTGTGAAGCCTACACCTCTTCCCCACTTAACACAGGGTAAGCAGTGAAAAGTGCAAATACTGCATGTACACATGCATGACACACACACACATTTCCTTTGTTTATACTCCTGTTATCATTTTAACTACTACAAAAAAAAATTATTCTGCCAAGGTAATCTTGGAAAACATCAGAAGTACAATCTCCCCAAAACTATTTAACAATGTGCTCTCCATTCATGCAAGTCTACTGCTGTTTCCTAAATGCTCTTCCTCTTTGTATCCTCACCGTAATCTTCCTTCTCAGTGTTGCCCTCTCTCTCTCTCCATCACGGACTCATTTACTCTTCTCACCCAACTTCCACTTGTTTTCTCTCAATAAGCCTAAACCACCAGGTGGGAGATTAATCTGCTCTGCCTTACACTTCTTCCACATCTCCATATTCCTCATTCTCTATGTGCACACACACTCACACAGTATATGTATATAAATATATCTGTTAGCCAGAACTCTCCAATACCCGGAATTGAAAATCAGGCGCATTTTCTGAGAAAATTTAGTAATATCTCTCCTCCATTTTATTCAGGTCTGGGAGCAAATTCCGAGGATAAAATAATGTGTAATTCTGAAAAATTTCAAGAAAATTATAGAAACTCTCTCCAAATTTTTTTGGGTGTGGAAGCAAATTCCAAGGATGAAATAATGCATAATTTCCGAAAAATTCCAAGAAATTTTTCCTAGTATGTACAGTACTATACAGTACGTACAGTACCTGGAAAAATTCCGGGGAAACGAGTTTTTCTGGGTTTAAGCGAGTCGTCTCATGACCCAGAAATCTCTCATCCCCGGTAGAGCTCTGCATTAATTATTTCAGCTAACAGGGATATCACTTGTACACTTTTGTACCTGTGGTATATCTCATACATGTTTTTTTTAGTTTATGATTCTTAATTGTTTGTACATGTAAATAGTATAAAAACAAATACACTACGTATATAGATACAAAATTTAAATGAATTCTTATGCATGTACCAGCATATCTCAATTTCAAAAGGCTCTAATTAGAAACTAGGAATACAGGTAACTACAGGCACAGTACTAAATATCAAATTAAACATGTAACTGGAAATAAATATAGAATTGTAATAAACTGGGTTCATCAGCATCAATTAAACCAGATAAGCTGTTAGTGCTATCACAGTGTTAGGACAAGAATGAAATGAATGAGGTTGAAGGGAATTTTCAAATTAGGCAAAGACAGCAGTATACATCACAGCTGGCCTGACACAATGGAGGGTGAAGGTACTCGAGGATAAAAATGAACAAGGCTGACAATGTCCTTGGTGTAATAGGAATAGGATCAGTGAAGGATGGAAGACACTAGAATGATGCAGGGTCATAGATATAATAATAACAGTAGAGCCAAAGTGCTTGAGTTAGGAAATAATGAATGTCATCAACAAAAGCTGAATAATAATGACTTAAAGAGGGAAGTCATCTAAAGAGAGCATCACCTGGCTATTAAAAAATACGAAATTTCATGACATTCAAAAGTACAGGTAATCCAAAAACTGCAGAAGAATCATATAAGAAATATCAAATAATTACAAGACAATTAGAAAATATATCAGGCAAGAGAATATTACTTAGTCTTTTCTCTTCATAACTTCATGGTAAACAACAAGTAATGCAGTATAGAAGACAAGCAATACTAGTCATGATACTGTAAACTCTATACTGTACAAGTTCACTAAACTACAGCCACAGCGTGTGTGACCTTCATGCTGTTTTCACCAACTGGCTCAATTTTTTTTTTTTTCTATTCTGGTCAAAATGCACTTACACCAGTGTGCACCTTGTATTTTGTAGGGGAATTCAGTAAAAAATAATCTCCAAATGCTTTAACCACCAACTTACAATAAATGAGTGACACTAAACATCATCCATTATTTGTACAGTATAACCACATGAAAATACTCAAGCATATTTAAGCATATTCATTTAAAGTTTTAACCTGTTAGAGCGCATGCCTCAATGTACCCCACAGGCCTGACCCAGTGAATGGCTAGTACGTGTGTGTGTGTGTGTGTGTGCTCAAAGGAGTATGACACTGAAAGAGCCAGGATGTTCTCCAGGGCTGACACATGCGGGTGCCTGGTCATAAATAAGTGGAACATCTTTTTATTCTTCATAATACAGTACAGAACAGTAGTTGTATTATATTCAAATGTATACAGTACTGTACAGTATGCACTAACTTTGTTAAAAGAGAATATTAATTTTGGTCAATTTATAATGCAGGACAGAAGTAAGATACCATATACAGTAAGGATATTTTCTTTTTTAGGTTTCAAACAAAAACAAGATAACTTTCTTCTATGACACTGAGTGCATTGTACCCATAACCGAGATACAGTACTAAAATTGTCATATTAGAAAGTCTCATCTTAATCTGAAATTATCTTTAAACACAAAATACTACTGTACTGTAAATCTAATTATGTTCTATACTATAAATTAACCTTAACTTTTTCTCAACCAGTTTGTGCTTAAATTTATCAGAGTACAGCATTTTATTCTGTTTTTACTGTACACTATTCTGCTGTATTTTACCAGTTCTACCTATTATTTTCTTCTTAACTACAGTATTCATCCTTTTATCTACTCTGTATCATACATTATTTTCCCATTTTTTTCCTTTAAACAGGACTTATTTAACAATGTACAGTATATACCCACTGTTCTTTTTTACTGTAAGGCAATGTATGCGACCATTTATGTGTATACTGTATTATGTTTCTTTGACTCTACAGTGCTAATGATTCAGTAATTTTTCAAACATACTGTCTGTCTGTGATGAAGTGCGAGTCAAAAGGTTACTGAACTGTGAAGGGATAGAGCCCAAGACTTGCAGGCTCCTGAGTCATGCCCCTGTACCCTCTACACCACAGCTCACCACTCTTACTTCCTGCACTGGTTATCATTTCCTTCATACAGGACTGAGTGGGAGGGTCTCTATACTACACTGGGGATGTTTTTTCACAAATTTAAAACAAACAAAGACCATCATCATCAATTTGTAGTCGAGGTTCTGATTTGTATTTTTTTTAAGACTTGAGAGCCCTGTTTCTAATTCTAATATCATTTGTTACAACCTGGGAACCTGCCCCATTAACTATTTATGATTATTTAACTAAACTTGTCTGGACCTAATGGAAATGGTTCTGAGTAACAATGAGAAGTAATAAATATTAAAAGATAAATAAATATAATATTGTGAATATAAAAGTGAGGCTCCAAATTGAATATTTCAATAATAAATAAAGTAATGCCAGTGAATTTTTTCCCCATGTCTCTTTCTCTAATCTCCCACTCTGATATTCTCTATTATAATAACTGTTTTCTTTCACATTTATTCCTAAATACCACCCCCCCCCCTCTCTCTCTCTCATATACAATCCACACAAGAACTGGGTCAAGAGTTAAGTCATCATTCTATGAGGAAAAATATAAGTTAAACTGTAATGACGCACAAGAGATAATGGAAGGTGAAAGAATACTGTAAGAATAAGATAAAGAAGAAATACTGAAGTTGTAAATAAATAACTAAAATGACTGAAATGAAGCTGGCAGCCAAAGATCTAACAGACCATCAGGGGCAAGGTGGGTACAGCACAGTGAATACAAGACCTTCAATACTGTATACAAGATGGTAGTATGGCCAAACCACTATCCTCACTTCCCCAACTATAAAATTACTGTATTTCCCGGTGCACAAGATGTCTTTAAAAATCACCCTGTATCTTAAATGCTGATGATTAACTCCTTAATTCCTTAGGGGTTGTAGTTGCCAGTACAGTGCTAGACTAAATCTTAGGCGCCCTGATTTAACACACTGGTTCTGGACGACCCCTCAATAAAATATACGTGATCATGAATTAAAATAAACAAAACAGGCCCATAGTGGGTCAGCCTAGGCTAACTCACACCATGGCTTCATCTCTCTATTTCCCACCACTTGATAATTTTACTACCTGCACAATGTAAATTTGCCTATATGTACCCATCATGAAGGTAAGCCCTCCTACAAGCGAGTTTGCACAAGCTGTCATAATGCCGATTTTAAATTTGGCACACACTAAGGCTCACACGGTCTTCCACCCATGAGTGCAATCTCCTCCCATAGAACAATAACCAAGCTAAACATTATTCATATTCAATTTTCTTAACATCTGATGAGTTTGTATTGAAATGAATTCTCAATATATATTAATATTTTCATTGAAATAAGCTGGAGGGAATATTATTGTGTATGTGGGTGGGTGGGTGTGTGTGTGTGTGGGTGTACATGATAGCTCTGATGCGACTGTACAATATATATCTACAACGAACAAAACACTCTAGCTGTTTATAGTGTATAGATTTATTTTTCTATACCTTAATACCTGGTGGTTTTGTTTTGAATAAATATAACACCTGTACAGTACAGTAGAGTAATTTATACAACACAAATTGTTTTTCAATACAAATGTACAGGTGAGGATTGTAGTGCAAAAACATCACATAATTATGCTTAGTAAGGAGTATGTCTCCTTTTGTGGGCATCTTTATTACAATATTTTATTTTATTAGAGGATTATTGTTTTAATGACATAAAATAGTGAGAGAAATGGCTCTGAAACAGTACAGTGCAAGTTGTTGGACACAGTGCTGTTTCTTTATATTTACATGCTGCTAATTGTTTATTTTAAGCAGTTTTGACTTATGCGATCTTTTTTGTACAACAACACTCACATTCTTGAGAAACTCAGCAAAATTTTCCTAAACCTGTACTGTATAATCCCTACTATATCAGGGGTGTGTGTAATATGGCATAAAATACAATAAGTATCCATCCAAAGCTGGGTGGGTTGGGGGTGCCCTAAGTGCAATCCGGTGAGGCGAGCACTGTCCTGTATACATTCAGCCACTACACGGTGTTTGAGAAGAATGAAATGATACAAACAAAACATCTTGACAAGGATACTATTAGGAAAATCGTCATCCAGGAGAAAGATGAGCAACAGAGCAAGGAAGAAAGGGTGGAGATAACAAGGGACAAAAGTAGATACAAGTTTCTCAGATATATTCAATGTGTCACTGTTTTGTTTAGGTGCCTCAATTGCCAGGGTTGTAAAGCATCATTGTTCACTAAGTCTTTGTCTCTACAACACGTAACTTTAATAATTAGAACAAAGCTTCACTTGATTTATATGATAATGTTATAAGGATGGTGACTGATTAGAAACTAGATAAATTTGCAGAAGGAACACACACACTCCAAAAATTATCTTTACAATTTTGTGTATGACAATATGTCACGAAGGATTTTGACAACCTTAGCAAGACAACAGGAATCACGATGTTCATTTCAAAACTCATCGGACCCCTCCATAAAAATACTTCTTGGGGTGTGTGTACAAGAAAGAGGTAAAGTTCTGATAAAATATCACTTGCAACATATTTACAGTAACTACAATATGTTCGGTGTCTGAGAAGTAAGCTGATATAAACGAAAAAAGCTCACAGGAGGATGGGTAAAGATTTAGTAGTGTACTGTATATGGCTGCTGGAGTGTGGACAAGGGAGTAAATCAAGAGGGTGTTTAATTTGTACACCAATGAGGTGGTGAGAGGAAGGAGAAAGAATTATGAAGAGGAGGAATGAACAAAACTGTGGATGGGTGAGAAGGGTAGAGGCAAGAAATACGGTTATGTTGTGAATATATTGAGCCATTTGAGGAGTTAACAGAGAAACACATTGCTCAATTATCTTGAGTGTTATTTAAGGGCAAAGAACTAATTGAATAAGTTACTACAAGAAATATGTTGGTGTCTGAGATAAATGAACAAAATAACAATGAATAAAACATCTTGAGGAGGAAGTGAGTGTGGTAGATGTGAAGAATAATCAACAAGAACAAATATTATAAGAAAAATAATACGCAGCAACAAGACAGTCATGGAAATGCCACTCTTTAGTGATACTGTACGGAGATGGAAATATTATTAAAATCAACAGAACCACATCGGAACCACAATGATAACTTATGAAACAACTTTTCTGATACTCAATTTGAATATTAAGTAAAAAATAAATAAAAAATACTACAAAATATACAACATTGTGCACTTAAGTTGGGGAGTGACTTGCTTGAGGTGCTTTGTGTTTTGTTTCTAATAATAAATGTTAAATGAGTTATACTATACTGTACTGTACCTATAATAAGAAAATGTTGTTCTCAAGGCAGACCCTAAAAACTGAACCTTTTAAAAGAAGGATGCACCACTGAGAGGTATGGTTTGTTTAGGTTAGGTTAGCATTAAGGTGGTTAATCTGAAGGTGAAGTAAGCTGGGGTGGCTAATCTTCATGTTATCCTATTCTTTCTATAAGTGGAGGCTAATTGGAGAGTTAAGCGATCATAGTTAACCTGAGACAAGGCACAGAGTAGTGTTGAGGTGGTACAAGTGAGTTTGAAGAACAGAAGAAGAAATATTGGAAAGCACATTTGCCTTGAAGAAACTGTGTCGCAGTAGGTTTGATGTAAGACCGAAGTCAAGATAAAATAAACACTGAAAATAATAAATGGAATCATATATATATACATACACACACACAATTTTCACCACTTATCAGCTTACTAGCCATTCAGGAGGTTGGTCTATCCAGTGTTAGTGCAGGAAATAACCAAAATCTGGGAAACCTGTGATGTTTGATAAGGTCACACTGCATAACACCATTCTCACATGTATCTGGGCCAAGCAGGATCTGAACCCTTGATATAGTGGTGAGAGATACACCCGTTACTGCTGTACCACCAATAACCCTTAGTGTCAAAGCATCTGGAGAATATTGTGCACGGAACCCCTTGCTGTACAATAGGTCACAGCATATTGTATATCATAAGATACACCAATAAGCTCAACAATAATATGTCTTAAGTAGAAAATACAATAAACTCTGACACCAGAACAAGACTGCTACAAATATTAAGCTGAGGAGGAAATGGAGAGGACAATCGTAATTAGAAAAGTCACCCTGCTATGGAAAAAAATGCTTCTAGTTCAAGCTTCTGCACTTCCCTTAAGCCATTATGAGGTGAAGTAGGAAAAAATTAATATTAAGAGAGCTACCTTACAAAGCACAACAGTCATGCTCTGAAGAAACTGTACCTTAGTTATGCATTACAAATAACAATTCTACAGCTGGAAAAAATCTGTGGCTAAAATCAACATTTTTTTTTTTGTCCATGAATTATGGCTTCAATTTAGCCTCAGCAATGGTACAATATTTTAAAATTATTCTGATACAAAACCACAATAAACTAAAAACAATGCCAGAATACATGAAATTTTGATAATAAATATTTGGAAATTCTGTACACAATTTTACCAATTAGCTTATGATTATGAATAATATTTTAATGACAAACAGACAACAGCCAAAACAAATTAATACACACACAGGTACAGTATTACTTCCAGGTGAATTATCAGAAAGTAGGCCTATTAATTAGTAGTGCCAGGAACATAGCCTCAGGCATAGTTAAAATATAGATATCTTTTGTATTACAGTATTGTACTGATAATTAAGAGAACAATATTATTTAGTTAAACTTATTTTTAGAAGATTTGTCATTAAATACTACCATATGTTCATAGTCATAATGAATTCAACATTATAATTTAATAAACTCATTTCATTTAACCTTTTTTTGGTCATTAAATAATGCACAGTCAATCCATAATGAACTCCACATCTGGTGAATTTACAATATATCCCAATTTAGAGAACCATAAGTGTATACCGTACTGTATACCAAGGTTTGTGTTGAGTTTTCAGAGCCTCAAAACTCTGGTACATGATCACTCTAGACTAACTTGAAAAAAATGTATTCAAACATGCGTAAATACAGACTTGTCTTACCACAGGCAAACATAATAACCGTAAACTATGTCAAGTAATGGAAATACATACTGTATACACAACTAATTTGTGCATTACAATTTACAATATGCATTTATATACAGATGTAAATATACTTGTATATTGTTTACAGGCATGCAAGCTGGTCTAATATATATATATATATATATATATATATATATATATATATATATATATATATATATATATATATATATATATATATATTCAGAAGTACTGTACAACAAAAATTATTCCTATACGAATTTGAAATTAAAATTATTTGTACAATAACTTTGTGAGTACAGTATTGTTCAGCATAATGGTTAAATGGTAAATATAGTTACAGTACCTGTACTCGCTAGTCACCACTTTTGGCAAAAATTCAAATACAGTAAGTAATAAAGATTATTAAAACATACATAGTGACTACAATAAAAATGCTGGAGATACTAGAGCTAAATATGACAAAAGTTGTAGACATTAGCAGAAACAATAATTAATAACATACACATGACAAGAAGAACATTCACACAAATAACAAGTCATTGTCTCAGCACCAAGGTGTTGTAACTCTACATTTTGGGATAAAAACAAGTGTGTACAATACTCCATGAATTAAACTATCTCCACAAAATTCACTGCAGTAATGTTATTTCTGAGTATATCACATCTGGGTGCTAGCTGGAGTACACCTGAAGTGTCTACAAATCAGATAACGAATACAGTACGGGTATTTCTACGCATTATGACAAAGACTAATTTGTCAGGCATTAACAGATAAGATGGAGTTTCAACATTAGTGCCCTGAGGCAATGAAATTACATTAAAAAGATATAGTAACATATTAATATAAGAATCACGAAGCATACTAAGGGTAAGTACAGTTACCATGCAGCACAGTGAGGGTAGTACAGTTATCAAGAAGCACAATGAGGGTAAGTACAGTTAACATACAACACACAGTGAAGGTAAGAACAGGTATCATCCAGCACAGTGAGGGTAAGTAATCAAGAAGCACAGTGAGGGTAAGTAATCAAGAAGCACAGTGAGGGTAAGTACAGTTAACATGCAGCACAGTGAGGGTAAGTAATCAAGAAGCACAGTGAGGGTAAGTAATCAAGAAGCACAGTGAGGGTGGGTACAGTTAACATGCAGCACAGTGAAGGTAAGTAATCAAGAAGCACAGTGAGGGTAAGTAATCAAGAAGCACAGTGAGGGTAAGTAATCAAGAAGCACAGTGAGGGTAAGTACAGGTATCATCCAGCACAGTGAGGGTAAGTACAGTTATCATCCAGCACAGTGAGGGTAAGTACAGTTATCATCCAGCACAGTGAAGGTAAGTACAGGTATCATCCAGCACAGTGAAGGTAAGTACAGGTATCATCCAGCACAGTGAGGGTAAGTACAGTTAACATGCAGCACAGTGAGGGTAAGTACAGTTATCATCCAGCACAGTGAGGGTAAGTACAGGTATCATCCAGCACAGTGAGGGTAAGTACAGGTATCATCCAGCACAGTGAGGGAAAGTACAGGTATCATCCAGCACAGTGAGGGAAAGTACAGGTATCATCCAGCACAGTGAAGGTAAGTACAGGTATCATCCAGCACAGTGAAGGTAAGTACAGTTAACATGCAGCAGAGTGAGGGTAAGTACAGTTAACATACAACACAGTGACGGTAAGTACAGTTAACATGCAGCAGAGTGAGGGTAAGTACAGTTAACATGCAGCACAGTGAGGGTAAGTACAGTTAACATACAACACAGTGAGGGTAAGTACAGTTAACATACAACACAGTGAGGGTAAGTAATCAAGAAGCACAGTGAGGGTAAGTACAGTTAACATACAACACAGTGAGGGTAAGTACAGTTAACATACAACACAGTGAGGGTAAGTAATCAAGAAGCACAGTGAGGGTAAGTACAGTTAACATACAACACAGTGAGGGTAAGTACAGTTAACATACAGCACAGTGAGGGTAAGTACAGTTAACATGCAGCACAGTGAGGGTAAGTACAGTTAACATACAACACAGTGAGGGTAAGTACAGTTAACATGCAGCACAGTGAGGGTAAGTACAGTTAACATGCAGCACAGTGAGGGTAAGTACAGTTAACATGCAGCACAGTGAGGATAAATACAACCCACATGAAGTACAGAACAGGATGATGTGAAATATTGGCATCAACAAAAATACAAGAATGCAAATATGTACATTACTACCGTACACCATGTAATAGCCAAGACCGGTACAGTATATATGAATCCTCACAATGTCCACAGTCAAGAATGGATGAACGAGTTAAGCTTTGGATAATAATGAACACAGAACAAAAAACACAGCAGCCACATCCACCGTATGATAAGACATTAAAACACACACATATAAACCACAATACATACAAAAGAGTAAAAAAACCCAGTCACAACACAAGGAGAAAGATAAAATTGAAACATACGTAAGACTAAAAACAGAGCAAGACAGAAAACATTATATACTATCTACACCTTACAACAGTGAGACACAAGAAGTCTGGGACACATACACAGCACAACAGTAAGTCTGGGACACATACACAGCACAACAGTAAGTCTGGGACACATACACAGCACAACAGTAAGTCTGGGACACATACACTCCACAACAAAAGTCTGGGACACATACACTCCACAACAGTAAGTCTGGGACACATACACAGCACAACAGTAAGTCTGGGACACATACGCAGCACAACAAAAGTCTGGGACACACACGCAGCACAACAAAGGTCTGGGACACACACGCAGCACAACAAAGGTCTGGGACACATACGCAGCACAACAAAGGTCTGGGACACACACGCAGCACAACAAAGGTCTGGGACACACACGCAGCACAACAAAGGTCTGGGACACACACGCAGCACAACAAAGGTCTGGGACACATACACTCCACAACAAATGTCTGGGACACATACACAGCACAACAGTAAGTCTGGGACACATACACAGCACAACAGTAAGTCTGGGACACATACACAGCACAACAGTAAGTCTGGGACACATACACAGCACAACAAAGGTCTGGGACACACACGCAGCACAACAAAAGTCTGGGACACACACGCAGCACAACAAAAGTCTGGGACACATACACAGTTCAACAAAGGTCTGGGACACATACACTGCATAACAATAAGTCTGGGACACATACACAGCAAAACAACAAGTCTGGGACACATACACTGCACAACAAAAGTCTAGGACACATACACAATGCTTTACACAGACTATAGTCTGTTCACTTGAACTTTACAACTGGGTCCTATGGTCAGTTTGTAACAAAGCAGCTGACTGGTTGGTGAACGGACACGTGTAAAGTCAAAACAGTTCTTTAGCATTTAATCTGTCATATAGTATTTATATTATGATACTTTAAAGGATACTAACTTTTGTGGGTTGATCTCTGGTAATTTTTGCACTTGAGGAAGTAAAAGTTAGCTTGGGAAATGCTTTGGCAACAAAAAATATCATAAAGACAACAAGAAAAAGATGACAAAATTTCAGTGACAAGCTCCACAATGCTGATGACATCACGGGGTGAGGAGGAGTTTGTCACTAAACCAGCTCATCATCACATTGATGCTCCTTTTTGGTATTTTTATTACCAGTGCTTTACACAAACATATTTTTACTTCTCAAAGTGTGGAAATTAACAGAGCTCAACGACTAAAAGTTCTCATCCTTTAAAATATCATAATACAGTATTACAGTACTACAATGTATTAAATACCAAAAAACTTTAGTGACTCTTGGCATGTCCGTCCATCCACCAACCAATCATCTGCCTTGCTACAAACTGACCCTAGACCTCTCTTACAAAGTTAGTTAAAGTGAACGGACTATAGACACATACATTAGTAACACAAAACTGATTGGGACACAACTGAGCAACAGGACTGATTGAGACACATCCTTATGCAACAAGACTGAGACATATATTTCTGCAACAAAACTGACCGAGATACATACTTACGCAACAAATCTGACCGAGACTCATATTTAGGCAATAAAACAGACTGTGAAACTTAATTAGCCTTACAAAATAAACTGTGATACATAAATAATAATCCATTACAAAGAAAAGAGAGACTGGGACACATAGTAGTACAAAAAGAGACATAACACATATACAAGACAAACACACAGAGTACACCATTAAATACACGAACATGCAAATAAAATAGTATACAGTATCGAAATGGGAAAATATATTGCATGACACTAGACCACGCAGCTAAACAAGGGGTATTTAACACACTGCCTTTATCATCAAGTGAGTTACTGATTGAAATATATATGGTACCTCAATTGATTATTTCAACAGAATTTGTGGAACATATTTGATATCTTTTATGTATGTTAAGAGGGAAAACTTTGAACTTCATTAGAAATTCAACTAGTTTTTCCTAATCAAGAAAATGTAGTTTATAAATGAATGCATTGAGGTGCCATCGGGTGACTTGAGTTAGTAAGGACTCATGCTTGAGTCTGAGTGCAGTGTTTCCAGTCAATGATGAGTCACCCAGGGGTGTAATGGGTGAAGCCTCAATACCCCTGGCTTACCTGTTGAAGTCTGTACTGTATTGTACATCTACTACAGCAGCCAGACTGAATGTATGACAACGAATAGAAAGAGTCTGTAATTTTCTCTCAATTTCATCTGTTCTGACATTATTATGAGAAAAGACTTGAGAGAAAGTGAAAACAAAGATGAGCAGATTAAAACAAAGCAAAAGGAAAGAATAAAACAATATATACACTAATGCACAGGTAGAGGACACGGCAGAAGCTACAGTTGGGCCAGAAGTACTATGAAGTTCCCTGAATAAGCTCACAAAACATAAACACTGTACAAATACCAACTAATTAAAGTAGTATGACTCAAAAACTATTAATGTAAAAGTTTCATGTTGTAAACTGAAAAAAAAGAAAAAAAGATTACTGTACAGATATAAAAAAATCACGATAAATAAAGCAGATACAGTATACACCCATGAGACCTTCAATTCAGGGAACCAAAAACTTCCATATATACTGTACTGGGAGATGAGACAAACAAAATTAACATTGGTATAAAGAGGCAAAACATGGACTAGTGTACAGTACTAATATAACCACCACATACTAAAGCAATGATTATAACACAAGGCAATACAGATAGTGTAGTCGATTCTACTGACATTTCCTACACAAGCAAAGAGCAAAACACACATTATGTATTAATTCATACACAATAACAAACATATTGAAACATACGTACACAGCATGTAAGAGACTGCTAATAACAAGATAATGAAATAGGACAAACTCATACACAGCACATAACAAAGCAGTACTTAGATAACAAAGACATTAAACACAGCTCACACATAACAGCACTTTCAACATAATGTGTCACAGCAGAACTACACAAAAATCCTGTAATGTTGGTCCTTGAACATAGTTACTCAAAAATTTATTCAGTTCCTCTGATGCAGTATTTGAAATTAAAAACTTTTTTCGCTGAAATTAATATTGTACATTAACATTAAAAACACCATTTTTTTATAAATACTGTACCAAAACAGGTACTAAACAATATTGAAATAATCATTTTTTATATGACATTACCATACAGTATTTTGAATATTTAGATTTCTAAGATTCTAAGCAAACCAGTTCAAAAATAGTGAGGCATCACAATGGTGTATATAAATATCCACATTCCATTGCACAAATTTTAAACTAATCAATTGTTATGGTAGTTATTAATTTAGTAACTCTTATGATATGCTGTGACAGAAAATGTAAAATTACTTTGTGTCATGACCTTTCAAGAGAAGCATTTACAGTTCACATCTGCAGATCACCGAGTACAGCACTTCACTGTCCCCTGCTATACCAAAGGGTAGCCGTTGTCATTGATGGTGAGTCTTTCCTAACGAGCAACCATAACAGGCTGACCTCTGGGACTACAGGGGGTCATAACCTATAGGGCAAGGCACCTGCTGGGTCAACTAATGAGGACAACCAAGAGGAAATTACTAATACAATCAGGGACTGCTTCACTGATGGTCAGTAGTCTGACAAGTCAGTAACAAAGGGTCTATAAATATCTTTCAAAATGAAATTTTGATCCTGAAATCCCGTATTATTGTCGAACACAAAACAGAAACACTTATACTGTCACCAAGTTTAAAGGTTGATAACCCAAGGTCCTAAGACCTCTCTCGACCACTAACTTTTTCATTTCCCACTGCAGTTTCACAAGGGGTACCCGGTAAATGCCTTCACTGAGCCTACAAAGGTACAACTGCCCCCTCCCCCATTTACCAAACTGAAGACAGATAGTGCATCACACATTAACCTAGAGCAGTCAGGTTTCTCAACCTAAGAACAACTGGAGACATAACCAAAGATCACCAAACAATCCCCAACCCGGGAAAGATTATCTCTTCCTCTATGGTAGCTTCAAGAATAATTAATCTACCAGGAGGTCCTTTTCCTCTCTGGTTCCTATGAAAGGAATGAAGAACCAATTGAGATGAAGAAACTAAATATTTGACCTCTGGTAAAATTTATAATTTTGAGTTAGTTCATTTGACTACCACACCTATCTGTTAAGCACTGTAGTGCGGTGTCCTTCGTAACTCAATTATTTTTTAAACTCTGGGCATAAGAGTTCTGAGGCCATTTCTCTAACTGAACTGCCCATGATCAAACAGGGTCACAGGAACCAGGTTCATGTATGGTATTTTATCCTCTTCGCCTCTGGCCAAAGGAAAACCACTGGGAAGGTGAACTGCCACTCTAGCCTTGAAAAAGTCCATGGCCAGTTGGCATTAACCCCTCCAGCTGAAACCTGAGTCCACCAAAGAGAGTTAACATAAGTTTCAAAAAGCTTGCCTTAGTAAAACCCTAATCAACAAAACTCAATAGAGAGGAGAGCAGTAGTCACGCTAGAGACTTTCTCTACTGTCAAGTAACTAATGAGCTAGAATCTTGAAAGAAATGAGTAAACATATGAGAGGGATGTCAACACCTCTGTGATATGCCTCATCAGTAGAGTGCAACATCTATGCCAGATCCCTTGAAGGCTTCCTCAATGACCTACTGATGAAAAGAGGATGCAGTAAACTCTCAAAAGAGAACATCCTAAGTAGATCAAATTACCCCAAAGCGGGAGACCTTATGTTTCCCCAATTGACATTCACAACAGGAGTTATCCTGGAGTCTTGTAATGAGTGCTGCCTAAATATTCACTTCCTGGCCTGAAGGCATATTACAGGGTTGAGATGGCCTGGCTAACCAACACACCAGTTTACACTCTGGCTATGTCAATAAAGCGTGTAAACACTCCTGCACTACCAAAATGAAGATAATTAAACACAATACAAAGACCTACAGTACAACTGTATTAGAAGTGAGGTGGTTGATCCTGGAATGCTGTGTTTCAGCATGATGCCTGTGTAGTACACTACAATGTAATAGTGTGGTGGCAAAGATTCTCAGCCTTAACTGATAACCTGGGCCTCTCAGACTTATCATAAGGACAACTAGGTTAAACTAAAGATGTATGGTGTTTTTAATTAATTACTTAATTGTGGAACTTTGCTCTGAATTAGCTCCATTTACACAAGTCAAGGGACCTGCACCCACTGTTTTCAATCCTAAGATTTGGTGACAGTACAAGAGTCAAGTGAGACGTGCTTAGACTATAAATCTACATAGTTTTACAAGTATATTGATGGATTAAGATAACTCACAGACCAACAGTCATCAATAAATAAAACTGCATTGTTATTAAATCTGTCATATAATAAATATGGAGAATCTTCCAATATCTCTGACAGTAAAGTTGCACATCAACAAACTTAACTAAACTTCTGAATCCTCCCACAGACACACTCACTCAAAGGGTCTACATCTTCCCCACTTATTTATGTACAGTATTTTCCTTCTACTATATAATGCTCTGTATAAATAAAACTAAACACATATCACAGAGAAAGTTACTAAAACATGTGCATCACCTAATAGATACAGAGATGCAAGTTATACAAGGATACAGAAATACAGTACACACATTCAGGTTCATTCACTCCCTTTGTTATCTTTAAGTCTCACTACATTGTTCCTCATTATTATATTTTACCTCTACATCACCCTAAAAAAGATTCTGTCGGCTACAAATGTTTTATAAGTTCCTGGAATTTCATAAACTCGTCTTAGTTCCAACCATCATCCATCTGCCTGTGTGCCCATTCATCTCTCTCTCTCTCTCTCTCTCTCTCTTCTAAACCTAAGAACCCAAAGCTAAAACATCATCATCATCATCATCATCATCATCAGCAGCAAGCTAAAAGGTTCATGCAGGAAGGCTCTAGTTAACTTGTCTGCCTAAGACATACTCATGCACTTCTGTCTAATGGGACGAAAGACTTAGTGTGTGGGTAGAGGAAGAGGTGAATGGATAATGTATTGGCTGGCTAATGGTAAGGTAAATATGTGATAATAATTTATGGTGAATATTCTTCTGCTGATGGTAAATGAGATGGTAAATCTGACAGTGTCATAGGAAATTTTACAGATGATTGGGTATCGAGGTGATGAATCATTGGAAACTTATTTCTGTTGTTGATGTAAAGGTTACTTGATGAGACTAACAGGATAATGGAAACTCTCATGGATGTGAGAAAGAGATATGGTACCTCCTGGGAAGGGAAAATAATGGTGACATTAAGCAAGAGGAAGAGGGGTATGACCAAAGAGGGAGAGGGGTATGACCAAAGAGGGAGAGGGGTATGATCTAAGAGGGAAATGGGTATGATCTATGTGGGGAGGAATATGACCTTACAATGAAAAGGTATGACCTAAGTGGGAGACGCGCATGACCTAGAAGGGGAGAGGGGTGTCACAATGGTTGGAGAGGGATGACCCTATCAAGGGATGACCTGAGAGGGAAAGTTACGAGGGTATGACCTACGAGACAGAGAAGGGGAGGAGGTGAGGGGCACTAGGGAGACTGGGTTAAACTAGGGGTAATATAGGGTGGCTAGGGAGAGATGGGGAGGAGTCTTTACCTGCAGTCCCACCTCGGTCTCGGCCAATTCTTCAGTCTGAGGGTTGGTGGAAGCTGTGTCATGGTCCCCCTCTGTGGACAGGTCTAGGAGTCCCGGGTCCTCATGACCGGACAGGTCTTCAGTACAGGACCCAGGACCCGGGTTCTCGTCGCCAGACCTGTCGTCAAGGTGACAATCACGCAATGCAGCGACCACTACCTCATTCAGCCTGTCATAGAGTGCACTGCTCTCTGGGAAGGGGTCCTGGGGAGACTCCGGGAGGTTGTCTCCGAGGATCTCCTGGCCACCTGCATCACTGTGCATGCTGTTACTGCTGTGAATGCTGTTGTTACTGCTGTTACTGATGCTATCTGGTGCTGGGTGCTGTTCTTGTGCTGTGTCCTGCTGTGCTTCATAAGACAGGTCGAGGTGGTGGTTGAGGAGACGAGGGGATGCTGAGCTTACCTCATGTGTGGGAGTGCCGAGTTCCTGGTCATTCTCGGCGCTCACGTCTGCTGATGGACCAGTGCGCTGATCTAGTGGTCTCGGCTGCTGGTCTGGACCATTACTCTGCTGCTCTACGTCCTCGTTGTGAAGTTCCGGATTGGCGTTATGATGCTCCGAGTCATTGTTATGAAGTTCCCCAGGGTTGTTTTGGACTTCAGGGGAGTTGTTATGAAGCTCTGAACCAGATTTATGATGCTCCAAGCTATTGTTAAGGTGATCTGGATCATCATTAAGGAGGTCTGAGCTGGGCGGCAGCGGCAGTGGCGGCTGCTGCTGCTGATCACCACCCTCTGCCAGTGACTGATCTTCACCATACTCAGCAGCCAGACGCAGGCCCACATAACTGTTACCTTGTTGTCGCTTTAGGTGGTACTCCAAGTCGAGAAAATCGTCCCCACGCCCACCTTGTTCTTTGAAGAACTCTTCTAAAACTTTTCTAGTCTCCGACATTTCATAGGAATAATCATACATGTCAGTATCTAAGGTGGTGGGGTTGGGCTGTGTGGTGAGATTCTCTGAGTAGGAGGACGTCAGGGTGGATATGGCTATGACTGGCGGCGCCGGCGACACACTGTCCGCCTCCGAACATGAGTCAGGCCCAGGTAGGTCACTGCTGGGGTCCTCCTGGGGTGTAGCATCTCTCTCATCCCCCTGGGGAGCATTGGCCTCACTAGAGGTTGCTGTTAGGGGTTCACACGAGGATTCCCTGGCAGCCTCCTCCTCTGCCAGGACCCGGCGCGGGAAGCCAGGTCGTGGGGGTCGTGGGGGCGGTGCATGGTGTCCCCCCCGGGGGCTATGGGTCCTGGGGGAGGGCCGAGGACCGTACCGCCGGGGGGATCCTTCATACTCAGCGATGGGCACATTACCAATCTTGGTGACCTTGTGTGTGGTAGATTCTTGAGTGGAGTCAGAATCAGAAGGCGAAGTTGATCGTTCATAAGCGGCCAGGTAGCCGTGGTCACCGTGCTCGGCGGGGTCCACTGGGAGCTCAGCCGTGGGTGAGGAAGGGGTGCCCGGTCGGTCATCGAGTGCCCGCACAGTCAGGCCACGGGCCACCCACTCCCCGATGTCATCAAATACCACTTCGGACGACCCCGTGAGCCGCGTCTCGTACACAAGCGGGGACTCCCGGACTGAGCAGCCATGACTCCGCTCTTCACTGTCCCCAGGAGATTCCGGCCAGTTCTGCTCCTGCTGCTGCCGCTCCTGCTGGTACTGCTGGTGCTGTGGCTGCTGCCCTCTCCGCCGCTGCGACTCATCATGTCTACGGCGTGCAGGCCGTGACCTGCTATGACTAAACACCTCCCGGCCGCCGGCGATCTCGATGCGTGAGTCTCTGAGACGGAAGTGTTCCCGGCGCTGCGGTTGGTGTCGGGTGGTGGTTGTGGTGGTGGTGGGGGGAGGCTGTGGTGCCTCCTCGTATGACGAGTCTAACACTGACGACCTCATGTACCTGTCCTCATAGTCGTCATAAGCACTAACAACTGACACGTCCATGTCCATGTCTACATCCTCAGCACTGCGCTCCATCTTGGACTCTGAGTGTGAGTCTGACCTGGAGCCCGGCGTGGAGCCTGAACGGGAGCCCGACCCACTGTCCACGGACATACGCCCGCTACTGCCGCTGTCACGACTTAACTTAGAGTTGTCGTAGAGCCTGGGCAGATCACCAGTAGTGTGCAGGGGTTCGTAGTTATCGTTGTCGTCAGAGTCGAGGACACAGTTGAGGTTGAGGTCGGAGCGGCGGGCGTCAGTGGGCGTGGTGGTGGGTGTGTTGGTGGCGGAGCGAGGCCGGCACTTGGGGAACAGACGGCTGATCTCCGAGTCCGACCCCTCCACGGCCTCCAGCGGCTCCCCCATGACGCACCTCCTCACCAATCTGCAACACCACGCCATGTTAGTACACCGCCAGGTACCACCATCATACTACCACACATACACAATACCAGTACCACACATAATCATCTACAACACTACCACACAACATCACACCACACACAAACACACACAATACCACTACCACACAATCATCTACAACGCTACCACACAACGTCACACCACACAATACCAGTACCACAACAATCATCCACAACACTACCACACAACGTCACACCACACACAATACCAGTACCACATCATCATCTACAACACTACCACACAACGCTATACCACACACATACATACACACATTCTCACCCCCACCACACAACACTCCACAACTAATATTCCTGGTCGACCAGCACCAACTCTACAACACACTAACCACACCAATACCCTCACAAAACATCACTGTCATGCCTACACTACACTACACCACTACAAAATAACCACACTTACACTTAAATCTACTTATTACTAGGACATTAATGACTACCACACACACACACTCTATCAACACCACAACAACCACAGTCACCACTACCACATACTACGAAATACATTACTAAATACACACACCTTACCACAACTACTGTATTATGACGTCATTCTTACTACTAAACCCTTTGAGGACGATGGCTTAGCCCTTTGAAGACGATGGTTTAACCCCTTGACGAGGATGGCTTAACCCTTTGATGGCGACGGATTAGCCCTTTGACGAGGATGGCTTAACACTTTGAAGACGATGGCCTAACCCTTTGATGAGGACGATGGTTTAACCCTTTGATGAGGACGATGGCTTAACCCTTTGATGAAGACGATGGCCTAACCCTTTGATGAGGACGATGGCCTAACCCTTTGATGAGGACGATGGTTTAACCCTTTGATGAGGACGATGGTTTAACCCTTTGATGAAGACGATGGTTTAACCCTTTGATGAGGACGATGGTTTAACCCTTTGATGAAGACGATGGCCTAACCCTTTGATGAGGACGATGGCTTAACCCTTTGATGAGGGTGGCTTAACCCTTTGATGAGGATGGCTTAAACCTTTGAAGACGATGGCTTAAACCTTTGACGACGATGGCTTAACCCTTTGACGTCGATGGCTTAACCCTTTGACGTCGATGGCTTAACCCTTTGACGTCGATGGCTTAACCCTTTGACGTCGATGGCTTAGCATTTTGAGGACGATGGTTTAGAAACTTTGTCCGATAGAATTTAAGGCATTTACTTGATGCTATATGCCTATTAATGACATGATTTACGTGAGTATGAACAGGTTAAGTTTATGACTGATTTAGTGAGTATAGACAGGTTAACGTTTATGACATGATTTAGTGAGTATAGAAACGGGTTAAGTTTATGACATTATTTAGTGAGTATAGAACAGGTTAACGTTTATGACATGATTTAGTGAGTTAGAACAGGTTAACGTTGATGACATGATCTTAGTGAGTATAGAACAGGTTAAGTCTTATGACATGATTTAGTGAGTATAGAAACGGGTTAAGTTTATGACATGATTTAGTGTATGAAACGTTAAGTTTATGACATGATTTAGTGAGTATAGAAACAGGTTAAGTTTATGACATGATTTAGTGAGTATAGAAACAGGTTAAGTTTATGACATGATTTAGTGAGTATAGAAACAGGTTAAGTTTATGACATGATTTAGTGAGTATAGAAACAGGTTAAGTTTATGACATGATTTAGTGAGTATAGAAACAGGTTAAGTTTATGACATGATTTAGTGAGTATAGAAACAGGTTAAGTTTATGACATGATTTAGTGAGTATAGAAACAGGTTAAGTTTATGACATGATTTAGTGAGTATAGAAACAGGTTAAGTTTATGACATGATTTAGTGAGTATAGAAACAGGTTAAGTTTATGACATGATTTAGTGAGTATAGAAACAGGTTAAGTTTATGACATGATTTAGTGAGTATAGAAACAGGTTAAGTTTATGACACATTAAGTTTGAGATACATGTCACTCATCTCGTGGCTCGTGTGTGTGTTTGTATTTCATAAATGTTTTTTAATATAATTCATTGTTTCAGAGACAATCAAGACCTCAGACTTACGATCAAACATACCATTAAGAAATGATATCTGGTGAAGATGTTTGACCAAAAGTGTTATAAATGGGAAGCTTTCAGCCCACTACTAAACAAATAATAATAATAATAATAACTTGCACCTGAAACACCTGAGCACCAATAAACCACCTGTAGTGCAATTTGTTTTCGTCATCCCTACACATCAAGTTTCCAAAAGCGTCCTTATCATTATATATTCGTTTCTTGAAGTGTGTTGCCCCCTCCACTAACTGCAAGTTATCCAATTTATTAGTTTGACAATCTCATATTTAACCGAATTACTCTGACCTAATCTAACCTTACGGGCTCGATAGGCACACAAACACTTTTCCCAGGAATTTATAAACCCTTACTCAGTTAACAATGAAACAAATAAATAAATAGTGAAAAACCTGACTAGTTTGTCCTTGTAGAAACCTAACTTGACCGTCTCGTGTGCACAACTACCGGTTCCACACCTCCAACAAAAGCAGTTATTTTCCACACTAATAAAAATGTATCTATATATTTACAAATGATTCTCTAAATTAAATCAAATTTATAACAGTTCTTTTAAAATTACAAGGCTGAAAATTCAACATAAGAAATTCAACGCTTATTATACTGTACTGTGAAATTAACACATCAAAGAAAATGGGAAGTAGCCACAGAAGCTAAGACTAACCTAGCCCATTCTAACCTCGTATTGTGGCTTAACTTATTATAAACTAACATATTAACTTTGACAACCTCATTACAACCTAACTAATTACTTTGTTAATATTATTTAAAGCTAATAAATTAACATATCGTAATCTATCCGTGTGAACGTTAGTCCTTTTATGCTTTTACTTGTTATATAAATTAATTTCTAGCGGTCTTTTAATAGGACTCTACCGTAAGTTGAGGACTAATACGTAATTTATTTGAGTACTAATACGTAATTTATTTGAGTACTAATACGTAATTTATTTGAGTACTAATAAGTAATTTATTTGAGTACTAATACGTAATTTATTTGAGTACTAATACGTAATTTATTTGAGTACTAATAAGTAATTTATTTCAGTACTAATACGTAATTTATTTGAGGACTAATACGTAATTTATTTGAGTACTAATACGTAATTTATTTGAGTACTAATAAGTAAATCATTTTATCATCACTATACAAACACATACATTAATACATTAGACCACAATTACCATACACCTCTCTAACTTCATACACTGATGCATTATTATACACATTTTGTCTTATATAATTAACGTTATCGGTTACAATACGTTATGTCGAGTCTCGGTAACGTATTATGTAGTCTGTATATTTTATTTTCATTTTTGATGGTTAGGTTAGGTTAGGTTAGGTTAGGTTAGGTTAGGTCAGGTCAGGTCAGGTTAGGTCAGGTTACGTTAGGTTAGGTCAGGTTAGGTTAGGTTAGGTTAGGTCAGGTTACGTTAGGTTAGGTTAGGTTAGGTCAGGTCAGGTCAGGTGCCTCTTGTAACACTCAATACACTTTATTCTTCACCCTTCGCTTGTCGTGTCGATGATGACGTCACTACAATTGTTGCCACGGCATCGATCAGCTGATGGGCCAGGTATGTCGGTGATGACGTCATACACAGGTGTTTCCACGCCATCGATCAGCTGATGGACCAGGTATGTCGGTGATGACGTCATACACAGGTGTTTCCACGCCATCGATCAGCTGATGGACCAGGTATGTCGGTGATGACGTCATACACAGGTGTTTCCACGCCATCGATCAGCTGATGGACCAGGTATGTCGGTGATGACGTCATACACAGGTGTTTCCACGCCATCGATCAGCTGATGGACCAGGTATGTCGGTGATGACGTCATACACAGGTGTTTCCACGCCATCGATCAGCTGATGGGCCAGGTATGTCGGTGATGACGTCATACACAGGTGTTTCCACGCCATCGATCAGCTGATGGACCAGGTATGTCGGTGATGTCGTCATACACAGGTGTTTCCACGCCATCGATCAGCTGATGGACCAGGTATGTCGGTGATGACGTCATACACAGGTGTTTCCACGCCATCGATCAGCTGATGGACCAGGTATGTCGGTGATGACGTCATACACAGGTGTTTCCACGCCATCGATCAGCTGATGGACCAGGTATGTCGGTGATGACGTCATACACAGGTGTTTCCACGCCATCGATCAGCTGATGGACCAGGTATGTCGGTGATGACGTCATACACAGGTGTTTCCACGCCATCGATCAGCTGATGGACCAGGTATGTCGGTGATGACGTCATACACAGGTGTTTCCACGCCATCGATCAGCTGATGGACCAGGTATGTCGGTGATGACGTCATACACAGGTGTTTCCACGCCATCGATCAGCTGATGGACCAGGTATGTCGGTGATGACGTCATACACAGGTGTTTCCACGCCATCGATCAGCTGATGGACCAGGTATGTCGGTGATGACGTCATACACAGGTGTTTCCACGCCATCGATCAGCTGATGGACCACCTGGGCTAGAGAGGTACAAGGTATTTCTGTACAGGGTCTCATTTTCGATTTGTCTTGCGCAGGTTACATCGTGACGTCATCAGTGGCCGCAGCAGCTGGAATAAGCTGTAATTCTAGTCCTTTCTCAACCCATCCCTGGCCCGACACGTGTCCACCTTATTCACCAACTTTTGTAGATGCAGTCAGGTGGAGCCAAGGAATATTTCAGTGAAGATAATAATGGATACGATGAAAAACGAGGACATTAATTTGGTAACTATATATATAATGTATACATCGCCCCTGCGCAGTGTACACCGTCCGCCTGGCAGCGAGGCGGGTGACGGAGCGCCAAGGTGTCTGGCCGACACTAACAGTGGTTTTGGCTTTTCTTAATTACACTTTAATTATAACATCGTCAGGATGGAATGAGTGTATCAAGAACAGCTGTTAACACTGTCACACCTGTACTGTCTCACACAAGACCTTGGGATAAAGTTTACAGTAATATAAATGCCGAAACACCTGACTTAATAAATCCTGGACACGACAAGGCCACAGGTGCAAGTTATGATGACGGTGGTCCTCCCCCGGTGTCTACCTACACACTTACACCGTGGTCACATAACGTCAAGGACAACCATACTGACGGACTTGGATCAACACAAATAAAAACTAGTTTAATCTGATGAGTAAACAACCTAACATAACCGAACCTAATCCCTCAAGGTGCCGTTAGGGTATAAACAGTTCAGTTGGCCTGAGTGTTTTGGTTGGTTAGCTCACAACTCAGCTGGCGTCTACAATTTCACTCCGACACAGCATAAGTTATGGTCACTCAAGCCAGAAGTCGAGGGTACGTGCCCGGGTCACCCGGTTATAAGCGTGCACCTGACTCTACAGTTGAGGAAATGATGGCAGTCAAGTGCAGTGCCGGGCTTAAGTCTACAGTGCGTAATATCCGTACAAGCCTTTAAAGCTAGTCCTACAAGCCTTAAGCCTTTAAGCGTTTTAAATTAGTCCTACAAGCCTTAAGCCTTTTAAGTTGGTCCTACAAGCCTTTTAAAACTAATCCTACAAGCCTTATAAACCAGATCTACAAGCCTTAAGCCATTAAAACTAGTCAAATAAGCCATAAAGCCTTTAAAATCTGCCAGACTCCCCGCTAATGGGAAAAAACAAACACAATTTAAGCCTTTTTTCCCACCTGATTCAGATTTCCGATTCTCAAATATTCACACATTAATAATTTTTCTCTACAACATCCAGCAAGGAGGAAAAATTTTAACATACGAACCATTGATAATATTGACCTCTTATGTATCCAGTAAGAATATCTGAGAATCTTGACCATTCATACATAACATATCCAATACAGGAAAAAAATAGTATACAAAATTGTAAGAATTATTTGATATTTTTGTTTTATTTCCAGTATGGAGAAAAATAGCAAGTTCTTATACAATATATCCAATACTGGGAAAAAAATACCATATACACCGTTAAAAACAATTGCTATTTCTAGTAAAGAGGAAAAAATATAGTGTTCTTATACAATATATCCAATACTGGGAAAAAAATAGCAGACACCTTTAAAAATCATTGCCATTTCTAGTAAAGAGGAAAAAAATAGTATGTTCCTGTATACAATATATCCAATAGGCCTACTAGGGAAAAAATAAGACACCTTTAAGAATTATGGATATTCTGTGTTGTATTTCCAGTACCGGGGAGAAGGAAAAAATTAATGTATGAACCCTTGAAAATTCTGGTCCAGATATTTACAGGTAAAATCGATGAGGTTGTGGCGTGACACCTGGCTCTCGGAGGGACCAACACACACACACACCTGAGTCACTCTTCTCCCTCCTTCCTTACCTACCTGCTGTGTTTCACTCACACCTGACACTACCTGATGATTAAACACCTTGACGTTACCTAGGGGGTTGGGTTGGGTTTGGGTTGGGTTGGGTTGGGTCGGGTCGGGTCGGATTGGGTTGGGTTGGGTTAGGTTACGTCGGGTCGGGTCGGGTCGGGTCGGGTTGGGTTGGGTTGGGTTGGGTTGGGCTGGGCTGGGCTGGGTTGGGTCGGGTTGGGTTGGGTTGGGTTGGGTTGGGTTAGGTTAGGTTAGGTTAGGTCGGGTTGGGCTGGGCTGGGTTGGGTCGGGTTGGGTTGGGTTGGGTTGGGTTAGGTTAGGTTAGGTTAGGTTAGGTCGGGTTGGGCTGGGCTGGGCTGGGCTGGGCTGGGCTGGGCTGGGTTGGGTTGGGCTGGGCTGGGCTGGGCTGGGCTGGGTTAGGTTGGGTTAGGTTAGGTCGGGTCGGGTCGGGTTGGGTTGGGTTAGGTTAGGTTAGGTCGGGTCGGGTTGGGTTGGGCTGGGCTGGGCTGGGTTGGGTTGGGCTGGGCTGGGTTGGGTCGGGTTGGGTTAGGTTAGGTTAGGTCGGGTCGGGTTGGGTTGGGTTGGGTTAGGTTAGGTTAGGTCGGGTCGGGTTGGGTTGGGTTGGGTTGGGCTGGGTTGGGTTGGGTTGGACTGGGCTGGGTTGGGTTGGGTTGGGCTGGGCTGGGTTGGGTCGGGTTGGGTTGGGTTGGGTTGGGTTGGGTTGGGTCGGGTTGGGTTGGGTTGGGCTGGGCTGGGTTGGGTCGGGTTGGGTCGGGTCGGGTTGGGTTGGGTTGGGTTGGGTCGGGTTGGGTTGGGTTGGGTTGGGCTGGGCTGGGCTGGGTTGGGTTGGGCTGGGCTGGGTTGGGTCGGGTTGGGTTAGGTTAGGTTAGGTCGGGTCGGGTTGGGTTGGGTTAGGTTAGGTTAGGTCGGGTTGGGTTGGGTTGGGTTGGGTTAGGTTAGGTTAGGTCGGGTTGGGTTGGGT
Source organism: Homarus gammarus (assembly GCA_958450375.1). Taxonomy (NCBI): domain Eukaryota; kingdom Metazoa; phylum Arthropoda; class Malacostraca; order Decapoda; family Nephropidae; genus Homarus; species Homarus gammarus. The sequence goes on from CAUDMG010002944.1 coordinate 797,942, forward strand.
TGGGTTGGGTTGGGTTGGGTTGGACTGGGCTGGGTTGGGTTGGGTTGGGCTGGGCTGGGCTGGGCTGGGTTGGGTTGGGCTGGGTCGGGTTGGGTTAGGTTAGGTTAGGTCGGGTTGGGTCGGGTCGGGTCGGGTCGGGACGGGACGGGACGGGACGGGACGGGTCGGGTCGGGTCGTTTAATCATCAGATGAAAAATAACCTCAGGTGTGACTAATCTTCAGGTAATTCGAGATAACTTCCAGTTTAGCTTTAGGTACAAGAACAAATATAATCTAAAAACAAAATCCAATATATTTTCCCCTTGAACTTATAAAAACTGCCGTCCTTAAAAGTTCCTAAGTCAAATTTTATCCCAAACTGAAGGAGATATTATGAGATCGACCATAACTCCCAAGTGTGTTCCTGCGATAAATTATTCCCCTTCCTGATAGAGTATTAGATCATACCTCACTGTCTTCACCCAACCAGCTGACCCCCCTCTCTCTCTTGAATAACTGTGGGTGGGGGGGGGATTGGAGGGGGGTAGAGGGGTTGGAGGAATGAGGGTTGGGGTGTTGGAGGGATGGAGGGGTTGAAAGCACCACCCACTCTAACCTCCCTCACCACCACTCTAACCTCCCCTCCTCACCACCACCACTCGCTCGCCCCCCCCATCCTCACCACCACCCCCTCTCACTCACCACCACCTCCCCTCCTCACTACCACCACCCCCCCTCACCACCCCCAGCCACCACACTACACAAAACATTAAGCACAGCTCCTCTGAACTTGGGCCATAAACAGACACACAAGTATCTAATTGCCGGCAGTTAAATACACAAACTCAAGATAAAAGTTTAGCCTTTAAAAAAAATTGGCCGGAGTTTACGAGGCACCGGGAGATACCATTATGGGCGTAGTAGTTAATGATAGTGTTATGGGCGGAGTAGTTAACGATAGTGTTATGGGCGTAAGTCACTGTGCGTATGTTACCTGGATTTAAACCACCTGGGGATTAGACACACACACACACATCTAATCGTAAGGTGAAATAAATTGGTGTATGTAATTTTATGTATGGCTTACTAATATATGTCTCCTGTTTACGAGAGAGAGAGAGAGAGAGAGAGAGTCTTAATGGCGTCGAAATTGAAACAAAACTATACCCGGTGTTCTCTCGTCCATTCTTACGGGGAAAAAGTATCGTACAGTACTTACCTTTGCGAGTACAGTATTACGGACCCACCAATAAGCTCTTTAACCCACCCAGGGGCCTTATTATGGTATTTAAATCTCCCGCCAAAAAACAACAAAGCAACACTTATATTAAACTACGGGTACTCTAGCAATGACTAAAGCAATTAACCTTATTATCATAGTAGTAGTAGAAGTAGTAGTAGTAACCTAGCCCTCGATGCTGCGCATAGGAGGAACGAGAACGACAAGAGAAGGGCATATGGGGAGAGAATTCAAAATGTTGATCAAGGAAGCTTCACTCCTCTAGTGTTCACAACCTCTGGTGGGATGGGACCAAGTGCAAGATGTTTCTACGCCAGACTCGCGGAGTTAATCTCCGAACAGAAGCAGCAGCCCAGAAGTTATGTTACAGCCTGGATGAGATGTCGACTGTCCTTCTCTCTCCTTCGGTCGGCTTTGCTCTGCCTCAGGGGAACGAGAGCTTCTGCCCCTACTCCGACAACTGCTGCAGATATTGACTATGAGGCTACAGTCACTGAATGCCGCATAGATCTGCGGCTCAACTAACTCAACACAGATAGGATAGCTACTTATGTATTAGGATATTTAATATTAAGGTAATAAAATGGCGGCGAAGGTGTGGCTATTGGGGGAGGCTGGAGGCCACGTTAAAAAAAAAAAAAAAAAATAGTAGTAGTAGTAGTAGTAGTAGTAGTAGTAGTTGTAAAAGTAGTATTCAATTTAACCAACTACTCTCAGTTATCACAATGCATACAATTAACATATCATTATCAGTCGCCCTAATACGCATATAATTCACGCTACCTCAGACCGCCGGCAACACTGTGGAAGTTAGTGAAGAAAGTTTGGTTTGTCAATAAGCAGGTAAGTGGTGTGTGTGCGTGTGATATACTTAGCATAGTGTTATTATTACTGCCCCGGGAGCCACCTGGCCTACCTCTTCCTTGCTTATAATACATATACATACATACATATACATACATACATACGTACATACACTCGTACTCTAACACCAGAATGATTTATACTTGCAGCTTAACCCATTTGCAACATATTGTTTATATTAGTCTTTACCTGATCCAGTGTGTGTGTGTGTCCATGTGTTTCGAGTGTATATATGTGAATGTATGTACGTATGCCTGTATATATGTGTGTGTAAAAATCTCCCTAAAATACACACTGGGTTACTGTTATCAGTTCGCTACCCCACATACACTCACCAGACGATTACCCAAACTACATCCAAGATTTATATAATTTCTAGTTTGTCATAAATTTATATACATTAATAGAAACACATTTATAAAGTAATAATAATAACGTAGACGCAAGTATCCACCATCATAGTGAAATCTCTATTTAACGGACTATATAGAGATGAAAATCCGTTATATGGCGAGTCCGTTAAAAATTAAACCCCTCTATAACGGATTATATAGAGAAGTCCGGTTTATATAAAGAAGTCCGTTATATATAGAGAAGTGCGTTATATAGAGGTCTCACTGCAATATTCAGCTCTAAGAGTTTATAATACGTGAAGCTTAACTTGTAGACTCTTAGTTGAGACAAAATTCCAAATGTTGAGTTAATTAACCGTAACGCTAAGGTAACCTAACCCAAACCTAACGTAACCTACCCTAACCTAACCCAAACCTAACGTAACCTACCCTAACCTAACCTACCCAAGGACAATCTATCTTTAGTAAGACTCACCTTGACCTTCCACCCACAGAATCAATTAGGAACTACTTCTCCCTAAGGAACTGAGGTGTGTGTGTGTGTGTGTGTGTTCTGAAGCTTTGGTGTTTTATCTTAGTAACAGTGACCTTATTCAGGGACTCAAGTGACCTTATTCAGGGATCTCAAGTGACCCCTCAAACCCAATAGGGCCCTTGTTCTCCCTCAGGGCAAGGTACAGGTCCCCAGCCTCGCCTCCGTCAATACACGGGGACACAAGAGTTACACGGCCCTGGAAACCAAATTATTGAGAAGGGCTCTCTCTCTCTCTCTCTCTCTGTGTCACTGCCACCACCACAGCTGTTGCAACACTAGGTTATTGCACGCCTACCACTGCAACATTTTTAACACACACACACACACACACACACACACACCCAATTACAATTAAAATTTAGCTAGACATGCCGGTGTACACAGTAGAAACTAACCAATCACAACCGAGTACGTCATAACTAGACGCAATACCATCAACCAATCACGGCCAGGAGGTTAACATTTCACCAATGACAGCCAAGTAGTGTATCAACATAAACATTATTCCTCCACCAATCATAACCTCAGCGTGTGTCCTCATCACAAACTGAACGTAACCAACCAACCAATCAATCAAAGCATAACGTGAAGTCAAGCTCGGTATAGCAGCCCACCAATCACAACAAAGTGTATCGCCAAACATTGACCAATCACCGCCGGACGTGGCATCAAACAACACAAGTCGACCAATTACCGACAGGCGACAATGTGGTGTTTGATGATGTGGCTCTGGCGTGACTGATTCCTCCAACAGAACCCAGACTTAAGGGAAAGTGACCTAGGGGGAAAAGTGACCTGGGATGGGAAAGTGACCTGGGATGGGAAAGTGACTTGGGAAGGGAAAGTGACCTGGGAAGGGAAAGTGACCTGGGATGGGAAAGTGACCTGGGATGGGAAAGTGACTTGGGAAGGGAAAGTGACCTAGGATGGGAAAGTGACCTGGGATGGGAAAGTGACTTGGGAAGGGAAAGTGACCTGTGATGGGAAAGTGACTTGGGAAGGGAAAGTGACCTGGGATGGGAAAGTGACCTGGGAAGGGAAAGTGATCTAGGAAAGGAAAGTGACCTGGGATGGGAAAGTGACTTGGGAAGGGAAAGTGACCTGGGAAGGGAAAGTGACCTGGGAAGGGAAAGTGACCTAGGAAAGGAAAGTGACCTGGGATGGGAAAGTGATTTGGGAAGGGAAAGTGACCTGTGATGGGAAAGTGACTTGGGAAGGGAAAGTGACCTAGGAAGGGAAAGTGACCTGGGAAGGGAAAGTGACCTAGGAAAGGAAAGTGACCTGGGATGGGAAAGTGACCTGGGAAGGGAAAGTGACCTGGGATGGGAAAGTGACCTGGGAAGGGAAAGTGACCTGGGATGGGAAAGTGACCTGTGATGGGAAAGTGACCTGGGAAGGGAAAGTGACCTGGGATGGGAAAGTGACCTGGGATGGGAAAGTGACTTGGGAAGGGAAAGTACGATAAGTCGCATGTTAATTTATATAAGTACGGTAAGCAACATGATAGTCTATATAAATACGGTAAGTAACATGTTAATTGATGTAAGTACGGTAAGTAACATGATAATTTAAGTAACACGTTAATTTAAAAATACGCAGAAAGTCAAGTAAGTAACGTGTTTTATGGTCGACTAAATCATGGTATTTTATGATGGTTAAACATGATATAATAATTCCATGGTTAAAGGAGTAAAAAAACAATGGTAGTATGGTGGGTGGGATGGGAGTGGGGGGTGGGGTGATCCATGGTAGGTGAGGTGGAGGTAAGAGTTAGGGAGTAAGAGAGAGAGAGACAGGGTGTTACTGGGCTGTGGATGCTCTCTCTCTCTCTCTCTCTCTCTCTCTCACACTTGGTTTACGAGACTTTAAGCTTGTATAAATTAAGCTTATCTGTATTTAATAGTGGGTTTATGTTAAGCTTTTTTTTTGAGTAGTTAACCTTTTACTATATATTTGAGTAATGAATTTGTGTTAAGCTGTTGCAGAATATCCAACGCAGATATGAGCAACAATCAACGCCGGGCAATGACACGCCAAATCAGGTGTTCTCGCTCCTTGCTGGAAGTCACACCTGGAATCTAAATGGCACCGGGGTTGGCACTACTCGAGGAACCTGAGTGCCATTACCTTCAAGGGATGGCACTCCTTTGGTATCAAGGTTCAACTCCGATTTCATTTGTTTTGGTGTCTCGTGTATCGTCGTATCTCGCGAGTGTCATAGAGTGTGAGTGAGTGAAAGTGAGTGAGTGAGTGAGTGGGTGAATGAGTGAGTGAGTGAGTGGGTGGATGAGTGAGTGAGCGAGAGTGAGTGAGTGTCATCAACATGGTAAAATTTAGAGCTGTTGCCAAAGCTAAAACGTAAACAGTGAGAGATTATTAAGTCAACATTTTGAGAGAGTAAATATTTAGTGTTAAAGAGCAAACATTGGACATGATAATTTAAACATTAATAACAAAAACGAATAATAATAATAATAATAATAATAATAAAAATAATAATAATAATAATAAAAGTCGACGTTAAATTATCAAAACAATACCATGTTAAGGGTTTTATGGGTAGGTCGTTAGAGGGGGGTCCAGCCATCATCATCATCACTACCATTATTTAAATCACCACCATTGACCTTTAAATCACCACGACCACTATTTAAATCACCACCAGTACACACACACACTGGCCCGGTGATCTTGGCCAGGTCCACCCCCCACTACCTATACCAGAGGGCCAATGACTCTTCAAGGATCATAAGGTCGAGTATTCCTTGTAAGCGAAGGTGTATATGGCCAGACTTCAAGAAGGTGTCAGGTGAAGCAAGAAGGTGTCAGGGGAGGTGAGTAGGTGTCAGGTGAGGTGAGTAGGTGTCAGGTGAGGCAGAGTCAAGTAGTAAGTAAGTGAGGTTGGTTACATAAACTCTCACATTACCTTCACTAACGACCCTGGCACGACCTAATGACCCGCCGGCCTCACCCCAACACCACTCCCTCACAACACTCCACCACCCCCTCACAACACTCCACCACCCCCTCACAACACTCCACCACTCCCTCACAACACACCACCACTCCCTCACAACACTCCACCACCCCCTCCCAACACTCCACCACTCCCTCACAACACACCACCACTCCCTCACAACACACCACCACTCCCTCACAACACTCCACCACTCCCTCACAACACTCCACCACCCCCTCACAACACTCCACCACCCCCTCACAACACTCCACCACACCCTCACAACTGTCCACCACCCCCTCCCAACACTCCACCACTCCCTCACAACACACCACCACTCCCTCACAACACTCCACCACTCCCTCACAACACTCCACCACTCCCTCACAACACACCACCACTCCCTCACAACACTCCACCACCCCCTCCCAACACTCCACCACTCCCTCACAACACACCACCACTCCCTCACAACACACCACCACTCCCTCACAACACTCCACCACTCCCTCACAACACTCCACCACTCCCTCACAACACACCACCACTCCCTCACAACACACCACCACTCCCTCACAACACACCACTTCTCCCTCACAACACTCCACCACCCCCTCACAACACTCCACCACACCCTCACAACTGTCCACCACCCCCTCCCAACACTCCACCACTCCCTCACAACACTCCACCACTCCCTCACAACACACCACTTCTCCCTCCCAACACTCCACCACTCCCTCACAACACACCACCACTCCCTCACAACACTCCACCACCCCCTCCCAACACTCCACCACTCCCTCACAACACACCACCACTCCCTCACAACACTCCACCACCCCCTCACAACACTCCACCACTCCCTCACAACACTCCACCACCCCCTCACAACACTCCACCACCCCCTCACAACACTCCACCACTCCCTCACAACACTCCACCACCCCCTCCCAACACTCCACCAATCCCTCACAACACACCACCACTCCCTCACAACACTCCACCACTCCCTCACAACACTCCACCACTCCCTCACAACACTCCACCACTCCCTCACAACACACCACTTCTCCCTCACAACACTCCACCACCCCCTCACAACACTCCACCACCCCCTCACAACACTCCACCACTCCCTCACAACACTCCACCACCCCCTCCCAACACTCCACCACTCCCTCACAACACACCACCACTCCCTCACAACACTCCACCACTCCCTCACAACACTCCACCACTCCCTCACAACACTCCACCACTCCCTCACAACACACCACCACCCCCTCACAACTGTCCACCACTCCCTCGCAACACACCACCACTCCCTCACAACACTCCACCACCCCCTCCCAACACTCCACCACACCTTCACAACTGTCCACCACTCCCTCACAACACTCCACCACTCCCTCCCAACACACCACCACCCCCTCACAACTGTCCACCACTCCCTCGCAACACACCACCACTCCCTCACAACACTCCACCACTCCCTCACAACACTCCACCACCCCCTCACAACACTCCACCACTCCCTCCCAACACTCCACTTCTCCCTCCCAACACTCCACCATTCCCTCACAACACTCCACCACCCCCTCCCAACACTCCACTTCTCCCTGACAACACTCCACCACTCCCTCACAACACTCCACCACTCCCTCACAACACTCCACTTCTCCCTCACAACACTCCACCACTCCCTCACAACACTCCACCACTCCCTCAAAACACTCCACTTCTCCCTCACAACACTCCACCACTCCCTCACAACACTCCACAACTCCCTCACAACACTCCACCACTCCCTCACAACACTCCACCACTCCCTCACAACACTCCACCACTCCCTCACAACACTCCACCACTCCCTCACAACACTCCAACACTCCCTCACAACACTACACCACTCCCTCACAACACTCCACCACTCCTTCACAACATTCCACCACTCCCTCACAACACTCCACCACTCCTTCACAACACTCCAACACTCCCTCACAACACACCACCACTCCTTCACAACATTCCACCATCACCATCATCACCACCACTCCCTCACAACACTCCACCACTCCCCCACAACACTCCACCACTCCCTCACAACACTCCACCACTCCCTCACAACACTCCACCACTCCCTCACAACCCTCCACCACTCCCTCATAACACACCACTCTCCACCACCACCACTACCACCATTACCACTACCACCATTACCACTACCACGATTACCACCACTATCACCACCACTACTACCACCACCATCACCACCACCATACAAGACCAATACTACCCTGAAGCCACGTTACACCTTCCGTCTTCCTGTTGGAGCTACAGATAACTAGATACATTTGTCTTAATATTTACAACTGAGGGAAAAACAACCATAAGAGCACTTGAGTATCTAAATCTATAACGAGAAACACTAACAATTTCCGCTGGTAGTCTTCTAACCCGAACAAGATAAGAAATAACGAGTCTAGTTCAGTCTCAAAAGCAATTTCACCGCCATTACTGCTGGCTGCCAACACTCGTGATGTAGACTGACGGAGCCAGTTAGACCCACACACTCACACGATCCTCAGGGAAAAAATTATCGAGGAGATATTGGGGACCAGATCCTCCACAGATTCACACGATAAATTATTCATCGTAACGTGAGAAGTAAATAAGTCTCTCACTAACTTACTTCAGAGGACAATTAACATAGAAAATGGCGTCAAAATTGCTCCTAGACTCCACCGAGGGTAGATATCCCCCCCCCTCCTCCACCCTGATTAGAAGAAAAACGAGGTAGGAAGGGAACTCTGGAAATGGTGCCTGGTGGTGAGGGGGGGGGGGGAGGGTTGAGTCCTCTGGGGAGACTATTATGTAGTGTCATGTCCTAGTTACCGGGAATGATGCCGCGCAGTGCCACACGGGAGGGAGGAGGGGAGGACACACACACACACACACACACACACACAAAATGAACACGTCTGGAAGTCATTAATAAAAGATGAGGGTAAGCTGTTAAGGCAGTGAGTATAGGTAATGAGGGAGGGAGGGAGGAAGGAAGGAAGGATATAGGTATTACTTGGCCAAGGTTTGTTTACTACTGGTAGCAATCACACACTAAATTATATAAACAACGCTTATATCACATCCATCTCTTCCCCCCCTACCTCCTTCCCCCTCTCCCCTTCCTTACCTTCCTCTCACCTCCCTCCTCCCCACCTTACAGATGTCTTCAGATAGTGAAGGGTTTCATAGTGGCTCTAGAACTACATACAAACTTCCCAAGCTCACCTATGCCTCCCCTACCTGGTCTTCCTCCCTAAATGCCACACAACGTAAACACCCAGAAAAAGTGCAAAAGAGGGCATGCAAGATTATTCTCTCCCCTTCCTACTCCACATATCAAGAAGCGCTCAACACACTGACCCTTTCGACTCTCACTGACCATCACCACGACCTCATCTACAAATTTGGTGAGAAGCTTCTGCACCATCCTCGACACCGGCTCCTACTACCAACCGAGATCCCTCGTCCGAGAATTGCTGTTCGACACCACAACCGCATCCAGCCCATACGAGCACGAACTGATCGTTATAAGAACAGCCCAGCCCCAACAATTGCAGAAATTATCAATAACTTGTAATCAACCAGTGTATTCACTCCCAGTTAATTTTACTTTTTGCACTGTTACTATGTTGAAATGCCCAATTATGTAAGTGTATATTTTCAACCTTCCGGATGCCATGCTCTTTCAATAAACCGTTAATTATTATTATTATTATTATTATTTATTATTACATACCACACCACCCCCTCACACACCACCCCCTCACACACCACCCCTTCACACACCACCCCCTCACACAACCCCTTCACACACCACCCCCTCACACACCACCCCTTCACACACCACCCCCTCACACACAACCCCTTCACACACCACCCCCTCACACACCACCCCCTCACACAACCCCTTCACACACCACCCCCTCACACACCACCCCCTCACACACCACCCCTTCACACACCACCCCCTCACACACACCACCCCCCACACACCACCCCCTCACACACCACCCCTTCACACACCACCCCCTCACACACCACCCCCTCACACACAACCCCCTCACACCACCACCCCTTCACACACCACCCCCTCACACACCACCCCCTCACACACCACCCCTTCACACACCACCCCCTCACACACCACCCGTGCCTTGTTGACCGGGGTGTCAGGGTCAAACTGTTGTGGATCCCCTCTCACATAGGCCTCATAAAACATGACAGAGTTGATGCCCTAGCCAAACTCGCGTCTAACAAAGACACCGTTGAATACAATTTGGGTCTGTCAAAAAGAACCCTTAAAACTGTAATTAGGAAAGAACTTATTGATGAGTTTGACGCAAGTAGACAAGTGCAAACAGGCACTAGTCGATCCATGGTTTACCATGATGAGATGTATCAAGTGAAACATGTTTATGGAGCAAGTAACAAGATCACTAGATTACAAGATGTTGTAACAGCTAGATTAAGGTTAGGATATAAGTACCTTTGGCAGTATGTTCCTCAAGCAGATGTAAACAAAACTAAATGTAAAGTGTGTGGCCATACATATGGCCACACACTTGAACACTACGTCCTCGACTGTGTGAAGATAGAACCTTTTAGGGACAGGTCCAAGCACACTGTGTGTGAAATGGCACAACACTTCATCTCTAATGGCAAGATAGCCGACATATTAAGATTGTATCCACTTTTTTGCACTTAGTATCTATGTCAGTTCTCATGTACAGAACCAAATACGCAATGTGCTTGAATACCTCCCACGTAAATGTGAATAACAAAGTGTGAGGCCAGACATACTGCCTCACACGCCTGTTCTCACGCATTTGTGAATAAGTTACCCTTTATGTATAGAACTAAACAAATAATGTAAATGAAATACTGTGTAACTTTCAGTGCCATAATATCCTGACAACCGGGGTTAATTATTATGACCCTTTGTAAACCCTACTCTGCAATCCTTTTGCGCTACCGCTCACAGGATGAGTGTGGGGTGCACAATAAAGTAGCCGCTGCAAGCGGCAAAATCAAAAATCAAAAAATCACCTTCACACACCACCCCCTCACACACCACCCCCTCACACAACCCCTTCACACACCACCCCTTCACACACCACCCCCTCACACACACCACCCCCCACACACCACCCCCTCACACACCACCCCTTCACACACCACCCCCTCACACACCACCCCCTCACACACAACCCCCTCACACCACCACCCCTTCACACACCACCCCCTCACACCACCACCCCTTCACACACCACCCCCTCACACACCACCCCCTCACACACCACCCCTTCACACACCACCCCTTCACACACCACCCCCTCACACACCACCCCCTCACACCCTCACACAACACCCCCCACACCCTCACGCACCTCCCCCTCACACACCACCCCCCCACACACCACCCCCCACACCCTCACACACCACCCCCCACACCCTCACACACACACCACCCCCTCACACACACCACCCCCCACCCCCTCACACACACCACCCCCCACACCCTCACACACCACCCCCTCACACACACCACCCCCTCACACACACCACCCCCACACCCTCACACACCACCCCCTCACACACACCACCCCCTCACACACACCACCCCCTCACACACACCACCCCCACATCCTCACACACCACCCCCTCACACACACCACCCCCTCACACACACCACCCCCCACATCCTCACACACCACCCCCAACACCCTCACACACCACCCCCTCACATACCACCCCCTCACACACACCACCCTCCACATCCTCACACACCACCCCTTCACACACCACCCCCAACACCCTCACACACCACCCCCCCACACCCTCACACACCACCCCCTCACACATCCCCTCACACACACCACCCCCACACCCACACACACCACCCCTCACACACCACCCCCTCACACATCCCCTCACACACACCACCCCCACACCCTCACACACCACCCCTCACACACCACCCCCCACACCCTCACACACCACACCCTCACACACCACCCCCTCACACACCACACCCTCACACACACACACACCACCCCCCACACCCTCACACAACACCCCCTCACACACCACCCCCTCACACACCACCCCACACACACCACCCCCTCACACACCACCCCTCACACGCCACCCAATGTATAGAACTAAACAAATAATGTAAATGAAATACTGTGTAACTTTCAGTGCCATAATATCCTGACAACCGGGGTTAATTATTATGACCCTTTGTAAACCCTACTCTGTAATCCTTTTGCGCTACCGCTCACAGGATGAGTGTGGGGTGCACAATAAAGTAGCCGCTGCAAGCGGCAAAATCAAAAAATCAATCACCCTCACACACACCACCCCCCACACCCTCACACCACACCCCCCACACACCACCCACAACACCTTAACCCAATTACCTACCACTCAAGTCTTTCCAACCTACAACTTGCATCATCTAGTACTACAGACAGACAGACAGACAGACAGACAGCTAAAGTATTATACAGTCAACGATACACAACACACCAAGCTAGGTTGTACTTGTGTTAGCAGGACCAGGCAGCACGCGAGAGACTACTGAACCAACCTCACAGTATCACATTCCACACAGTGTCTCGTATCTTCACTATATAAGGAAGAATACATACATACATACATACATACATACATACATACATAGATACGTTTTGATTATAAATATCTGTATCGATTCGTGTTAAAAAATTGGAAGGAATTTATGTGAAAGTTAGGTTAGGTTAGGTTAGCGTAAGGGTGTTTAATCATCAGGTGAGTCAAGCGAGGGTGCCTATTCTGCAGGTGATCCAAAGTATTATATTTCCAAGCAACAACTTATACTGTGACGTTTATCAAATATTTCTGAATTAAACTTGTTGCTTTTCATTATCACCAATTACAAGTTTGTTTTGCATCATTTACCACACCTGTTCCTACCACACCATTATTCACCACACCTGTTCCTACCACACCATTATTCACCACACCTGTTCCTACCACACCATTATTCACCACACCTGTTTCTACCACACCATTATTCACCACACCTGTTTCTACCACACCATTATTCACCACACCTGTTTCTACCACACCATTATTCACCACACCTGTTTCTACCACACCATTATTCACCACACCTGTTTCTACCACACCATTATTCACCACACCTGTTTCTACCACACCATTATTCACCACACCTGTTCCTACCACACCGTTATTCACCACACCTGTTCCTACCACACCGTTATTCACCACACCTGTTTCTACCACACCGATATTCACCACACCTGTTCCCACCACACCATTATTCACCACACCTGTTCCTACCACACCATTATTCAGTCGTCATTTGTGTTCTGCTGGCAATTAGCATAATGAACAGCTGCTATCTTTACGACCCCGAATAACTTTGCTCTTCATTGTGAGGTCAAACTCGCCCCGGGTGGTGAATTAGCATGATTAAAACACACACACACACACACACACACACACACACCATAAACCTACTCATTTCCACATGTTTTCGACACTGCTCTCATCTATCCTATCAACGTGCCCAACCATTTCACAGCTGGGTGGACTGGGGTTGCCCCGGGGGAATGAACCAGTGATCCCAAAGGACAGGTGAGGGCTGTATCCACTCAGCCACCCGCACTCCTTCTCCTTCTCAGTCAGCCCCAAAAGTATCGAGGTGGTTCAAGACTTTCCGAACAATGTTATACTCGAGCCTGTTTCTGAACCTTTGACCATGGATGAGTATGGATGATTTTGACCCATACATAAGGCGTAATGGATTTTTTGGTTATATTGAAGTATTTAATATCCTTTAATAATACGACTCACCTCCCCCAGGCGTACCAACTTATGATGATGCACTGGGGGGGGGGGGGGAGCAGCAGGCGTACCAACTTATGATGATGCACTGGGGGGGGGGGGGGAGCAGCAGGTGTACCAACTTATGATGATGCACTGGGGGGTGGAGCAGTAGGCGTACCAACTTATGATGATGCACTGGGGATCATATCTAGAGTTTCAAATTGTAGCGACGGTAAATTGAACGATAGTTTTTTACGGGGACTGTACCTGAGCGTGATTGTGATAATGTTTGTCCATAGTTGTACACTTACAGTATACTGGTGGTGATCGTGGGAGGGGGGGGGGGGGGTACTCACAAGCAATAACAAACAGATTAATGAAAACAAAATTCCCTTCGTATGACAATAAAGGTGAACCATTTAAGATGTGTAAAACGAAAAGACCAACCAACTAAGATGTCTTCAAGGCAAACTATAACCACCTAAAACCTGTTAAACGCAATGGTTAATGGGCCGCTCAACCTGTGGTAACACTTACACCAGGAGAGACCTGTTTGTGGTGTGGTGATCAACCTGTGGGGATCATAACAGGTAAAGAGCCCATAGAAGAGTCACCCCTTGTGTCGGTGTACACACACACACACACACACACGTTACGCTACGTCTTCATTTAATAAATTCACCAATACCCTCACAACAATAATAACCATCAGTAACAACCTCACCAGCTGCAGCTGCGGCAGTAACAACCTCACCAGCTGCAGCTGCGGCAGTAACAACCTAGCCACCAGCAGCTGCGGCAGTAACAACCTCACCAGCAGCAGCTGCGGCAGGAGCCCCCACTAGCGGACCGACCTTCACAATGACGGAGGCAGCCGCTGCCCTCAGGGACACGCACCAAAACTTGGATAATCACCAAGATTTTTATTTGCGAAATGCGTCGTCGCTATTCACTATTTTTGATACGAGCAACACAGTGAGATGTTGCAAATAGGAGAGACGGCAACTGGGGACTGCCGGTGTACAAGTGGGGCCAGAAATGCAATTTAATATATTACCGAGCTGGCCCAGGTAGCCTACACCCCACCCCCCCTTCCCCCCCCCCCCCCCCAGACACAAACCCAGGAAATTTGTCATCATGAGATATTTATTTTGTGCAGTGAGTGTCGTAAACCCGGCCGGCAAGATTATTATTAAAAATGTCTTATACGTTATGAAACCGTGAATTAATTTACCCACGTGAGGCTGACTGGCTGACTGGTTGACTGGCTCATCATCAGTTATTACACGAGGCTCGACCCACAACCTCGCTGATTAAAGATTTGTTCATGATTCCACACACGGTACACCCAAAATCTTGTCACCCAAGAGTCTGTAGTATTCTGAACCCAGGTTATGTAAGAGCCTCATCCTGTACCCGGCCATGTAAGAGCCTCATCCTATACCCGGCCATGTAAGAGCCTCATCCTATACCCGGCCATGTAAGAGCCTCATCCTATACCCGGCCATGAAAGAGCCTCATCCTGTACCCGGCCATGTAAGAGCCTCATCCTGTACCCGGCCATGTAAGAGCCTCATCCTGTACCCGGCCATGTAAGAGCCTCATCCTGTACCAGGCCATGTAAGAGCCCCATCCTGTACCCGGCCATGTAAGAGCCTCATCCTGTACCCGGCCATGTAAGAGCCTCATCCTGTACCCGGCCATGTAAGAGCCTCATCCTGTACCCGGCCATGTAAGAGCCCCATCCTGTACCCGGCCATGTAAGAGCCCCATCCTGTACCCGGCCATGTAAGAGCCTCATCCTATACCCGGCCATGTAAGAGCCTCATCCTATACCCGGCCATAAAAGAGCCCCATCCTGTGCCCGGCCATGTAAGAGCCTCATCCTGTACCTGGCCATGTAAGAGCCTCATCCTGTACCCGGCCATGTAAGAGCCTCATCCTGTACCCGGCCATGTAAGAGCCTCATCCTGTACCCGGCCATGTAAGAGCCTCATCCTGTACCCGGCCATGTAAGAGCCTCATCCTGTACCCGGCCATGTAAGAGCCTCATCCTTTACCCGGCCATGTAAGAGCCTCATCCTGTACCCGGCCATGTAAGAGCCTCATCCTGTACCCGGCCATGTAAGAACCTCATCCTGTACCCGGCCATGTAAGAGCTTCATCCTGTACCCGGACATGTAAGAGCCTCATCCTGTACCCAGCCATGTAAGAGCCTCATCCTGTACCCGGCCATGTAAGAGCCTCATCCTGTACCCGGCCATGTAAGAGCCTCATCCTGTACCCGGCCATGTAAGAGCCTCATCCTGTACCCGGCCATGTAAGAGCCTCATCCTATATCCGGCCATAAAAGAGCCCCATCCTGTACCAGGCCATGTAAGAGCCTCATCCTGTACCCGGCCATGTAAGAGCCTCATCCTGTACCTGGCCATGTAAGAGCCTCATCCTGTACCCGGCCATGTAAGAGCCTCATCCTGTACCCGGCCATGTAAGAGCCTCATCCTGTACCCGGCCATGTAAGAGCCTCATCCTGTACCCGGCCATGTAAGAGCCTCATCCTGTACCCGGCCATGTAAGAGCCTCATCCTGTACCCGGCCATGTAAGAGCCTCATCCTATACCCGGCCATAAAAGAGCCCCATCCTGTACCCGGCCATGTAAGAGCCTCATCCTGTACCCGGCCATGTAAGAGCCTCATCCTGTACCCGGCCATGTAAGAGCCTCATCCTGTACCCGGCCATGTAAGTGCCTCATCCCATACCCGGCCATGTAAGAGCCTCATCCTGTACCCGGCCATGTAAGAGCCTCATCCTGTACCCGGCCATGTAAGAGCCTCATCCTGTACCCGGCCATGTAAGAGCCTCATCCTGTACCCGGCCATGTAAGAGCCTCATCCTGTACCCGGCCATGTAAGAGCCTCATCCTGTACCCGGCCATGTAAGAGCCTCATCCTGTACCCGGCCATGTAAGAGCCTCATCCTGTACCCGGCCATGTAAGAGCCTCATCCTGTACCCGGCCATGTAAGAGCCTCATCCTGTACCCGGACATAATGACCAACTCACTTACCGTATTAACAAACACAACAACGAACAAAGATTATATTTGCTTACACTTAACACTCACGCAGTTAAGGTTAGGTTAGGTTAGGTTAGGGTAGGTTAGGTTAGGTTAGGTTAGGTTAGGTTACGTTACGTTACGTTACGTTAGGTTAGGTTAGGTTAGGTAAGGTTAGGTTAGGTTAGGTAAGGTAAGGTAAGGTTAGGTTAGGGTAGGGTAGGTTAGGTGAGGTTAGGTTAGGTTAGGGTATTTCCTCCTCAGGTGAAATAATCAGGAGTATCAAATCTTCAGGTAATCTGGCAGGTGTCTCTTAGGTGTGTGTCTTAATCTTTAAAGACTGAAACACCTGCCTTAACACACCTTCCCGTCACCCCTACATCTCTCACTAGCCTCAAACTTTCCTCCCTGAGAAATATAAATCCCTGCACCGAACCTGTCTTAATTATAATAGGCTAATAGGCCATTGTGTTACCCTCGCCATTGTGTTACCCTCGCCATTGTGTTACCCTCGCCATTGTGTTACCCTCGCCATTGTGTTACCCTCGCCATTGTGTTACCCTCGCCATTGTGTTACCCTCGCCATTGTGTTACCCCCGCCATTGTGTTACCCTCGCCATTGTGTTACCCCCGCCATTGTGTTACCCTCGCCATTGTGCTACCCGCCTTGTGTACCCCCGCCATTGTGTTACCCTCGCCATTGTGTTACCCTCGCCATTGTGTTACCCTCGCCATTGTGTTACCCTCGCCATTGTGTTACCCCCGCCATTGTGTTACCCTCGCCATTGTGTTACCCCCGCCATTGTGTTACCCTCGCCATTGTGTTACCCTCGCCATTGTGTTACCCCCGCCATTGTGTTACCCTCGCCATTGTGTTACCCCCGCCATTGTGTTACCCTCGCCATTGTGTTACCCCCGCCATTGTGTTACCCTCGCCATTGTGTTACCCTCGCCATTGTGTTACCTTCGCCATTTTGTTACCCTCGCCATTGTGTTACCCTCGCCATTTTGTTACCCTCGCCATTGTGTTACCCCCGCCATTGTGTTACCCTCGCCATTGTGTTACCTTCGCCATTGTGTTACCCTCGCCATTGTGTTACCCTCGCCATTGTGTTACCCCCGCCATTGTGTTACCCTCGCCATTGTGTTACCCTCGCCATTGTGTTACCCCCGCCATTGTGTTACCCCCGCCATTGTGTTACCCTCGCCAGTGTGTTACCCTCGCCATTGTGTTACCTTCGCCATTTTGTTACCCTCGCCCTTGTGTTACTCTCGCCATTGTGTTACCTTCGCCGTTGTGTTACCCCCGCCATTGTGTCACCCTCGCCATTGTGTTACCCTCGCCATTGTGTTACCTTCGCCATTTTGTTACCCTCGCCATTGTGTTACCCTCGCCATTGTGTTACCCCCGCCATTGTGTTACCCCCGCCATTGTGTTACCCTCGCCATTGTGCTACCCCCACCAATGTGTTACCCTCGCCATGTGTTACCCCCGCCATTGTGTTACCCTCGCCATTGTGTTACCCCCACCAATGTGTTACCCTCGCCATGTGTTACCCTCGCCATTGTGTTACCCTCGCCATTGTGTTACCCCCGCCATTGTGTTACCCCCGCCATTGTGTTACCCTCGCCATTGTGTTACCCCCGCCATTGTGTTACCCTCGCCATTGTGTTACCCCCGCCATTGTGTTACCCTCGCCATTGTGTTACCCCCGCCATTGTGTTACCCTCGCCATTGTGTTACCCTCGCCATTGTGTTACCTTCGCCATTTTGTTACCCTCGCCATTGTGTTACCCTCGCCATTTTGTTACCCTCGCCATTGTGTTACCCCCGCCATTGTGTTACCCTCGCCATTGTGTTACCTTCGCCATTGTGTTACCCTCGCCATTGTGTTACCCTCGCCATTGTGTTACCCCCGCCATTGTGTTACCCTCGCCATTGTGTTACCCTCGCCATTGTGTTACCCCCGCCATTGTGTTACCCCCGCCATTGTGTTACCCCCGCCATTGTGTTACCCTCGCCAGTGTGTTACCCTCGCCATTGTGTTACCTTCGCCATTTTGTTACCCTCGCCCTTGTGTTACTCTCGCCATTGTGTTACCTTCGCCATTGTGTTACCCCCGCCATTGTGTCACCCTCGCCATTGTGTTACCCTCGCCATTGTGTTACCTTCGCCATTTTGTTACCCTCGCCATTGTGTTACCCCCGCCATTGTGTTACCCCCGCCATTGTGTTACCCTCGCCATTGTGCTACCCCCACCAATGTGTTACCCTCGCCATGTGTTACCCCCGCCATTGTGTTACCCTCGCCATTGTGTTACCCCCACCAATGTGTTACCCTCGCCATGTGTTACCCCCGCCATTGTGTTACCCTCGCCATTGTGTTACCCTCGCCATTGTGTTACCCTCGCCATTGTGTTACCCCCACCATTGTGTTACCCCCACCATTGTGTTACCCCCGCCATTGTGTTACCCTCGCCATTGTGTTACCCTCGCCATTGTGTTACCCTCGCCATTGTGTTACCCTCGCCATTGTGTTACCCTCGCCATTGTGTTACCCTCGCCATTGTGTTACCCTCGCCATTGTGTTACCCTCGCCATTGTGTTACCCTCGCCATTGTGTTACCCTCGCCATTGTGTTACCTTCTTTAGGGTGACTCCTCATTAAGAGTTGTCATGGAGAGTAAATTAAGAGTCATTAACCACACACACACACACACACACACACACACACACACACACACACACACCCCTACCTGGGGAAAAAAGCACTATAGAAATTTATACATGATTTTTAAAGGTGAATGACACAGGTTGAGTGGACTGGTCTGATTTTGATTTTGCCGCTTGCAGCGGCTACTTTATTGTGCACCCCACACTCATCCTGTGAGCGGTAGCGCAAAAGGATTACAGAGTAGGGTTTACAAAGGGTCATAATAATTAACCCCCGTTGTCAGGATATTATGGCACTGAAAGTTACACAGTATTTCATTTACATTATTTGTTTAGTTCTATACATAAAGGGTAACTTATTCACAAATGCGTGAGAACAGGCGTGTGAGGCAGTATGTCTGGCCTCACACTTTGTTATTCACATTTACGTGGGAGGTATTCAAGCACATTGCGTATTTGGTTCTGTACATGAGAACTGACATAGATACTAAGTGCAAAAAAGTGGATACAATCTTAATATGTCGGCTATCTTGCCATTAGAGATGAAGTGTTGTGCCATTTCACACACAGTGTGCTTGGACCTGTCCCTAAAAGGTTCTATCTTCACACAGTCGAGGACGTAGTGTTCAAGTGTGTGGCCATATGTATGGCCACACACTTTACATTTAGTTTTGTTTACATCTGCTTGAGGAACATACTGCCAAAGGTACTTATATCCTAACCTTAATCTAGCTGTTACAACATCTTGTAATCTAGTGATCTTGTTACTTGCTCCATAAACGTGTTTCACTTGATACATCTCATCATGGTAAACTATGGATTGACTAGTGCCTGTTTGCACTTGTCTACTTGCGTCAAACTCATCAATAAGTTCTTTCCTAATTACAGTTTTAAGGGTTCTTTTTGACAGACCCAAATTGTATTCCCCAACCGCGGTGTGTGGTTAGTGTGGTTATGTCCTTCTTCCACTCACAGTTTATATAGAAGAAATCTGTCTAAAGAACTTGAAGAAAAACACGAAAGATAACAACTGTGGTGTCGTTATCATCCCTGACGTGTGTGTGTGTGTGGCAGCCTCTCCCAACACTCCGCCATCATACACCACCCCATCATACACGACCCCATCATACACCACCAGAATCATACACCACCCCATCATACACCACCCCATCATACACCACCCCATCATACACCACCTCATCATACACCACCCCCATCATACACCACCTCATCATACACCACCCCATCATACACCACCCCCATCATACACCACCCCATCATCCACCACCCCATCATACACCACCCCATCATACACTCCGCCCTCATACACCACCCCATCATACACCACCCCCATCATACACCACCCCATCATACACCACCCCATCATACACCACCCCCATCATACACCACCCCATCATACACCACCCCCATCATACACCACCCCCATAATACACCACCCCCATCATACACCACCCCATCATACACCACCCCATCATACACCACCCCATCATACACCACCAGAATCATACACCACCCTATCATACACCACCCCATCATACACCACCCCATCATACACCACCCCATCATACACCACCCCATCATACACCACCTCATCATACACCACCCCCATCATACACCACCCCCATCATACACCACCCCATCATCCACCACCCCATCATACACCACCCCATCATACACTCCGCCCTCATACACCACCCCATCATACACCACCCCCATCATACACCACCCCATCATACACCACCCCCATCATACACCACCCCATCATACACCACCAGAATCATACACCACCCCATCATACACCACCCCATAATACACCACCCCATCATACACCACCCCATCATACACCACCCCATCATACACTCATCCCATCATACACCACCCCATCATACACCACCAGAATCATACACCACCCCGTCATACACCACCCCATCATACACCACCCCATCATACACCACCCCCATCATACACCACCCCATCATACACCACCCCATCATACACCACCCCCATCATACACCACCCCATCATACACCACCCCCATCATACACCACCCCCATCATACACCACCCCATCATACACCACCCCATCATACACCACCCCATCATACACCACCAGAATCATACACCACCCTATCATACACCACCCCATAATACACCACCCCATCATACACCACCCCATCATACACCACCCCCATCATACACCACCCCCATCATACACCACCCCATCATACACCACCCCATCATACACCACCCCATCATACACCACCCCCATCATACACTCATCCCATCATACACCACCCCATCATACACCACCCCATCATACACCACCCATCATACACCACCCCCATCATACACCACCCCCATCATACACCACCCCATCATACACCACCCCATCATACACCACCCCATCATACACCACCCCATCATACACCACCCCATCATACACTCATCCCATCATACACCACCCCCATCATACACCACCCCATCATACACTCATCCCATCATACACCACCCCATCATACACCACCCCATCATACACCACCCCCATCATACACCACCCCCATCATACACCACCCCATCATACACCACCCCCATCATACACCACCCCATCATACACCACCCCCATCATACACCACCCCATCATACACCACCCCATCATACACCACCCCATCATACACCACCCCATCATACACCATCCCATCATACACTCATCCCATCATACACCACCCCGTCATACACCACCCCGTCATACACCACCCCATCATACACTCATCCCATCATACACCACCCCCATCATACACCACCCCATCATACACCAACCCGTCATACACCACCCCATCATACACCACCCCATCATACACCACCCCCATCATACATCACCCCATCATACACCACCCCATCATACACCACCCCATCATACACCACCCCATCATACACCACCCCATCATACACCACCCCGTCATACACCACCCCATCATACACTCATCCCATCATACACCACCCCATCATACACTCATCCCATCATACACCACCCCATCATACACCACCCCATCATACACCACCCCATCATACACCACCCCCATCATACACCACCCCCATCATACACCACCCCGTCATACACCACCCCCATCATACACCACCCCATCATACACCACCCCCATCATACACCACCCCCATCATACACCACCCCATCATACACCACCCCATCATACACCATCCCATCATACACTCATCCCATCATACACCACCCCATCATACACCATCCCATCATACACCACCCCATCATACACCACCCCATCATACACCACCCCATCATACACCACCCCATCATACACCACCCCATCATACACCACCCCATCATACACCACCCCATCATACACCACCCCATCATACACCACCCCCATTATACACCATCCCATCATACACCACCCCATCATACACCACCCCCATCATACACCACCCCATCATACACCACCCCATCATACACCACCCCATCATACACCACCCCATCATACACCACCCCATCATACACCACCCCCATCATACACCACCCCGTCATACACTCATCCCTGTATTACGCAAACAATAAGAGTATTGGTGAGACAATTTTAATTCTGGTGCCATTGAGAGAAAACTAGGAAGGAAGGAAGGAAGGAAGGAAGGAGGGGAGTGAGGGAGGGAAGGAAGGAAGGAGGGAAGGAAGGAAGGAAGGAAGGATAGAAGGAGGGGAGGGAGGGAGGGAGGAAGGGTGGAAAGGAAGGAGGGAAGGGTGGAAAGGAAGGAGGGAAGGGTGGAAAGGAAGGAGGGAAGGGTGGAAAGGAAGGGGGGAAGGGTGGAAAGGAAGTGGGGAAGGGTGGAAAGGAAGGAGGGAAGGGTGGAAAAGAAGGAGGGAAGGTAAGAAAAAAAATAGGGAGAGAGAGGGGAGGAAGAGCGAGCAAGAGGAAGAGGAGAGGGGGAGCAAGAGGAGGAGGAGGAGGAGGAGGAGGAGGAGGGGAGTCAGCAATGAGAGCACCTCCATGATAGCGATCTCATTAAGCTCAGGTGTGTAGGAATGATATCAACTGTGAGCTGAAAAGAGGTGACGTGGTACCTCAGGGGTGAGATGGAGGGGGCGGAGAGGGGGAAGAAGGGGGGAGAGGGAGGGGATTGGAGGAGGGGGATTGAGGAAACGTGGAAAGGGAAGGGTAGGGGGAGAGGGAGGGGGAGGAGGGGAAAGAGCCCGTGACTTTACATATGTTCCCTGGTAAAGGATTTCAGTCTCGTTGGCCAGTGAATATATACGCCAGGCGATTCTCACTTGTTTTTTCTTCGCTCTGGTAACGTGTGTGTGTGTGTGTGTGTGTGTGTGTTTTTTACTGTCGACTATGTATATAAAAATTATCTCTGCAATGGATGGAAGGGTCTCTCTCTCTCTCTCTCTCTCTCTCTCTCTCTCTCTCTCTCTCTCTCTCTCTCTCTCTCTCTCTCTCTCTCTCTCTCATACACGTAACATACTTCGTCCGTCAACCTCCTGCAGTAATTTTCTGTCTGCAAATATTGTTTGTAAACAGCTGTTGTTTGCACTGTAAATTTCCATCCAGGGAAGCGCTCACAGCCTCAGGACTCACTCGCCAGCAACAGTATTTCACAACGGTCTGTCGTTATTACCCGGTTAATGTGTGTTTTATCTCTTATTGAACTGATTATAAGAATACAAGTACACACTGTATAAGCTACCTAGATCATACATACATTGTGGGTGTATGTGTATAAGCTACCTAGATCATACATACATTGTGGGTGTATGTGTATAAGCTACCTAGATCATACATACATTGTGGGTGTATGTGTATAAGCTACCTAGATCATACATACATTGTGGGTGTGTGTGTGTATAAGCTACCTAGATCATACATACATCGTGGGTGTATGTGTATAAGCTACCTAGATCATACATACATCGTGGGTGTATGTGTATAAGCTACCTAGATCATACATACATTGTGGGTGTATGTGTATAAGCTACCTAGATCATACATACATTGTGGGTGTATGTGTATAAGCTACCTAGATCATACATACATTGTGGGTGTATGTGTATAAGCTACCTAGATCATACATACATTGTGGGTGTGTGTGTGTATAAGCTACCTAGATCATACATACATCGTGGGTGTATGTGTATAAGCTACCTAGATCATACATACATTGTGGGTGTATGTGTATAAGCTACCTAGATCATACATACATTGTGGGTGTGTGTGTGTATAAGCTACCTAGATCATACATACATCGTGGGTGTATGTGTATAAGCTACCTAGATCATACATACATTGTGGGTGTATGTGTATAAGCTACCTAGATCATACATACATTGTGGGTGTGTGTGTGTATAAGCTACCTAGATCATACATACATTGTGGGTGTATGTGTATAAGCTACCTAGATCATACATACATTGTGGGTGTATGTGCATAAGCTACCTAGATCATACATACATTGTGGGTGTGTGTGTGTATAAGCTACCTAGATCATACATACATTGTGGGTGTATGTGTATAAGCTACCTAGATCATACATACATTGTGGGTGTATGTGTATAAGCTACCTAGATCATACATACATTGTGGGTGTGTGTGTGTATAAGCTACCTAGATCATACATACATTGTGTGTGTGTATGTGTATAAGCTACCTAGATCATACATACATTATGGGTGTATGTGTATATAAGCTACCTAGATCATACATACATTGTGTGTATGTCAACACCCTGATTAAAGCTCTAGTCTCTGTTAATCTGCCTGTGTTATGAGATGATCCACGTCCTCGGTAAGGGATCCATCTGATACGGTCACCTCCTGGTAAACTATGACAGGTGGAGGTTGTCACACCACTCCTAAACAAAAAACACAACAATAAAATAATAAACAAAAAACAACAAAAACAATAAACAAAAACAAAAAAGTAATAAAAAAAACAACAAGAAAAACAATATACAGGGTGTGCCTTAGGTGGGGCCAGCGTTAAGACCCGGAATACAAGGTCCTTGGTCTTGGGAGCGCCACACAATGCCTCCCTTACCCAAGACCCTGACCCTGATCCCTTATACTTCTTCCCTATAAGTATAAGGTCACCTACTGTTGATGTAACTCTCCCTGCCTGGGCTGGGTTAAGGTCAGGATAGGTTAAGATCAGGATAGGTTAAGATCAGGATAGGTTAAGATCAGGATAGGTTAAGGTCAGGATAGGTTGAGATCAGGATAGGTTAAGATCAGGATAGGTTAAGATCAGGATAGGTTAAGGTCAGGATAGGTTGAGATCAGGATAGGTTAAGATCAGGATAGGTTAAGATCAGGATAGGTTAAGATCAGGATAGGTTAAGATCAGGATAGGTTGAGATCAGGATAGGTTAAAATTAAGTTAGGTTAGATTACGTTAAATTAGATTAGATTATGTTCGGTAAGGTTAGGTTAAGGGGAAAGGTGGGGGGGGGGGGGGGGTAGGGTTATAAGCACCACCAACCACCCTCACCTGGCCTCAAACATTACCTCCTGAGATGCTAATTTACCTCCTGCCCCCCCCCCCCTTTAATGCTCTTTACGGGGCCTCTCAACCCTCTCATCTCTGGAGGGAAATGACCAATTTAGCAGCGGATTACAGGTGAGGTGAGGTGAGGTGAAGTAAGGATGTGAGATGAAGTAGGGACGTGAGGTGAGGAACTGAGGTGAGGTAAGGATGTGAGGTGAGGTAAGGATGTGAGGTGAGAAAAGGAGGTGAGATAGGGATTTGAGGATGTGAGATGATATAGTAAGGAGGTGAGGTGAGGACCCAAGGTTGTGCTACATCAGGAGGAGGGTGGATGGATAACGCCCCCATCACCAACAGCCACACAAAGCCTCGTCAGGTAATTTCCTCTGAAGCTGGACACCTGAGGAGCCATCTACCTGAGTCAATTAAGATAGTGCACCGACACTCGAACATAACCCGCCACCTCTCTTATAGCCAGACGGGAGGAAGAAATGTAATATACGGACTAATGTCATCTTGCGAGTCCTAGGCTGGAGGTGAGGGAGAATGGGGGAGGTGGGGGAGAATGGGGGAGGTGGGGGAGGAGGATGATGGAGGGTGAGGGAAGAGAGGGAGAGTGGGGGAGGAGGAGGATGGAGAGTGAGGGAAGTGAGAATGTGTGAGGGAGGAGGACGGAAAGTGAGAGAGGTTGGAGAGTGTGAGGGAGAATGAGGGAGAGGTGAGGGATAGATGAGGGAGGACAGGTAGGTGTGTGTGTGTGTGTGTGTGTTGAGAGTTCTTGTGGACACCCGCCTGGGACACCTTAACTTACACAACAATACAATCATTTAATCGTCAGCAAACTTTGAACACGTCTCCTACAAGTTAACACCTCTCCCCTGACCTGACCTGACCTACCTGGCGGAAATAATAACAATAATAAACACTAGGTGGGACTAATTGCAGGTGTGCTGAGTCCTTTTACCAAACACTACCTGAAGTTGGTGTGATATTTGATTCCCAACGCCAGGTAACTCACCAACACTCCCACCCTCTCACCACCACTCCCTCCCTCTCACCAACACTCCCTCCCTCTCACCAACACTCCCTCCCTCTCACCACCACTCCCTCCCTCTCATCGCCACCCCCTCCCTCTCATCGCCACTCCCTGTCTCAACTCTAATTACACTATGTATGTATGTATGTATGTATGGAACAACAAACCATGCGAGTGTTTAGGAATCAACGCAATAACTCTCCCCCTCGTTTTATGACTTGTCGGTGAACGGGTATTTGCATATATGTGTGTGTATGTATGTATGTATGTATGTATGTATGTATGTATGTGTGTGTGTGTGTGTGTGTGTGTGTATGCGCTAACATGAACTACTGTGCATCAGGCCATTAGGAAATCTTGTATCTTTCATACTAAAAAAATCAGAGACTAAGGACACACACACACACATATTACGTCAACGTTCCATAAATTGCCTTTGTTACCTTTGGATCACCTGGAGATTAAACACCCCAAGCTTATTTCACCTGAAGATTAACCACCCCAAGCTTATTTCACCAGAAGATTAAACACCCCCAAGCTTATTTCACCTGAAGATTAACCACCCCAAGCTTATTTCACCTGAAGATTAACCACCCCAAGCTAAATAAAACTTGGAGAGCGTAAGGTGTTTAATAAGCAGGGGGGGGGGGGCTAATCTTCATGTGATCCTGTAGCCTTTCCCAACCTGTTATTAAATTCTTTTCTTACTACAGCGAGAAAGTATATAACCTATCACCTGTGGACACTATCTGCAGGTCACTAATACAGGTACACCCATAAGTACAGGTACACCCATAACTACAGGTACACCCATAACTACAGGTACAACCCATAAGTACAGGTAGATCGTCAATACACTCCCATTAATGAGAAACAATTAACACACCTGTATATGTACTCATCAACAGAGCAGGTGGAGTGAATTGACAACAAAACAACCACCTTATGCTTCAGGTTACGGCACGACAGCGGTGTAGTGTATTGACCTCACGACACAACACCATCCCTTGTAGCTTCAGGTTACGACACGACAGCGGTGTAGTGTATTGACCTCACGACACAACACCATCCCTTGTAGCTTCAGGTTACGGCACGACAGCGGTGTAGTGTATTGACCTCACGACACAACACCATCCCTTGTAGCTTCAGGTTACGGCACGACAGCGGTGTAGTGTATTGACCTCACGACACAACACCATCCCTTGTAGCTTCAGGTTACGGCACGACAGCGGTGTAGTGTATTGACCTCACGACACAACACCATCCCTTGTAGCTTCAGGTTACGGCACGACAGCGGTGTAGTGTATTGACCTCACGACACAACACCATCCCTTGTAGCTTCAGGTTACGGCACGACAGCGGTGTAGTGTATTGACCTCACGACACAACACCATCCCTTGTAGCTTCAGGTTACGGCACGACAGCGGTGTAGTGTATTGACCTCACGACACAACACCATCCCTTGTAGCTTCAGGTTACGGCACGACAGCGGTGTAGTGTATTGACCTCACGACACAACACCATCCCTTGTAGCTTCAGGTTACGGCACGACAGCGGTGTAGTGTATTGACCTCACGACACAACACCATCCCTTGTAGCTTCAGGTTACGGCACGACAGCGGTGTAGTGTATTGACCTCACGACACAACACCATCCCTTGTAGCTTCAGGTTACGGCACGACAGCGGTGTAGTGTATTGACCTCACGACACAACACCATCCCTTGTAGCTTCAGGTTACGGCACGACAGCGGTGTAGTGTATTGACCTCACGACACAACACCATCCCTTGTAGCTTCAGGTTACGGCACGACAGCGGTGTAGTGTATTGACCTCACGACACAACACCATCCCTTGTAGCTTCAGGTTACGACACGACAGCGGTGTAGTGTATTGACCTCACGACACAACACCATCCCTTGTAGCTTCAGGTTACGACACGACAGCGGTGTAGTAAAGTATGAGCGTAGGACACGACAACATCCGCCCCCCCCCCCTCCCCCTTAGTTGTTTCAGGGTTAAGACACGACACCATAAGGCCAGGCAGGGGTACAACACGGAAAAGCGCCAATGTGTGTGTGTGTGTGTGTGTGTGTAGTGCATCTTGTCGCTGGCAAGGAAGTTGGATGACCTGAATCAACAGTGGCCGCAGGAGAACTGTCTGACGAAGGGGCCCAACATGCCACCCCCCCTCCCCCCCCCCCCCACAGGTTAAGGGAGGGAGGTGAGGGAGAGAGGGAGGGAGGGATGAAGGAGGGAGGTGAGGGAGGATGAGGGAGGTGAGGGAGAGAGGGATGAAGGAGGGACGTGGGGGAGGATGAGGGAGGATGAGGGAGGTGAGGGAGAGAGGGAGGGAGGTGAGGGAGGGATGAAGGAGGGAGGATGAGGGAGGATGAGGGAGAGAGGGAGGATGAGGGAGGTGAGGGAGAGAGGGATGAAGGAGGGAGGTGAGGGAGGATGAGGGAGGTGAGGGAGGTGAAGGAGAGAGGGAGGGAGGTGAGGGAGAATGAGGGAGAGAGGGATGAAGGAGGGAGGTGAGGGAGAGAGGGATGAAGGAGGGAGGTGAGGGAGGATGAGGGAGGTGAGGGAGAGAGGGAGGAAGGAGGGAGGTGAGGGAGGATGAGGGAGGTGAGGGAGAGAGGGAGGAAGGAGGGAGGTGAGGGAGATGACGGAGAGAGGGATGAAGGAGGGAGGTGAGGGAGAGAGGGAGGGAGGTGAGGGAGAGAGGGAGGAAGGAGGGAGGTGAGGGAGGTGAGGGAGAGAGGGAGGGAGGTGAGGGAGGATGAGGGAGGTGAGGGAGAGAGGGAGATGACGGAGAGAGGGATGAAGGAGGGAGGATGAGGGAGGTGAGGGAGAGAGGGAGGGAGGTGAGGGAGAGAGGGAGAGAGGGAGGAAGGAGGGAGGTGAGGGAGGATGAGGGAGGTGAGGGAGAGAGGGATGAAGGAGGGAGGTGAGGGAGGTGAGGGAGAGAAGGAGGGAGGTGAGGGAGGATGAGGGAGAGAGGGAGGAAGGAGGGAGGTGAGGGAGAGAGGGAGGGAGGTGAGGGAGAGAGGGAGGAAGGAGGGAGGTGAGGGAGAGAGGGAGGGAGGTGAGGGAGAGAGGGAGGAAGGAGGGAGGTGAGGGAGGATGAGGGAGGTGAGGGAGGATGAGGGAGGTGACGGAGAGAGGGAGGAAGGAGGGAGGTGAGGGAGGATGAGGAGGTGAGGGAGAGTGGGAGGAAGGAGGGAGGTGAGGGAGGTGAGGGAGGTGAGGGAGAGAGGGAGGGAGGTGAGGGAGGATGAGGGAGGTGAGGGAGAGAGGGAGATGAGGAGGAGGGAGGAGAGGGAGGTGAGGGAGGGAGGAGAGGGAGGGAGGTGAGGGAGAGAGGGAGAGAGGGAGGAAGGAGGGAGGTGAGGGAGGATGAGGGAGGTGAGGGAGAGAGGGAGAAGAGGGAGGGGAGGGAGGTGAGGGAGAGGAGGAGGAGGGAGGGAGGAGAGAGGGAGAGAGGGAGGATGAGGGAGGTGAGGGAGAGAGGAGGAAGGAGGGAGGTGAGAGGAGAGGAGAGTGAGGGAGAGGGGAGAGAGGGAGAAGGAGGGAGGTGAGGGAGGATGAGGAGGAGGGAGGATGAGGGAGGTGAGGGAGAGAGGGAGGAAGGAGGGAGGTGAGGGAGGATGAGGAGGGAGGGAGAGAGGGAGAGGAGGGGGTGAGGAGGTGAGGGAGAGAAGGAGGGAGGGAGGGAGGATGAGGGAGAGAGGGAGGAAGGAGGGAGGTGCGGGAGAGAGGGAGGGAGTGAGGGAGAGAGGGAGGAAGGAGGGAGGTGAGGAGGAGAGGGAGGGAGGGAGGATGAGGGAGGACGGAGAGAGGGAGGAAGGAGGGAGGTGAGGAGGATGAGGGAGGAGGGAGAGAGGAGGAAGAGGGAGGTGAGGGAGGATGAGGGAGGTGAGGGAGAGAGGAGGGAGGGAGGAGGATGAGGGAGGTGAGGGAGAGAGGGAGATGACGGAGAGAGGGATGAAGGAGGGAGGATGAGGGAGGTGAGGGAGAGAGGGAGGGAGGTGAGGGAGAGAGGGAGAGAGGGAGGAAGGAGGGAGGTGAGGGAGGATGAGGGAGGTGAGGGAGAGAGGGATGAAGGAGGGAGGTGAGGGAGGTGAGGGAGAGAGGGAGGAAGGAGGGAGGTGAGGGAGGATGAGGGAGAGAGGGAGGAATGAGGGAGGTGAGGAGAGAGGGAGGAAGGAGGGAGGTGAGGGAGGATGAGGGAGGTGAGGGAGAGAGGGAGAGAGGGATGAAGGAGGGAGGTGAGGGAGGTGAGGGAGAGAGGGAGGAAGGAGGGAGGTGAGGGAGGATGAGGGAGAGAGGGAGGAAGGAGGGAGGTGAGGGAGAGAGGGAGGGAGGTGAGGGAGAGAGGGAGGAAGGAGGGAGGTGAGGGAGGATGAGGGAGGTGAGGGAGGATGAGGGAGGTGACGGAGAGAGGGAGGAAGGAGGGAGGTGAGGGAGGATGAGGGAGGTGAGGGAGAGAGGGAGGAAGGAGGGAGGTGAGGGAGGATGAGGGAGGTGAGGGAGAGAGGAAGGGAGGGAGAGAAGGAGGGAAAACAGCGTCATCCTACAGTCTTCAAGTCTGTGGTGGAGTGGTGGTGAAGGAAGGGTGGAGTAGGGGTGAGGGAGAGGAAGAATGGTGGTGGAGTGGTGTGGAAGTGTAGTGGGGTGCTGGTGAAGTGTTGGGGGGGAAAAAGAGGGAGGCAGAGGGATGGCGGCGGTGGGTGATAAAAGAATGAAAGAGTGGTGAAAGAGGGTGATGGGGCAGTGTTGGAGTGGTGAAAGAGGGTGATGGGTCAGTGTTGGAGTGGTGAAAGAGGGTGATGGGTCAGTGTTGGAGTGGTGAAAGAGGGTGATGGGGCAGTGTTGGAGTGGTGAAAGAGGGTGATGGGTCAGTGTTGGAGTGGTGAAAGGGGGTGATGGAGCAGTGTTGGAGTGGTGAAAGGGGGTGATGGAGCAGTGTTGGAGTGGTGAAAGGGGGTGATGGAGCAGTGTTGGAGTGGTGAAAGGGGGTGATGGAGCAGTGTTGGAGTGGTGAAAGGGGGTGATGGGGCAGTGTTGGAGTGGTGAAAGACGGTGATGGGGCAGTGTTGGAGTGGTGAAAGTGGGTGATGGAGCAGTGTTGGAGTGGTGAAAGTGGGTGATGGAGCAGTGTTGGAGTGGTGAAAGAGGGTGATGGAGCAGTGTTGGAGTGGTGAAAGAGGGTGATGGAGCAGTGTTGGAGTGGTGAAAGAGGGTGATGGGGCAGTGTTGGAGTGGTGAAAGGAGGTGATGGAGCAGTGTTGGAGTGGTGAAAGAGGGTGATGGAGCAGTGTTGGAGTGGTGAAAGAGGGTGATGGAGCAGTGTTGGAGTGGTGAAAGGGGATGATGGGCAGTGTTGGAGTGGTGAAAGTGGGTGATGGGGCAGTGTTGGAGTGGTGAAAGGGGGTGATGGGGCAGTGTTGGAGTGGTGAAAGGGGGTGATGGGGCAGTGTTGGAGTGGTGAAAGGGGGTGATGGAGCAGTGTTGGAGTGGTGAAAGAGGGTGATGCGGCAGTGTTGGAATGGTGAAAGGGGGTGATGGGGCAGTGTTGGAGTGGTGAAAGGGGGTGATGGGGCAGTGTTGGAGTGGTGAAAGGGGGTGATGGAACAGTGTTGGAGTGGTGAAAGAGGGTGATGGGGCAGTGTTGGAGTGGTGAAAGAGGGTGATGGGGCAGTGTTGGAGTGGTGAAACGGGGTGATGGAGCAGTGTTGGAGTGGTGAAAGAGGGTGATGGAGCAGTGTTGGAGTGGTGAAAGGGGTGATGGGGCAGTGTTGGAGTGGTGAAAGGGGGTGATGGAGCAGTGTTGGAGTGGTGAAAGAGGGTGATGGGGCAGTGTTGGAGTGGTGAAAGGGGTGATGGAGCAGTGTTGGAGTGGTGAAAGAGGGTGATGGTGCAGTGTTGGATTGGTGAAAGGGGGTGATGGGGCAGTGTTGGAGTGGTGAAAGGGGGTGATGGGGCAGTGTTGGAGTGGTGAAAGGGGGTGATGGGGCAGTGTGGAGTGGTGAAGAGGTGAGGGGCAGTGTTGGAGTGGTGAAAGAGGGGTGATAGGAGCAGTGTTGGAGTGGGTGAAAGGGGTGATGGGGTAGTGTTGGAGTGGTGAAAGGGGGTGATGGAGCAGTGTTGGAGTGGTGAAAGGGGGTGATGGGGCAGTGTTGGAGTGGTGAAAGGGGGTGATGGGGCAGTGTTGGAGTGGTGAAAGAGGGTGATGGAGCAGTGTTGGAGTGGTGAAAGAGGGTTATGGGGCAGTGTTGGAGTGGTGAAAGAGGGTGATGGAGCAGTGTTGGAGTGGTGAAAGGGGGTGATGGGGCAGTGTTGGAGTGGTGAAAGAGGGTGATGCGGCAGTGTTGGAGTGGTGAAAGAGGGTGACGGGGCAGTGTTGGAGTGGTGAAAGGGGGTGATGGAGCAGTGTTGGAGTGGTGAAAGAGGGTGACGGAGCAGTGTTGGAGTGGTGAAAGGGGGTGATGGAGCAGTGTTGGAGTGGTGAAAGGGGGTGATGGGGCAGTGTTGGAGTGGTGAAAGAGGGTGACGGGGCAGTGTTGGAGTGGTGAAAGAGGGTGATGGAGCAGTGTTGGAGTGGTGAAAGAGGGTGATGGAGCAGTGTTGGAGTGGTGAAAGGGGGTGATGGGGCAGTGTTGGAGTGGTGAAAGAGGGTGATGGGGCAGTGTTGGAGCGGTGAAAGGGGGTGTTGGGGCTGTGTTGGAGTGGTGAAAGGGGGTGATGCGGCAGTGTTGGAGTGGCGAAAGAGGGTGATGGGGCAGTGTTGGAGTGGTGAAAGGGGATGATGGGGCAGTGTTGGGGTGGTGAAAGGGGGGTGATGGGGCAGTGTTGGGGTGGTGAAAGGGGGGTGATGGGGCAGTGTTGGAGTGGTGAAAGAGGGTGATGCGGCAGTGTTGGAGTGGTGAAAGGGGATGATGGGGCAGTGTTGGGGTGGTGAAAGGGGGGTGATGGGGCAGTGTTGGGGTGGTGAAAGGGGGGTGATGGGGCAGTGTTTGAGTGGTGAGAAGGAGGAGGAGGATGAAGAAGAGGGCAGGTCAATGGAGAGAACAACAGTGATGCCAGATAAGCCACGGAGCTACACAGTAAGCCACCTACCACCTCACACATTCCTCAACCTTCGCTGTTATTCTCACCGTAAATCAAAACATTACACATACACCAACACTACTACTGATAATAACTAGCATGAATAACACGTCAAAATAACAATAACAATTAATTTTACCACTATATCTACTAATATACTAATATACTACTACTACTACTACAAAAAAAATCTACTACTACTACTACTACTACTAATAATAATAATAATAATAATAATAATACAGATAAAGTTGTTTTGGTTGTTGCACTGGAGATGTGTGTTGTGTTTTATGCTCACAACACTTAAACGAAGGTCTTGTGTG
>CAUDMG010002944.1:835000-890000 GCA_958450375.1 Homarus gammarus
TGCCATACTCTACACACTGTTGACAGCTAGGCGTCTCTATACAGTGCCATACTCTACACACTGTTGACAGCTAGGCGTCTCTATACAGTGTCATACTCTACACACTGTTGACAGCTAGGCGTCTCTATACAGTGCCATACTCTACACACTGTTGACGGGCTGCATCACACCCAACCCCTGTCTCTTGTCTCTATAAAGTGCTGCAAGTATTAAGTGCTGACAACTTCCATAACATCGAACTTAAGTACTCAAGTGTTTTGATAATTGCCTAGCACCACAATGGCCACTGTCGTCTGATGATGATAGTAATAATTATAATAATTTGATTCCTTCTTGGCTTAAATACTTTTAATAATAATAATTTTACGATTACTACTATTATTTACTACTATTATTATTTACTACTACTATTACTATTACTATTATTATATACTACTACTAATAATTTTACTACTACTACTACTTTTACTACTACTACTGACCCCTCGCAGCTCCCAAAAGTTTTCGTCCCTGTGATTTTAAAGACGCAAACAGGAAGCACATACACGGTGCAAAAGCAGGAGTTAAAAGCAACAAGAACGAGCAGGAAGCAGAAGCAGGAAGCAGCTAACACACACACACACACACACGGAGACGTTGGTCCTTTCCCCACAGTCTGGCCAGATTCCAATATTAATTTGCATAGTTTGCATGGTTTGTCGCAGCTGGCAGACACGCGTCTTGTGCACCCTCTCACGCACAGGCACGCAGGCACACGCACAGGCACGCAGGCACACACACAGGCACACACACAGGGCGAACGTAACTACATAATGATAAGAGTACCTTCTGTCATTCAGTTGGGGACACACACACACAGAGCCATCACTGGGGAAACCTCATGAAAATACACCAGTTATTACTGCCTGTCCAAACAACCTGAAGCTCAGCACACGTACGGCCTCTGTTGTCCCGTTAATATTATACTGTTGTGAGGCTCACTCCCTCCCTCTCTGTTAACTGGTTTACTGTTTCCCTCCCTCCAAACTCCCCCCCTTCTCTCCCTGTTAACGGGTAAACTGTCTCCCTCCCTCCCTGTTAACGGGGAAACTGTCTCCCTCCCTCCCTGTTAACGGGGAAACTGTCTCCCTCCCTCCCTGTTAACGGGGAAATTGTGTCCCTCTACCGTTGACAGTAACACTTATATTTTGTGCAGCGCGACAGGAAGTTTAGACAGAGACCGACCCGAAAATCTATATCTTGATATAGACAGGTGATATTATATTCACCGTGTAGTATGACAGCAGTTAGACAGAAACAGACAGAAACAGGTGTAGCTTGAGTAGACAGAACGACATATATTCATCGTTTAACTGACAGAATAGACAGTGGCGGAAGATTTTGTAACCCCAAATACGTTAAGACAGAAGCAATAAGCAATAAATCGCCTGACAGATGAACAGACTGACAAATACAACGTGTAGACTGAGTGTACGGCCAAAATACTGTTTAATCTGACAGGAGAGACAGAAACAATGGTAACCTGACTGGGGGAGCTTGACAGAAACATATCAGTGTAATCATGTCAACACAGGAGTCATTTCAGCGTGGCCATGTCAATACAGGAGTCATTTCAGCGTGGTCATGTCAATACAGGAGTCATTTCAGCGTGGTCATATCAACAGAGGAGTCATGTCAGAGTGGTCATATCAACAGAGGAGTCATGTCAGTGTGGTCATATCAACAGAGGAGTCATGTCAGAGTGGTCAGGTCTCCAGGCCGGGGCAGCAGAGTAAATACGGTGTGTTGCCTTAATGTGGTGTGCTTGTCCCGGGCACCAGCTTGTTCACTTGTAATACATGGTAGTGACTGTCTGCTGCTGCTGTTGGCTGTCTGCTGGTGGTGGTGGTAATGGTGGCTGCCTGGTGGAGGTAATGATGGTGGCTGTCTGGTGGTAATGGTGGCTGTCTGGTGGTGGTAATGGTGGCTGTCTGGTGGTAATGGTAATGGTGGCTGTCTGGTGGTGGTAATGGTGGCTGTCTGGTGGTGGTGGTAGTGGTGGCTGTCTGGTGGTGGTTGTAATGGTGGCTGTCTGATGGTGGTGGTGGTAATGGTGGCTGTCTGGTGGTGGTGGTGGCTGTCTGGCGGTAGTGGTGGCTGTCTGGTGGTGGTGGTGGTGGCTGTCTGGTGGTAGTGGTGGCTGTCTTGTGGTGGTAATGGTGGCTGTCTTGTGGTGGTAATAGTGGCTGTCTGGTGGTAGTGGTGGCTGTCTGGTGGTAGTGGTGGCTGTCTGGTGGTAATGGTGGCTGTCTGGTGGTAATGGTGGCTGTCTGGTGGTAGTGGTGGCTGTCTGGTGGTAGTGGTGGCTGTCTGGTGGTAATGGTGGCTGTCTGGTGGTGGTGGTAGTGGTGGCTGTCTGGTGGTGGCTGTCTGGTGGTGGTTGTAATGGTGGCTGTCTGATGGTGGTGGTGGTAATGGTGGCTGTCTGGTGGTGGTGGTGGTGGTGGCTGTCTGGCGGTAGTGGTGGCTGTCTGGTGGTGGTGGCTGTCTGGTGGTGGTGGTGGCTGTCTGGTGGTAGTGGTGGCTGTCTTGTGGTGGTAATGGTGGCTGTCTTGTGGTGGTAATAGTGGCTGTCTGGTGGTAGTGGTGGCTGTCTGGTGGTGGTGGTGGCTGTCTGGTGGTAATGGTGGCTGTCTGGTGGTAATGGTGGCTGTCTGGTGGTAATGGTGGCTGTCTGGTGGTGGTGGTAGTGGTGGCTGTCTGGTGGTGGCTGTCTGGTGGTGGTTGTAATGGTGGCTGTCTGATGGTGGTGGTGGTAATGGTGGCTGTCTGGTGGTGGTGGCTGTCTGGCGGTAGTGGTGGCTGTCTGGTGGTGGTGGTGGCTGTCTGGTGGTAGTGGTGGCTGTCTGGTGGTAGTGGTGGCTGTCTTGTGGTGGTAATGGTGGCTGTCTTGTGGTGGTAATAGTGGCTGTCTGGTGGTAGTGGTGGCTGTCTGGTGGTAATGGTGGCTGTCTGGTGGTAGTGGTGGCTGTCTGGGGGTAATGGTGGCTGTCTGGTGGTAGTGGTGGCTGTCTGGTGGTAGTGGTGGCTGTCTGGTGGTAGTGGTGGCTGTCTGGTGGTAATGGTGGCTGTCTGGTGGTAGTGGTGGCAGTGGTGGCTGTCTGGTGGTAGTGGTGGCTGTCTGGTGGTAGTGGTGGCTGTCTGGTGGTAATGGTGGCTGTCTGGTTATGGTGGTAGTGGTGGCTGTCTGGTGGTAGTGGTGGCTGTCTGGTGGTAATGGTGGCTGTCTGGTGGTAGTGGTGGCTGTCTGGTGGTAGTGGTGGCTGTCTGGTGGTAGTGGTGGCTGTCTGGTGGTAATAGTGGCTGTCTGGTGGTAGTGGTGGCTGTCTGGTGGTAGTGGTGGCTGTCTGGTGGTAGTGGTGGCTGTCTGGTGGCAATGGTGGCTGTCTGGTTATGGTGGTAGTGGTGGCTGTCTGGTGGTAATGGTGGCTGTCTGGTTATGGTGGTAGTGGTGGCTGTCTGGTGGTAGTGGTGGCTGTCTGGTGGTAGTGGTGGCTGTCTGGTGGTAGTGGTGGCTGTCTGGTGGTAATGGTGGCTGTCTGGTTATGGTGGTAGTGGTGGCTGTCTGTTGTTGCTGCGCTTGGTTGAGTTAGGTTAGGTCCAATCAAGGTACAGGTGTGTGACGGTCCAATCAAGGTACAGGTGTGTGACGGTCCAATCAAGGTACAGGTGTGTGACGGTCCAATCAAGGTACAGGTGTGTGACGGTCCAATCAAGGTACAGGTGTGTGGCGGTCCAATCAAGGTACAGGTGTGTGACGGTCCAATCAAGGTACAGGTGTGTGACGGTCCAATCAAGGTACAGGTGTGTGACGGTCCAATCAAGGTACAGGTGTGTGGCGGTCCAATCAAGGTACAGGTGTGTGACGGTCCAATCAAGGTACAGGTGTGTGACGGTCCAATCAAGGTACAGGTGTGTGACGGTCCAATCAAGGTACAGGTGTGTGACGGGCCAAATAAGGTACAGGTTGTGTGACGATCCAATCAAAGTACAGGTGTGTGGCGTTCCAATCAAGGTTCAGGTGTGTGGCGGTCCAATCAAGGTACAGGTGTGTGGCGGTCCAATCAAGCAAGACGGCTACATGTACACAAGTTACCATCAATAGAAGAGAAATCCAAAGGTGAATAAATTGTGACTTTCCTCCCTCCGCTCATGAACCAGTAGGGGGGGGGGGAGGAGGGGAGGGGGTGGAGAGGGGAGGGGGGTGGAGAGGGGACGGGGGAGGAAGGGTGTGTGGGGAGGGGGGGGGTCCTAAAGGATGTCTCCCCCGGCATCAACTTTTTCTTTCATTCTTACAAAAGCGTTCCTCCTCCTCCTCCTCCTTCAGTCAGACCATTACCAAGACGACCTACTGCTGGTCATGTGTGCCAGTCCGATATAATACACATCCACCACAACCCCCTCCCCCCCCCCCTCCACCGCGCCCCCCACACGAGCTGCGCATTCATGGAACGCATTCAGAACGGACAGGACACTGAAAGAACTCACTGAAAAGCTACATACATCACAGACTACACCCCCCCTCCCATGCAACGCAACCTGAAGCAACACACTGTGGAATATCTATTAAAACGACACGTTGAAGAAATAAAACACAAAAAGAAGAGGACGGACGGACGGACGGACAGACAGACAGACAGACAGACAGACACAAAACAAATCGCTGAATATATTCCCCTATCTCTCCTCCTCAGGTAAGCACAGGTGTCACCACGACCTTTACCTGGGGGAGGTGTCTGAGTCCTCCCCACACTAAAATCAAATCACTTACCATCTGTCAGTTAATTACAGGTGATACAGACCACTAGACACACTACACCTCACCTGGATTATAAATTTACGTCAACAAGTAGCAACTGTATTCAATTTATAACGCGATACAAGACTATTTTTTTTCATTCAACTTTATTTATTATATTTTATTTGTTATTTGTTCAGATCATGATTAGAAACAGGAGCTTATTTCACCTGTTGATTAAACCTCCCTCACGTTACCTGGGAGGGCTTGGGTTGGGTTGGCTTAGGTTAGAATATAACTAAAAAAACATAATTATTTGAAAATATCCTTGACCAGTGTAGCCAACAGTCAAGAACAGTGTAGCCAACAGTCAAGAACAGTGTAGCCAACAGTCAGGAACAGTGTAGCCAACAGACAGGAACAGTGTAGCCAACAGTCAAGAACAGTGTAGCCAACAGTCAGGAACAGTGTAGCCAACAGTCAAGAACAGTGTAGCCAACAGTCAGGAACAGTGTAGCCAACAGACAGGAACAGTGTAGCCAACAGTCAGGAACAGTGTAGCCAACAGACAGGAACAGTGTAGCCAACAGACAGGAACAGTGTAGCCAACAGTCAAGAACAGTGTAGCCAACAGTCAGGAACAGTGTAGCCAACAGACAGGAACAGTGTAGCCAACAGACAGGAACAGTGTAGCCAACAGTCAAGAACAGTGTAGCCAACAGCCAGGAACAGTGTAGCCAACAGCCAGGAACAGTGTAGCCAACAGTCAGGAACAGTGTAGCCAACAGACAGGAACAGTGTAGCCAACAGCCAG
The DNA here is from genome assembly GCA_958450375.1 of Homarus gammarus. Lineage (NCBI taxonomy): Eukaryota > Metazoa > Arthropoda > Malacostraca > Decapoda > Nephropidae > Homarus > Homarus gammarus. The sequence continues at coordinate 840,592 of CAUDMG010002944.1, forward strand.
GAACAGTGTAGCCAACAGTCAGGAACAGTGTAGCCAACAGTCAGGAACAGTGTAGCCAACAGTCAGGAACAGTGTAGCCAACAGACAGGAACAGTGTAGCCAACAGACAGGAACAGTGTAGCCAACAGACAGGAACAGTGTAGCCAACAGTCAAGAACAGTGTAGCCAACAGCCAGGAACAGTGTAGCCAACAGCCAGGAACAGTGTAGCCAACAGTCAGGAACAGTGTAGCCAACAGACAGGAACAGTGTAGCCAACAGTCAAGAACAGTGTAGCCAACAGTCAGGAACAGTGTAGCCAACAGACAGGAACAGTGTAGCCAATAGACAGGAACAGTGTAGCCAACAGCCAGGAACAGTGTAGCCAACAGCCAGGAACAGTGTAGCCAACAGTCAAGAACAGTGTAGCCAACAGTCAGGAACAGTGTAGCCAACAGTCAAGAACAGTGTAGCTAACAGCCAGGAACAGTGTAGCCAACAGCCAGGAACAGTGTAGCCAACAGTCAGGAACAGTGTAGCCAACAGTCAGGAACAGTGTAGCCAACAGACAGGAACAGTATTGCCAACAGCCAGGAACAGTGTAGCCAACAGTCAAGAACAGTGTAGCCAACAGTCAAGAACAGTGTAGCCAACAGTCAAGAACAGTGTAGCCAACAGTCAGGAACAGTGTAGCCAACAGCCAGGAACAGTGTAGCCAACAGCCAGGAACAGTGTAGCCAACGTCTTCCCATCAACTCGGGTGATAGTCATCAACATGTGGCAAAAAGATGAAACACGGGGGATCAAGAACAAACTATCCAACACTAGTCTCTTAGGTCGAGATTCCCCCGTCGTGTAGGTAGTGGTGGTGACCCTTACAACACTAGGGTCTTTGTGGTCCCGGGGGTTTCGTCTGCTCCACTTGGCGTGCACCATGCTGGGTCCCTTCAGTGAGTCCTCTATTATACTGAAGACCTGGGGAGGATAATGATGGCTGGGGAGGATAATGATGGCTGGGGAGGATAATGATGGCTGGGGAGGATAATGATGGCTGGGGAGGATAATGATGGCTGGGGAGGATAATGATGGCTGGGGAGGATACTGCGGAGGTGGGGTGGATAGTGGGTGGGGATGATGATGACTGCGAAAGAAGGGGAGAGAAAATGGTGGGGAGGATGGTGGGTGGGGAGGATGGTGGGTGGGGAGGATGGTGGGTGGGGAGGATGGTGGGTAAGAGACTGGGGAGACAAACAGGATGATGATGGGGAAGGATTTGGGGGACACACACACACACACACACACACACACAAGTACCTGTGTTTAAAATCCTACTCCCTGGTACATGGACACTCCCCTGTTACTCCCTGGTACATGGACACTCCTGTTACTCCCTGGTACATGGACACTCCCCTGTTACTCCCTGGTACATGGACACCCCTGTTACTCCCTGGTACATGGACACTCCCCTGTTACTCCCTGGTACATGGACACTCCCCTTGTACATGGACACTCCTGTTACTCCCTGGTACATGGACACTCCCCTGTTACTCCCTGGTACATGGACACTCCCCTGTTACTCCCTGGTACATGGACACTCCTGTTACTCCCTGGTACATGGACACTCCCCTGTTACTCCCTGGTACATGGACACTCCCCTGTTACTCCCTGGTACATGGACACTCCCCTGTTACTCCCTGGTACATGGACACTCCCCTGTTACTCCCTGGTACATGGACACTCCCCTGTTACTCCCTGGTACATGGACACTCCCCTGTTACTCCCTGGTACATGGACACTCCTGTTACTCCCTGGTACATGGACACTCCTGTTACTCCCTGGTACATGGACACTCCCCTGTTACTCCCTGGTACATGGACACTCCTGTTACTCCCTGGTACATGGACACTCCCTGTTACTCCCTGGTACATGGACACTCCTGTTACTCCCTGGTACATGGACACTCCCCTGTTACTCCCTGGTACATGGACACTCCCCTGTTACTCCCTGGTACATGGACACTCCTGTTACTCCCTGGTACATGGACACTCCTGTTACTCCCTGGTACATGGACACTCCCCTGTTACTCCCTGGTACATGGACACTCCCCTGTTACTCCCTGGTACATGGACACTCCTGTTACTCCCTGGTACATGGACACTCCCCTGTTACTCCCTGGTACATGGACACTCCCCTGTTACTCCCTGGTACATGGACACTCCTGTTACTCCCTGGTACATGGACACTCCCCTGTTACTCCCTGGTACATGGACACCCCTGTTACTCCCTGGTACATGGACACTCCCCTGTTACTCCCTGGTACATGGACACTCCCTGTTACTCCCTGGTACATGGACACTCCCCTGTTACTCCCTGGTACATGGACACTCCCCTGTTACTCCCTGGTACATGGACACCCCTGTTACTCCCTGGTACATGGACACTCCCCTGTTACTCCCTGGTACATGGACACTCCCTGGTACATGGACACTCCTGTTACTCCCTGGTACATGGACACTCCCCTGTTACTCCCTGGTACATGGACACTCCTGTTACTCCCTGGTACATGGACACTCCTGTTACTCCCTGGTACATGGACACTCCCCTGTTACTCCCTGGTACATGGACACTCCTGTTACTCCCTGGTACATGGACACTCCTGTTACTCCCTGGTACATGGACACTCCTGTTACTCCCTGGTACATGGACACTCCTGTTACTCCCTGGTACATGGACACTCCCTGTTACTCCCTGGTACATGGACACTCCCCTGTTACTCCCTGGTACATGGACACCCCTGTTACTCCCTGGTACATGGACACTCCTGTTACTCCCTGGTACATGGACACTCCCCTGTTACTCCCTGGTACATGGACACTCTCCTGTTACTCCCTGGTACATGGACACTCCCTGTTACTCCCTGGTACATGGACACTCCTGTTACTCCCTGGTACATGGACACTCCTGTTACTCCCTGGTACATGGACACTCCCTGTTACTCCCTGGTACATGGACACTCCCTGTTACTCCCTGGTACATGGACACTCCTGTTACTCCCTGGTACATGGACACTCCTGTTACTCCCTGGTACATGGACACTCCTGTTACTCCCTGGTACATGGACACTCCTGTTACTCCCTGGTACATGGACACTCCCCTGTTACTCCCTGGTACATGGACACTCCTGTTACTCCCTGGTACATGGACACTCCTGTTACTCCCTGGTACATGGACACTCCTGTTACTCCCTGGTACATGGACACTCCTGTTACTCCCTGGTACATGGACACTCCTGTTACTCCCTGGTACATGGACACTCCCCTGTTACTCCCTGGTACATGGACACTCCCCTGTTACTCCCTGGTACATGGACACTCCCCTGTTACTCCCTGGTACATGGACACTCCTGTTACTCCCTGGTACATGGACACTCCTGTTACTCCCTGGTACATGGACACTCCTGTTACTCCCTGGTACATGGACACTCCTGTTACTCCCTGGTACACACAAACCGACGGACGCTGCCAACGTCCACCAAACACACCTCACAGCTTTATTAGAACATTTAAAAACAAATGCCAGGACGGGTGATAGTTAGCGTCTGGCGATCCCCCTCTAGGCCCAGGAAATGTTGCGATTGTTGTAGTTCACGTCAGACGAAGGTACGTACGCCTCGCCTCTGCCTACAGTGGCGTTCGTAATAGCACCGGATTGAGGTGCAGGTGCGACAGCCACAACACAAACACCCAACAAGCTCAGCTGATGATAACGAGGTGGTAGGTGAGGTCATTAAAGGCAGGTACACAGCCAAAATAGAACATACGAATATTGAGGAGACTTGGGCACGTGAAGCTGAAGGCTGGTGGTGGTGGTTTCCTCGTCTCACAAACACACACTCATCATCACTAAACAATCACCAACACACCCTCACCAACACACCCTCACCAACACACACTCACCATCACACGTTAACCAACACACCCTCACCAACACACCCTCACCTACTGTACATACATCACCAACACACACTCACCAACACACACTCACCATCACACCCTCACCAACACACCCTCACCAACACACCCTCACCAACACACCCTCACCTACTGTACATACATCACCAACACACACTCACCAACACACCCTCACCAACACACCCTCACCAACACACCCTCACCAACACACCCTCACCAACACACACTCACCAACACACCCTCACCAACACACCCTCACCAACACACCCTCACCAACACACCCTCACCAACACACCCTCACCAACACACCCTCACCAACACACCCTCACCAACACACCCTCACCTACTGTACATACATCACCAACACACACGCTCACCAACACACACTCACCATCACACCCTCACCAACACACCCTCACCAACACACTCACCAACACACCCTCACCAACACACACTCACCAACACACCCTCACCAACACACCCTCACCTACTGTACATACATCACCAACACACGCTCACCAACACACACTCACCATCACACGTTAACCAACACACCCTCACCAACACACCCTCACCTACTGTACATACATCACCAACACACACTCACCAACACACACTCACCATCACACCCTCACCAACACACCCTCACCAACACACCCTCACCAACACACCCTCACCTACTGTACATACATCACCAACACACACTCACCATCACACCCTCACCAACACACCCTCACCAACACACCCTCACCAACACACCCTCACCAACACACACTCACCAACACACCCTCACCAACACACCCTCACCAACACACCCTCACCAACACACCCTCACCAACACACACTCACCAACACACCCTCACCAACACACCCTCACCAACACACCCTCACCAACACACCCTCACCTACTGTACATACATCACCAACACACGCTCACCAACACACACTCACCATCACACCCTCACCAACACACCCTCACCAACACACTCACCAACACACCCTCACCAACACACCCTCACCAACACACACTCACCAACACACCCTCACCAACACACACTCACCAACACACTCGCCAACACACCCTCACCAACACACCCTCACCAACACACCCTCACCAACACACCCTCACCAACACACACTCACCATCACACGTTAACCATGGTTCTGTCGAGGGAGGTTTTGTCGGCCAGTCTGTAAGAGAGAAAAGAATTAGTCATTAAGAATCATTGATCAGGTAATAACATGAACAAAAAGTTGATCAAATACAATAACTAATCAGAAAATAACATGAACAAAAAGTTGATCAAATACAATAACTAATCAGAAAATAACATGAACAAAAAGTTGATCAAATACAATACCTGATCAGAAAATAACATGAACTACAGTTGATCAAATATTGTAATGAGGAACAGAATCAATGATCAAGATATCCTGATCAAATATGAGGTATTACAATTACTATTTATGTGATTAAATGTAAAAAAAAAAAGTGATGGAAATAAAGAATGGTGATCAATGTGGTGAGTCAGGTGTGTGTGTGTGTTAGAGGTGGTGAGTCAGGTGTGTGTGTGTGTGTGTGTGTTAGAGGTGGTGAGTCAGGTGTGTGTTAGAGGTGGTGAGTCAGGTGTGTGTGTGTGTTAGAGGTGGTGAGTCAGGTGTGTGTGTGTGTGTGTTAGAGGTGGTGAGTCAGGTGTGTGTTAGAGGTGGTGAGTCAGGTGTGTGTGTGTGTGTAAGAGGTGGTGAGTCAGGTGTGTGTGTGTGTTAGAGGTGGTGAGTCAGGTGTGTGTGTGTGTGTGTGTGTTAGAGGTGGTGAGTCAGGTGTGTGTGTGTGTGTGTGTTAGAGGTGGTGAGTCAGGTGTGTGTGTGTGTGTGTGTGTTAGAGGTGGTGAGTCAGGTGTGTGTGTGTGTGTGTGTGTGTTAGAGGTGGTGAGTCAGGTGTGTGTGTGTGTGTGTGTTAGAGGTGGTGAGTCAGGTGTGTGTGTGTGTGTGTGTGTGTGTGTTAGAGGTGGTGAGTCAGGTGTGTGTGTGTGTGTTAGAGGTGGTGAGTCAGGTGTGTGTGTGTGTGTGTTAGAGGTGGTGAGTCAGGTGTGTGTGTGTGTTAGAGGTGGTGAGTCAGGTGTGTGTGTGTGTGTGTGTTAGAGGTGGTGAGTCAGGTGTGTGTGTGTGTGTGTGTTAGAGGTGGTGAGTCAGGTGTGTGTGTGTGTGTTAGAGGTGGTGAGTCAGGTGTGTGTGTGTTAGAGGTGGTGAGTCAGGTGTGTGTGTTAGAGGTGGTGAGTCCGGTGTGTGTGTGTGTGTTAGAGGTGGTGAGTCAGGTGTGTGTGTGTGTGTAAGAGGTGGTGAGTCAGGTGTGTGTGTGTGTAAGAGGTGGTGAGTCAGGTGTGTGTGTGTGTGTGTAAGAGGTGGTGAGTCAGGTGTGTGTGTGTGTGTGTGTGTGTTAGAGGTGGTGAGTCAGGTGTGTGTGTGTCAGAGTTGGTGAGTCAGGTGTGTGTGTGTGTGTGTCAGAAGTAGTGGGTCAGGTGTGTGTGTGTGTGTGTCAGAAGTAGTGAGTCAGGTGTGTGTGTGTGCGTCAGAAGTAGTGAGTCAGGTGTGTGTGAAGAAGGAATGAATCAGGGAGGTCAGAAGTATGTGTGTCAGCAAAGATGAGTCAGAACTGGTAAGTCAGATGTATCAGGGCTTGTGAGTCAGATATATCCCAGAAGTAGTGAGTCAGGCACCGTTCTTGGCATCCACGGAGGGTCTGGAGTGCCAAAACTTACAAGACCGTGGCACGGCTCCGGATTCTGGCACTGTGAGCGAGATCTGAATCCAAATTACCCGAGAAAATGGAATAATCCTCCACATGAGTAATTAAATCCTCCACATGAGTAATTAAATCCTCCACATAGGTAATTAAATCCTCCACATGAGTAATTAAATCCTCCACATAAGTAATTAAATCCTCCACATAAGTAATTAAATCCTCCACATGAGTTATTAAATCCTCCACATCAGTAATTATACCCAGTGAATTGTACTTTAATCCTACAGAAATAATCCTCGAGTATAATAAATCCTCCTGTAGTTTCCTTTGTAGGATATCTCGCTAATTATGTAGAATATCCAATCCTAAAGTATCCTGATATTCCTTACAGTATAACACATAACATATCCTATTGAAAAGAAACTCCATCTCACTTCCTGAACCAAACATAACGTAACATACAAAAATTAACATCTCACAACACAACACAACGCAATGCAACATAACACAACACAACACAACATAACATAACAGAACACAACACAACGTAACATAACATAACACAACTCAACACAACATAACATAACATAACACAGCACAACGCAACGCAACATAACATAACACAACACAACATAACATAACACAGCACAACGCAACGCAACACAACACAACATAACACAACACAACACAACATAACACAACGCAACATAACGCAACATAACACAACATAACACAACATAACATAACACAACAAGTCCATAACATAACACATCCTTATAATAATAATGGCTGCCCCTCGTGTACGAGAATGGCCGGCCCAAGGGCCACCTAGGCGTGAATTTGTTAAAGGTGTAGAAGCTGTCGCCAACACAACAACCACACCCTGAGTTAACGAGCTGCAAGATCCAGTGTCAAGGAATAATCCGAGAAGACCGGACAACTCGCCAACTGCACTGGCTAACCATTACCCGGGAATATACGATCCGCAAGTCGATTAACATCCAGGTTCCCAATTACTGCTGGGTAGACAGAGGCAAATGGCGTAAAGAAACTTGCCCAAAGTTTCACCCTGCCCGGGGATCGAACCCGGGTCCACTCGCTTACGAGGCAAGGATGCTGACATAACATAACATAACACAACATAACATTTCCTTTACATAACACAACATAACATAACACTTCTTTAACATAACAAAACACAACATAACATAACACTTTTAACAAAACACAACACAACATAACATTTCCTTTACACAACATAACATAATCTAAGGTGAAACATAGACGAGACAGATGCCTGTTATTTAAGGGGTTGGGTTCCGGGGGTTGGGTTCCGAGGGTTGGGCTCCGAGGGTTGGGTTCCGAGGGTTGGGTTCCGGGGGTTGGGTTCTGGGGGTTGGGTTCTGGGGGTTGGGTGTCGGGGAGCTGGGTGTCGGGGGGTTGGGTTTCGGGGGGTTGGGTTTCGGGGGGTTGGGTTTCGGGGGGGTTGGGTTTCGGGGGGTTGGGCTCGGGGGGTTGGGTTCCGGGGGGGGTTGGGTTCGGGGGGGGGTTGGGTTCGGGGGGGGGGTTGGGTTCGGGGGGGGGTTGGGTGGGGTGGGGGGGGGGGGGGTTGGGTTCCGGGGGGGGGGGGGTTGGGTTGTGGGGGGGGGGTTGGGTTCCGGGGGGGGGGTTGGGTTCCGGGGGGGGTGGGTTCCGGGGGGGGGTTGGGTTCCGGGGGGGGGATTGGGTTCCGGGGGGGGATTGGGTTCCGGGGGGGGGGGGGGGGGTTGGGTTCCGGGGGGGTTGGGTTCCGGGGGGGGTTGGGTTCCGGGGGGGGTTGGGTTCCGGGGGGGGGGTTGGGTTCCGGGGGGGGTTGGGTTCCGGGGGGGTTGGGTTCCGGGGGGGGGGTTGGGTTCCGGGGGGGTTGGGTTCCGGGGTGGGGGTTGGGGTCGGGGGGGGGTTGGGTTCCGGGGGGGGTTGGGTTCCGGGGGGGGTTTTGGGGGTTCCGGGGGGGGTTGGGTTCCGGGGGGGGGGTTCGGGGGGGTTGGGTTCCGGGGGGGGGTTGGGTTCCGGGGGGGGGGTTGGGTTCCGGGGGGGGGGGGTTGGGTTCCGGGGGGGGGGGGTTGGGTTCCGGGGGGGGGGGGGTTGGGTTCCGGGGGGGGGGGGTGGGTTGGGGGGGGGGTTGGGTTCCGGGGGGGGGGGGGTTGGGTTCGGGGGGGTTGGGGTCCGGGGGGGGGGGGTTGGGTTCCGGGGGGGGGGGTTGGGTTCCGGGGGGGGTTGGGTTCCGGGGGGGGGGGTTGGGTTCCGGGGGGGGTTGGGTTCCGGGGGGGGGGGTTGGGGGGGGGGGGGTTGGGTTCCGGGGGGGGGTTGGGTTCCGGGGGGGGGGTTCACGAGGTTGGGTTCCGGGGGTTGGGTTCATGAGGTTGGGTTCCGGTGTTGGGTTTCACGGGGTTGGGTTTACGGGGTTGGGTTCACGGGGTTGGGTTCCGGTGTTGGGTTTCACGGGGTTGGGTTCACGGGGTTGGGTTCCGGTGTTGGGTTTCACGGGGTTGGGTTCACGGGGTTGGGTTCCGGGGGTTGGGTTTCAGGGGTTGGGTTCCGAGGGTTGGGTTCACGGGGTCGGACTCCTGGGGTTGGGTTCACGGGGTTGGGTTCCGGGACCTCAAAGGTTTACCACCCACCAGACAATATAACATACCTTTAATATCAATTAAATCAGTACCGCCATATAGTGAGACCTCTTTTTAACGGACCATATGGGGAGTCTCGTCCGTTATATCGAGGTACTGTCCGTTAGATGTGAAACCTCTATATAAGGGATTATAATATCAGATCAATATCCGTTACGTGGATGGTTTACCCTGATGAGGAACACAATACGGCAGAGAGAGAGAGAGAGAGAGAGAGAGAGAGAGAGAGAGAGAGAGAGAGAGAGAATACACTGTTCTCTCACCAGCGGCCCCTCAGCCCTGGCCTTCCGTCACGCTCGTGTGGAATATCAAAGACGTCTTCAGCAGGTGATGGCACTACGCCAGACAGTCATGGCTTTATCCTCTGTGTACGACTCACTACAACACACACACACACGCACACGCACACACACACACATCATTAAAGGTGTTGTTTGGTCTTCATAATAACGTCTCTTTAAATTGTGATCAGAACCACAACAAAAATAATAATAATAACAACAACCCCACTCACCCAACCCCACTCACCCAACCTCTCTCTCTCTCTCTCTCTCCCCCTCTCTCTCTCCAGTTTATCCATTAATTTCCAAACCCTCTTTCACAGCTTTTAAAAACACAACAAAGTCTTATCCCTCTCTTTCTCCTTTCACTCACTCACCTGTCCCCTCTCCTTCACTCCTCCTCCTCCTCCTCTCTTATCATTCTTTTCCCCCCTTTTCTCTCTCCTGTGACTACGTTTACTCTCATCTTTTCTCTCTCCCTTCCTCTCCTCTCCTCTCTTCGTCTGACCCAATCTTAAGTGTCTCTCCCAATCCGTCTTTGTCTCTGTCACCTAATCCATATTTTTTCTTTCTTAATTTTATGTCAATCCAATTCCATTTTTTTCACTCTCTCTCTCTCTCTCTCTCTCTCTCTCTCTCTCTCTCTCTCTCTCTCTCTCCTTATAATCTTGGTCAAAACACACACACGATTACCTCTCACCCCCCTCTCACCCCCCTCACCATCCCTCTCCCTATTACTTGTCACAACCTCCCATATTCACCTCCCATTCCCCCATTTTCCCCTCCTCCTCAAATTGTTCCTCTTTCCCCTCCCTCCCTTCCCCTCAATCTCCCCTTCCTGCCCCTCCCCTCTCCCCTCCCCCCTCCCCTCACTCTAAAGGTCATACCCTCACTCCCAGATGACTCCGGCCCTAACAGCTCCCTGGGGAGTCTTCTTCTCCTCCCCTCACCTCACTTCCCCTCAAATCACCTCACTTCAACCTTCCCTCACCTCATATCCTCTCCCCCTCCTTCACTTCACTTCCCCTCCCATCACCTCACTTCAACCTTCCCTCACCTCATATCCTCTCCCCCTACTTCATTTCCCCTCACTTCAACCTTCCCTCACCTCATATCCTCTCCCCTCCTTCACTTCACCTCACTTCACCTCACTTCACTTATCTCACTTCACCTTCCCTCACCTCATATCCTTTCTCCCTCCTTCACTTCATTTCCCCTCACCTCATCTCACTTCAACCTTCCCTCACCTCATATCCTTTCTCCCTCCTTCACTTCATTTCCCCTCACCTCATCTCACTTCAACCTTCCCTCACCTCATATCCTCTCTCCCTCCTTCACTTCACCTCATCTCACTTCCACCCACATCACCTCACTTCACTTATCTCACTTCACCTTCCCTCACCTCATATCCTCTCCCCCTCCTTCACTTCCCTTCCCCTCACCTCACCTCACCTTCTCCAGGCTAGACATCTCATCATTATATCCTCAATCTATCCATCTATCCTTCCCCTCTTTAACTATTCACCACCGTCCAATAGCTTATCTACTCGCTACTGTCAATCCCCTATCCACCTGTCTTCAACTGTCTATCCACAAGCATAATTATAAATCTTGAATCATTTCTCTATCCATCCATCCTTTCTGTCTGCCTGTCTGTCTGTCTGCCTGCCTGCCTGTCTGTCTGTCTGTCTGCCTGCCTGCCTGCCTGTCTGCCTGTCTGCCTGTCTGCCTGTCTGTAACACTCCCGTGCTAGCAGGGACCTTGAGCCAGAAATGTTAGGGCTCTCTCACTCTCCCTCCCTTCTCAATTATTCTCTCTCCCCCTTCTTTCCCCTCTCAATTATTCTGTCTATCTGTCTGCCTCTCTCTCTCTCTCTCTCTCTCTCTCTCTCTCTCTCTCTCTCTTTTAAGGGTTAGCAGGGACCATCGCCTTTCTCTCGCTTTCTCTATCTCTCTCACCCAGGGACCATGAGCCACAATCGCCTCTCTCTCTCTCTCTCTCTCTCTCTCTCTCTCTCTCTCACCCAGGGACCATGAGCCACATTGGTCATGGCTCACCCAGCAGCCACAGAGGCAGATTGGAGAGAATCTTGGCCCCCCAGACGTGCTTTGCATGTGGCTTCTGGGTTCCTTGCCGTCTACTGCCGCCACCACCACAACCCCCCCCCCATCCCCACCCCACCACCAACCCCCCACCACGACCACCCCCACCAACACAACCCCCCATCCCTACTCCACCACCACCATCATCACCACCCCCCCATCCCTACCCCCCACCACGACCACCCCCACCAACACAACCCCCCCCATCCCTACCCCCCACCACGACCACGACCACCACCATCACCACAAGCTCAGCTGCCGCTTCTGTACGGTACCGCGCAGATGGTCTCTCTCTCTCTCTCTCTCTCTCTCTCTCTCTCTCTCTTAACCTAATTTAACCCAACTCAAGGCAACCTGACCTAACCCACGGTAACCTAACGTAAGATAAGTTAATGTGACCTTTAACCTGACCGTATTAAGGTGCTCTATGACCCTCGTTAAGAATTACCCCCTACCCCACTCGCCCCTCAACCCCACTCGCCCTTCAACCCCACTCACTCACCCCACTCACTCACCCCACTCAGTAAGCGAGCAGACGGCGCCCTGATGGTTCCCGCTGTTAATATGGATGAAATGGAGGGAGAGGGGAGAGGGCAGAGGGGAGGGGAGGAATAGAGGAGGGGAGAAAAGGGGAAGAATAGTTAAGAATAGGAAGGAGAGGGGAGGAATAGGGAAGAACAGAGGAGGGGAACGATAGGGGGTCAGGAGGAAGGGTGGGACAGAGTTAAGGAAGAGGAAGAGTAGGAGGAACGGACAGCGATGAGAGGAGGCGAAGAGAGACGGGAGGGGAGGGGGTGGGAGAGGGAGTGATAATCTTCAGGTGATCTGGGAGAGGACACACACACACACACACACACACACATCCTTCTTCACCCTCACAAAATTTGATGTCTAAATTTGCATATTCAAAACAGCCTCGAGCGGCCCTGTGTAAGCCAAGTGGCCGATAATTTTGACCGACTTTTTTGCGGCAACTTTCAACAAAAAAAACTCAGCTTATAAAACTTCTCACTTAAATTATACAGTAAGACTATATTCATTACTTTGTCTTTTGTTTCCTTTATATACTTTTGACTTTCTATATTTTTTTTTCCTTTTTAATTTTGTCGTTTCACTTTTTTTTTTAATGCTTTTTTTTCAATTTTACTTGTTATTTGTTTTTGTCTTTGTCTTGTTTTTTTTTTTTTTAGTATTTAATTTGATCTAATTCTCTATTTTCTGAGCCATAGACAGACAGACACACACACACACACACGAACAATTAAACACAGACACATAACCCATGGAACGGACATACATACATCAGGGCCAGGACCGCGATCACGGCCAGGGTCACTATCACGGCCAGGGTCACTATCACGGCCAGGGTCACTATCACGGCCAGGGTCACTATCACGGCCAGGGTCACTATCACGGCCAGGGTCACTATCACGGCCAGGGTCACTATCACGGCCAGGGTCACTATCACGGCCTGGGTCACTATCACGGCCAGGGTCACTATCATGGCCAGGGTCACTATCACGGCCAGGGTCACTATCATGGCCAGGGTCATTATCACGGCCAGGGTCGCTATCACGGCCTGGGTCACTATCACGGCCAGGGTCACTATCACGGCCTGGGTCACTATCACGGCCAGGGTCACTATCATGGCCAGGGTCACTATCACGGCCAGGGTCACTATCACGGCCAGTGTTACTATCACGGTCAGGGTCACTATCACGGCCTGGGTCACTATCACGGCCAAGGTTGCTATCACGGTCAGTCACTATCACGGCCAGGGTCACTATCACGATCAGGGTCACTATCACGGCCAGGGTCACTATCACGGCCAGGGTCACTATCACGACCAGGGTCACTATCACGACCAGGGTCACTATCACGGCCAGGGTCACTATCACGGCCAGGGTCACTATCACGGCCAGGGTCACTATCATGGCCACGGTCACTATCACGGTCAGTCACTATCACGGCCAGGGTCACTATCACGGTAAAGGTCACTATTATGGCCAGTCACTATCACGGCCAGGGTCACTATCACGGCCAGGGTCACTATCATGGTAAGGGTCACCATCACGGCCAGGGTCACTATCACGGTCAGGGTCACTATCACGGTCAGGGTCACTATCAGGGTCAGGGTCACTATTACGGCCAGGGTCACTATCACGGCCAGGGTCACTATCACGGCCAGTGTTACTATCACGGCCAGGGTCACTATCACGGCCAGTGTCACTATCACGGCCAGTGTCACTATCACGGCCAGGGTCACTATTACGGCCAGTCACTATCACGGCCAGGGTCACTATTACGGCCAGTCACTATCACGGCCAGGGTCACTATCACGGCCAGGGTCACTATCACGGTAAGGGTCACTATTACGGCCAGTTACTATCACGGCCAGAGTCACTATTAGGGCCAGGGACACTATCAGGGTCACTATCACGGTCAGGGTCACTATCACGGCCAGGGTCACTATCACGGCCAGGGTCACTATCACGGCCAGGGTCACTATCACGGCCAGGGTCACTATCACGGCCAGGGTCACTATTACGGCCAGTCACTATCACGGCCAGGGTCACTATCACGGCCAGGGACACTATCACGGCCGGGGTCACTATTACGGCCGGGGGTCACTATCACGGCCAGGGACACTATCACGGCCAGGGACACTATCACCACGAAGCTCTGCATGATGGCGTTGGCATCATAATTATACTGTCATCTACATACATACATACATACATACATACAAACATACACACACACATACATACATACATACATACAAACATACATACATAAATACATACATACACATAAATACATACATACATACATACATACAACCAGTACATACATACACACACACATACAGTACATACATACAAACATACATACACAGTACATACATACATACATACATACATTCATACATAGAGCTGTACATACCCAGACTCCTTCCTCACAAGAGAAAAACAAACTTTCACCATAAACGAACAGTCGCTTGAGCCCCTTATGTAGACTAAAGTGCTTACATGTGTGTGTGTGTGTGTGTGTCCTGTTGTATACCTCCTTTACGGTGAATTAAACTTACCTGTGTATTCTTGTAATTGACTGAGGTAAGTTGTTGTCATACCTGTAATTAAGCTTCGTAGGTCATCATCTCTCCCAGGTATGACTGGGGATAAGGTGAGTGAGCTTTATATGTGTGTGTGTGTGTGTGTGTGTGTGTAGGTAATAGATGTTAACTGGTGATCATAATTTCGCAATCATCAGGGGCACTAGACACGCCATCATGGTAACCTCAGCAACACCTGGTTACACTCACCTGTAGGAAACTAATTAACCTTCCATCAGAGGCTGCCACCAGGTGTTACAAGACCATGAAGGATGACCCCCCCACCACCCAGTGTCAACATCGTGGAGTTAACATAATGTGATCCCCTCCCATAATGCGACTATTTCCCAAACCCCACCACCTACTTAACACCCTCTCCTTCACTTCACCTAACCCCACCACCTACTTAACACCCTCTCCTTCACTTCACCTAACCTCACCACCTACTTAACACTCTCTCCCTCACTTCACCTAACTCCACCACCTACTTAACACCCTCTCCTTCACTTCACCTAACCTCACCACCTACTTAACACCCTCTCCTTCACTTCACCTAACTCCACCACCTACTTAACACCCTCTCCTTCACTTCACCTAACCTCAACACCTACTTAACACCCTCTCCTTCACTTCACCTAACCTCACCACCTACTTAACACCCTCTCCTTCACTTCACCTAACTCCACCACCTACTTAACACCCTCTCCTTCACTTCACCTAACCTCAACACCTACTTAACACCCTCTCCTTCACTTCACCTAACCTCACCACCTACTTAACACCCTCTCCCTCACTTCACCTAACCCCACCACCTACTTAACACTCTCTCCCTCACTTCACCTAACCCCACCACCTACTTAACACTCTCTCCCTCACTTCATCCGCAAGAGGGTGGTGGTGGTGGTGGTGGCGGTGGCGGTGGCGGCGGCGGCGGCGGCGGCGGCGGTGGTGGTAGTAGTAGTAGTAGTGGTGGTGGTGGTGGTGGTGGTGGAGCAGCCCTCAACACCCCAGACTGGACCACCACCACCGCCACTACAGCCTCCAACTCCCCGTCAAGAGAAACTTCCTGCCTCCTACATTTTTTAACACCTACCTACACCTGCGCTGCTAATGAGATTCTGAGTAGTACACAGGTGGCTCCGGGTATCGAACAAATTATCATACTTCGCTTTAGTGTTGCCGAACAGGACGACACACAAATTATTTTCACCTGGGGGTTGGCGACCACAGCCCTCCACTCCAGAATATGGATTAAAGTAAAAACTAGAGACCTTTAACTTATTTTACCTGATGATTACAAGGTCAGGTCAGGTCAGGTCAGGTTAGGTTCATCCTAAGGTCAAACAAAGTGGGGTGCCTAATTTTCACGTGGTTCAAAGGTGAGAATTAATTCCACTACGATTAACACTCACTCTGAATCCCAATAAGCACTACACAATAAGCACTACACAATAAGCACTACACAATCACTATAACACAATACCTCGACTGACCTAAACCCACCGTGTGATTCTAGAGACAGCGGCTCGTGTAAAGAATGGTTAGGTTAGGCGTAATTTATTGCCTTCTGGTAACACTTTCCATGATTAATTAAAATTATTAAAATCCTGCCCCCGTTGTTTAGGACCCAGAGAGAGAGAGAGAGAGAGAGAGAGAGAGAGAGAGAGAGAGAGAGAGAGAGAGAGAGAGAGAGAGAGAGAGAGGCTGACTCAACAACTCAGCTCATGCATCACACCCCCCCCCCCTCAGTGATATAAGGCACAAGTTAGCCAATACCAACCATAACACTCCAACACATTTCCTTAATTTTGTTCCCGAAAGATTAAGTCAACCGGACACGGTTTAAGGTCTCTCTCTGATTAATTTAAACATCCTCACTCACACTCTGTCGACTAGTGTTGTGTTACATGCCCAAAAATACTTTAGATACAGTACACGTCTCTAGAAATGTCTACAAAAGTTTATGCCCATCCCCATGCTAAGGTCTTTTTTTTTTTTTTAGACGCTCTACATTATGATTCCAGTTTCTTGCTAATTAAAAGTAATTACTAATATGATTAACATTTTAATAGGAGTAATATTGTATAGTCACTAACAAAACTCTTTTTTATAGTTTGGTTCGAAACTGTACTCAAACTTATGAAACACAACACTGCCTGGGGGCGCCGGTGGGCAGAACGGCACAGCTCTTGCCTCGCAAGCGAGATGTCACGGGTTCGATTCCCGGGCCGGTGGAAAGTTGTTCGGACACACTTCCCAGCCTCCCTTGGTCCCTGTTCACCTAGCAGTAAAGCAGGTACCTGCTGTAAATCGAAAGTTACGAATTCGTATTCAGGGACAAGTTGTTGGAGCTTCCAATAACTTGCTTAGACATAAACCATTGACTCTTCAGGCTTCTACGCCCTTGACTCTTCAGGCTTCTACGCCCTTAACTCATGACATAAAGGCAAGCATGAACTTAGCATGCTTCCCTGTTGGCCGCTGTAAACGCTTCTGCACTTCACCTTACACAAGGATGTAGGGGGGTGCCAAAAAAAAACACAACAACAACACCGCCATCTATGGGTAAACGAGGAGTTTAGGGACTCGTTCCTGCAGTTCGGTGTCTCAGGGTGTGTTAGGGGACTTTGGTTCATGGGTTTACAGCAGGACTTAAAGTGTTGTCATTTCAATAATAAACGGCGGTCCTCAGTGTTAATAGTTTTCATGAAGTGTCTGGTCTCTGTTTACGTAACCTTACGGGTCTTAATAAGGAGCCAGCGAGGGTACAGTACACCTGTATGCCGGGGGATACGACCCTCACCGTGTCAAGGTATTATTTGATTTCACGGTGACTGACCCAGCCTGCTTAGTTAAACGGTTCTTTTATGCCGGGGTCTGGCGGGGCCTGGTGAGGTCTGGCGGGGCCTGGTGGGGTCTGGCGAGGTCTGGCGGGGTCTGGTGAGGTCTGGCGGGGTCTGGCGAGGTCTGGCGGGGCCTGGTGGGGTCTGGCGGGGTCTGGCGAGGTCTGGCGGGGCCTGGTGGGGTCTGGCGAGGTCTGGCGGGGCCTGGTGAGGTCTAGACTGGGATCACTAAAATGAATTGGCTTGTGTGTTCTTTAACTTTATTACTTGACGGTCTGCCTTGGGAGAGTTTTGCCTCAAGATGGAACACGACGGCACGCAATATAGTCTTGTGATGAACTACTGTGTTCTTCACTACTCTACGGTGGTAATAAGTTTAAGGGCCTCTCAGCTGGTTGTTATCGGGTCGGGATCAGTGGCGACGCTTAGTCAAAAGACCTGTTGAGCGGCCTTTGTGTTCATGTGTTCCAACCCGTTTCCCCTTTAAGGAGAGTTAAGACCCTCCACCACCAGTGCACATTGACGGCCCCACGTGTAAGGCAGCTGCAAGGCCCTTCACCCTCCCCGTGAAGCACCCCTCAGGGAGTGTTAAGGGTGAATCACCCCTACACACTACACCGAGGTGTTATGAGTTGTTTGCTTGTTAAACTTACAACGTCATACTAACATCCAAGATTACTAAAGCGTTCAGTGTCCGAGTCTTCATTAAACCGATTAGTCGACGTTAACGAGTTTAATACTTTAATGACTAGTGTTGTCGTGTGGGTGGTTAGGTGAGGACAGCGGAGAGGTCTGTAGAATGACATGACCTTCATCAGCGTCAAGACTACAAGGGTATATAGACCACACGAGGGGTAACTACAGTAAGTCATTTAGTCATTTTCTTGACTTACGCTTGAGACGTGTTTTCTTACTCAGCTTAAAATCTATATTGAAGGTTCAATTTGACACGGCAATAATAATAATAATAATAATAATAATAACACTGTCAAATTGTACTCTTCAAAACAAAATCTAACTTATTGGTGAGCGAGTTTTCATGGAGGCGCCACAAAGAGCACAGTAATCCAGTCCTTTCATCTGTTATGTTTATAAATGTTTTGTTTATGAGGGAAGTTTGTGCTGCCCGACGGAGATAAACAATAGGGACGTCAAATAGTGTATAACTCTGAGAGGCCTCTACTACCCTGGTGTCTAAGAGGCATTGGTTAGGTTAGGTTAGGTTCCTGTTATCCAAAAAGGCGGTGTGTGTGTGTGTGTGTGTGTGTGTGTGTGTGTGTGTGTGTGTGTGTGTGAGAGAGCTGCTAAATACCAAGATTTACCTGTCATTCACCGTCAATTACCTTCCGTCACAGTACACTCCCTACACCTAATACGGTCAGTAGTCGCTCTTGAACAACTTACAACTCCTGTGTACATCACTCGTATAGCAAAGTACTGAACCCTATCAACAGCAGCGGGTCACCTTAAGATTAGCCTCCACAGCTTATTTCTCCTGAAGAATAACTACCCTAACACTAACCTAACCTAACCTAACACTAACCTACACTAACCTAACCTAACACTAACCTAACCTAACCTAACCCTCCTAGGCTACGCTTGGGTGTTTAATCAAGAGGTGAAATAAGCTTGGTTGACTAATCTCCAGGTGATCTGTAGCGGTAAAGTACACACGAAATAAAAAAAAGTGTAAACCTTGGAACAGTCATACATACATCCATACATACATACACCGCCCAATAACATGTAATTCCAAAGTACAAACAACTCGGAGATGCTGGCTGGCTGGTTGGTTATTACAGCCGCTCAACCAAAGTGGTACAAACACATTCCAAAAGTAAGTAACTAACAACTCACGAGGGAACAAGAAGTCTTTTATACCACACACGCGCTCTCTATCAACACAAGCGGCGTGGTTGTCGTCTCCCTGGCAACCACGAGTCGGCCGTATTGACGAAGGGTAAACACCGTTCCCGGCTAGTTCTCAGTGACGCCCTATCCACCTCAACGCTCACTATTTCCTTCCCACTTTACGGGGTAGTGGGGGGGGGGGGTGTAGGGTATTACCGGGCACTGTGATGGTTTGGTAAATGATCTAACGGAGACAAAAATAAATACAATTCCAATAAAAATGTTTCTTCGTTTTGTATGGCATTTTAGAAGCTACAAAATGAAAATATCGTTAATTGGGTGTGTACTGTTATTGTATTACACACACACACACACACACACAGACAGTATTTCCACTCCAGCTCAGCTCTTGTCACAGGCTATAGCCATCGGTCAATATTGTGACTAAGTTACAACATGGAAGACTCCCACTCACCCCAACCCAGTGAGTGGTCTGAGTGAGTGAGTGCCACACGATGACAATGTTATGAACAATGTGATGCGACGATGCGACTTACAAAACAAGGTCACCCATCATCATCACCACCATCATCACCACCATTATCACCATCACCACCACCACCATCACCACTATCACCACCATCACCACTATCACCACCATCACTACTATCACCACCACCATCACCATCACCACCATCACTACCACCACCATCACCACTATCACCACCATCACCACTATCACCACCATCACTACTATCACCACCACCATCACCATCACCACCATCACTACCACCACCATCATCACTATCACCATCATCACCACCACCATCACCACCACCACTATCACCACCACTATCATCACCATCATCACCAAGTAGACCACAACATAAGGGCATTTCTATATCACCAAGAGCCTGATATAACACACCTGAAGATTAACCACCCTTAAACAATACACTTGAGACAACACACTTTATTCAGGTAGTGCACTCAAAACAACACACTTTATTCAGGTAGTGCACTCAAAACAACACACTTTATTCAGGTAGTGCACTCCAAACAACACACTTTATTCAGGTAGTGCACTCCAAACAACACACTTTACTCAGGTAGTGCACTCCAAACAACACACTTTATTCAGGTAGTGCACTCCAAACAACACACTTTACTCAGGTAGTGCACTCCAAACAACACACTTTACTCAGGTAGTGCACTCCAAACAACACACTTTATTCAGGTAGTGCACTCCAAACAACACACTTTATTCAGGTAGTGCACTCCAAACAACACACTTTATTCAGGTAGTGCACTCCAAACAACACACTTTATTCAGGTAGTGCACTCCAAACAACACACTTTATTCAGGTAGTGCACTCCAAACAACACACTTTATTCAGGTAGTGCACTCCAAACAACACACTTTATTCAGGTAGTGCACTCCAAACAACACACTTTATTCAGGTAGTGCACTCCAAACAACACACTTTATTCAGGTAGTGCACTCCAAACAACACACTTTATTCAGGTAGTGCACTCCAAACAACACACTTTATTCAGGTAGTGCACTCCAAACAACACACTTTATTCAGGTAGTGCACTCCAAACAACACACTTTATTCAGGTAGTGCACTCCAAACAACACACTTTATTCAGGTAGTGCACTCAAAACAACACACTTTATTCAGGTAGTGCACTCAAAACAACACACTTTATTCAGGTAGTGCACTCAAAACAACACACTTTATTCAGGTAGTGCACTCAAAACAACACACTTTATTCAGGTAGTGCACTCAAAACAACACACTTTATTCAGGTAGTGCACTCCAAACAACACACTTTATTCAGGTAGTGCACTCCAAACAACACACTTTATTCAGGTAGTGCACTCCAAACAACACACTTTATTCAGGTAGTGCACTCCAAACAACACACTTTATTCAGGTAGTGCACTCCAAACAACACACTTTATTCAGGTAGTGCACTCCAAACAACACACTTTATTCAGGTAGTGCACTCCAAACAACACACTTTATTCAGGTAGTGCACTCCAAACAACACACTTTATTCAGGTAGTGCACTCCAAACAACACACTTTATTCAGGTAGTGCACTCAAAACAACACACTTTATTCAGGTAGTGCACTCAAAACAACACACTTTATTCAGGTAGTGCACTCAAAACAACACACTTTATTCAGGTAGTGCACTCAAAACAACACACTTTATTCAGGTAGTGCACTCAAAACAACACACTTTATTCAGGTAGTGCACTCAAAACAACACACTTTATTCAGGTAGTGCACTCCAAACAACACACTTTATTCAGGTAGTGCACTCAAAACAACACACTTTATTCAGGTAGTGCACTCCAAACAACACACTTTATTCAGGTAGTGCACTCAAAACAACACACTTTATTCAGGTAGTGCACTCCAAACAACACACTTTATTCAGGTAGTGCACTCCAAACAACACACTTTATTCAGGTAGTGCACTCAAAACAACACACTTTAACTCAAGATCGGAAATGTGATTAAGGAGAAGAAGGAAGAAGGAAGAAAGAAAACAGAAGAAGAAGAGTGAAGAAGAAGAGTGAAGACGAAGAAGAATGAAGAAGAAGAAGAATGAAGAAGAGTGAAGAAGAAGAAGAATGAAGAAGAATGAAGAAGAGTGAAGAAGAATGAAGAATGAAGAAGAATGAAGAAGAAGAAGAAGAATGAAGAAGAGTGAAGAAGAAGAAGAGTGAAGAAGAAGAAGAATGAAGAGTGAAGAAGAGTGAAGAATGAAGAAGTGAAGAAGAAGAGTGAAGAATGAAGAAGTGAAGAAGAAGAGTGAAGAGTGAAGAAGAGTGAAGAATGAAGAAGTGAAGAAGAAGAGTGAAGAATGAAGAAGTGAAGAAGAAGAGTGAAGAATGAAGAAGTGAAGAAGAAGAGTGAAGAATGAAGAAGAATGAAGAAGAGTGAAGAAGAATGAAGAGTGAAGAAGAGTGAAGAAGAAGAAGAATGAAGAAGAGTGAAGAAGAATGAAGAGTGAAGAAGAGTGAAGAAGTGAAGAAGAAGAGTGAAGAAGAAGAAGAATGAAGAAGAAGAAGAAGAATTAGAAGAGTTAAGAGAAATGTAAATTAAAAGCATAAGCTACAAATGCAAATAACAAGAAACAAAATCGAAAACTGTGATAAAGGAGAAATCAAAGGAGACCAGAATAAAGATAGATATGGTTCAGAACGAGAGAGAGAGAGAGAGAGAGAGAGAGAGAGAGAGAGAGAGAGAGAGAGAGAGAGAGTATTCGACCCCACAATAGCAATCGCGGAAATAATTGAATACAGATGAAGTTAATGAGCTTTTTAAGATTGTGTGAGGTTGTGTCTGTGAGGTTGTGTGTGTCTGTGAGGTTGTGTCTGTGAGGCTATATTAGAGTGTGTGTGAGGCTGCCTGTGTCTGTGAGGCTATATTAGAGTGTGTGTGAGGCTGCCTGTGTCTGTGAGGCTATATTAGTGTGTGTGTGAGGCTGCCTGTGTCTGTGAGGCTATATTAGAGTGCGTGTGAGGCTGCCTGTGTCTGTGAGGCTATATTAGAGTGCGTGTGAGGCTGCCTGTGTCTGTGAGGCTATATTAGAGTGTGTGTGAGGCTGCCTGTGTCTGTGAGGCTATATTAGAGTGTGTGTGAGGCTGCCTGTGTCTGTGAGGCTATATTAGAGTGTGTGTGAGGCTGCCTGTGTCTGTGAGGCTATATTAGAGTGTGTGTGAGGCTGCCTGTGTCTGTGAGGCTATATTAGAGTGTGTGTGAGGCTGCCTGTGTCTGTGTGGCTATGTTAGAGAGTGTGTGAGGCTGCCTGTGTCTGTGAGGCTACATTAGAGTGTGTGTGAGGCTGCCTGTGTCTGTGAGGCTACATTAGAGTGTGTGTGAGGCTGCCTGTGTCTGTGAGGCTACATTAGAGTGTGTGTGAGGCTGCCTGTGTCTGTGAGGCTATATTAGAGTGTGTGTGAGGCTGTGTCTGTGAGGCTATATTAGAGTGTGTGAGGCTGTGTTACCATTATTACATAAGACTTCTGTTCTGTTGTGCTGTGTTGCCGCTGTGTTACGCTACATTCAACTTGACTTCATATATAACTTACCACCCACCTATTATACTTTCAAATACAATTAACAAACTATTTTATCATTCCAGTAATGTTTTATTGTGATTTTTTTAGGTCGTATTTTCATTTTCAGTAATCCAGTATAATTTCACCATGTTTTTTATACAATGATACCAGTAGCAACCATTTCATAACTCAAAAACATATGTTCATTTTCTCTCTCACTCAATTCAGTCAAGTAACACTGAGCAACACAAAGTATTACAGTATTTATGTATTTCTCTTTCACTCAATACAGTCAAGTAACACAACAACACAGAGTAACACATAGTAATACAGTATTTCATTTATGTATGTCTCTTTCACTCAATACAGTCAAGTAACACAGAACAACACAGAGTAATACAGTATTTCACATAAGTATTTCTCTTTCATTTGTGGTGATGGAGGATCGTAATAAAATAATAATGTGTTTTTGTACCCTATAAAAACATTAATTTTTATATTATTATCATTTAACCTGATCACTAATATGTTTTTGGGGCGAGATCATGTGAAGGATGACCCCCCCCCCCCCCCCCCAGGCCCGACCTTATTTCACCTGATGTTAAATACTAATACTATCTGGAGGAGGGTAGGGTAGGGTAGGGTAGGGTTGGGTTGGGTTGGGTTGGGTTGGGTAGGGTTGGGTTGGGTAGGGTAGGGTTGGGTTGGGTTGGGTTGGGTTGGGTAGGGTAGGGTAGGGTAGGGTAGGGTTGGGTTGGGTTGGGTTGGGTTGGGTTGGGTTGGGTTGGGTTGGGTAGGGTAGGGTTGGGTAGATTTAAGTGAAAGCGTAACTTTTTTTTTTACTACGGATCAAAATCCTAACGCTACATTGGTTTTCATGTCCTGGAGGTCAGGTCAAGTCAGGTTACGGTATATACAGTATATTAACATGATAAATTAATCAAAATCTTAAAGGTATACGAGAGAGAGAGAGAGAGAGAGAGAGAGAGAGAGAGTTTACAGTGTTTTCTATGGGAGTTAACTTTGAACCAATAACTTAAATGTGTACTTAAGTGTGTAGGGGAGCGGCGGATCATCTCAACACATCTGAGTTCTTTGTTACCTGGTTAAGTTGCTCATTAACCTGTCATCTATACCTTATTAAATCTCCCTCACACAGCCATCAGTAATGTTGCCTGATTTAGTAAAGGATCACCTGAAGATATAACCACCTGAATCTAAAGTAACCTAACCTAACCTAACCCCCTAATAATGTCAGGGTGTTTAATCATCAGGTGAGAATAAGCTGATGGTGTCTAGTCTTCAGGTAATTCCATACAAAAACAACACCTTCTGAGGATCACATCTGCCTTTGAGAAACATTACACCTCAGTAGGGTTAGCGACTCCGGGATGATCGTGCGTCTGGCAGCGGATATAATGAGACGTGTAGGTCAAAGAATAACGAAAAAAAAATCCTCGCGCGAAAAATATATATATATATATATATATATATATATATATATATATATATATATATATATATATATATATATATATATATATACACACCATCGATCGGTCACTCACCAGAAGTTGTCATTGGTCTTACTAAAACGACCAAAAATAATATTACTACAAAAAAATGAATAAATATTGATACAGTTACACAGTTTCACAAGCCGCCGACGTCCTCTTTACGTTCATACGGTGTCCATGTAGTTATTACGGCCCGGTAACTACGGTGGGTGGATCAGTTATACAGTCTTTACATATTGAGGGTCGGTATAAGGCCTTCAGAGTATTGTGAGAGGGTCATCCAGACTAATGATGATCGTGGCGGGTAGGGGGGAGAGGGGAGGGTAGGGGGAGAGGGGAGGGTAGGGGTGAGAAGGGGGGAGAGGGGAGGGTAAGGAGGGTAGGGAGGAGAGGGGAGGGTAAAAAGGGAAGGGGGGAGAGGGGAGAGAGAAAGGAACAAGCAATGGAGGGATGGCAGTACCAGTCATTACACTGACCCCCCCCTCTCTCTCTCTCTCTCTCTCTCTCTCTCTCTCTCAGCCTAACGTCCCCATACCCCCCTCACACACGCCCATCCTCCTCTCCCCCTCACACACGCCCAAGTCCCCTCCACACGCCCCCACACACACGCCCAAGTCCCCTCCACACCAAAAATCATTACAGCCCATAAGTCAATACACCTTGGAACAGTCCCCCATGACAGCATGAAATTACACACACACTACCTCACACACACACACACTCACACACTCCTACTACCTGCAGTATACAATATCATATAATACAAATACCAGTGAACAACAACACTACCATCTACGACAACTCCACAACCACCACTACTACCACACCAACACCCACTACCATACAACCGCACCACTACCACACAACCGCACCACACAACCACCACAACCACACCACTACCACACAACCGCACCAATACCACACAACCGCACCACACAACCACCACAACCCCACCAACACCCACTACCACACAACCGCACCACTACCACACAACCCCACCAACACCCACTACCATACAACGACTACTACCACACAACCACCACAACCCCACCAACACCCACTACCACACAACCACCACAACCCCACCACACCACACAACCACCACCATACAACGACTACTACCACACAACCGCACCACACAACCACCACAACCCCACCAACACCCACTACCATACAACCGCACCACTACCACACAACCGCAACCCCACCAACACCCACTACCACACAACCGCACCACTACCACACAACCACACCACACAACCACCAAACCCCACCAACACCCACTACCATACAACCACCACAACCCCACCAACACCCACTACCATACAACGACTACTACCACACAACCGCACCACTACCACACAACCGCACCACTACCACACAACCACCACAACCCCACCAACACCCACTACCACACAACCGCACCACTACCACACAACCGCACCACTACCACACAACCGCAACCCCACCAACACCCACTACCACACAACCGCACCACTACCACACAACCACACCACACAACCACCACAACCCCACCAACACCCACTACCACACAACCACCACAACCCCACCAACACCCACTACCATACAACGACTACTACCACACAACCGCACCACTACCACACAACCACCACAACCCCACCAACACCCACTACCACACAACCGCACCACCTGATCAATAATAACAGCTGAGCCAAAAATCCTCTAAACTAAACCTTACCGAGTTAATAATGAATGATGGTGTCTAATCAATATCTCCGTCTGGCTATTGACCTCAGTGTCTGTCTGTCTGTCTGTCTGTCCGTCCGTATGTATGTAGGACACAAACGAAAATGATATAATATTAAATGAAACACAATATTAAACGAACAGATTAAGTGGTTACATATTCTTATCTAAGAGGGACGAGTGTAACTGACTGTATGGAAAGAAATTAAACAGTTAAAATCTACACTTAAACAGTTAAACTACACTCACTTCACTATCAGTTATTCATGCTAACATTAACATTTTTACCAACTAGCAACAGTGGTCAAGTTAAATATATAATTAACCAGACTATAAAATTTATCTAGAAAGTTTACGTACAAGAGAGAGAGAGAGAGAGAGAGAGAGAGAATAAAGTTGCAACAATCATAGCACTGCAATCGATGTAAAAATCAATGGCTCCCCCTATACGACACTTCTGGTACTGTCTACGTTTAGTGAACCTAGGCTTGACATCTACATACCTCACTCCTTAAACCCAGTTCTCTCCTTTCTCTCACTTGGACCATTCGTCAAACATGTCTAAAAGATTGAAAAAAAAACAACAGATTTAAACGTTATATATATGAAGATGAAATAAGAGACATTGGAGGGAATTAAGTAGTTTAATATCGTACACTCGAACTCTAGATATCCCGTGGCATTTCCAAGTACACGTGGCGCCGGCCGAAGCTTCCTGGAAAACGTGTCGTACGGTGGAGCATTGTTTTATCCCTAGCCCGTTACTATTGACATTAGCCACAGTTCATAGTCAAGACTGTTGTGGCGGGTCATGGTGTTTTCTTTTTAATGTACAGTCACCCATGTAGTGTGTGGCTCATGTTGTAATTTACTAACTCTAAGACACAACTGCATTTTGAAACATTAATTCCCGATTCTAAAAATTACAGTTGGGAAATGCAATTAATTTTTTTTTAAACTTTCCGGCGACTACATTTACCATGAAATATGTAAGAGGAGAGATGGTACCGCGTGTGTGTGTGTGTGTAGGTGTGTGTGTGTAGGTGTGTGTGTGTGTGTGTGTGAAGGAAGACTGGAAAGACGTACTAAGGCACCTCAACTTTCTCCAAGTCACACCCCAACCTGGCAGGCCCTTGATGCCGTCACTTGAAACTGACACTTGATACCGTCACTTGAAACTGAGACTCGACGTTTCCATTTGCCGGTGATACTCGATTGCTCACATACATAACATATTTCTTATACTTGACGATGACACTTGGTGCTAATACTTGATGGTGACACTTGAAGCTGACACTACACTTTTAACTAACACTTGAAGATGACCCTTGGAAATGACACAAACAAAATACTAATTGGGATTACTACTTGAACTGACACTAAGAGGTGACACTCGGAGAATAATACTTGAAGCTAAAACTCGAGTGTGTAATGTAAAACTGACATTTAAATACCGCACTTGGAACTCATACCCAGAGGTGACACTTCAAGGAGGAGGATATCTAAAGCCAAAGCTCGAGGGTGTAAAGTGACATTTAAATATGGCTCTTGAAACCCACACTCCAAGCTGGCACTCAACAGTCGAAGGTGACACTTGAGGCAGAAACTTGAGAGAACCAAATGACAGTGACTTACTCCTTGACCGTCGAGAATGACCTTTAACTCAGGCATTACTGTGACCACCAAACACTCCTGCACAAGACTCTCTCATAATATGCTTCTCCACCAAAAATGTACAAATCCACCCAGTCTTTATCAATCCACCCAGTCTTTATCAATCCACCCAGTCTGTGTAAATCCATCCAGTCTTTATCAATCCATCCAGTCTTTATCAATCCACCCAGTCTTTATCAATCCACCCAGTCTGTGTAAATCCATCCAGTCTTTATCAATCCATCCAGTCTTTATCAATCCATCCAGTCTGTGTAAATCCATCCAGTCTTTATCAATCCACGCAGTCTGTGTAAATCCATCCAGTCTTCATCAATCCATGCAGTCTGTGTAAAAATATAGAGTATAAACGAAATTTGTTAAGACAGACAGACAGACAGACAGACAGACAGAATAAAAAAATACATCACTGCCATAACTCCCAACAACTTTATTAGCCGGGGGGGGGGGGATGACTCAAGAGGTGATACTTGAAGGTCAAACTCCAGATGACTAAAAAACAACTGACCCTCGACACTGAAGGAAGGAGACTTGATGGGTGACACAACACGACCTTGGCTCACCATTGGTAATATATCTCACCACACACCCCAGAGAGAGAGAGAGAGAGAGAGAGAGAGAGAGAGAGAGAGAGAGTCGGTCCCTCTACCTTAAATTTTCATCGAGAGAGAGAGAGAGAGTTGTCATCTATCTTCTTAAGAGACCATCCTCTTTAAGCTGTGCAAAATACAAACACACTAAGACTCAAATATTCGAAGGCCAGCTGACGGCACAGGCCAACAACGACGCAACAACAACAACAAAAATCTTTCAACACACAAATCTAAATCTAAAAATAATTATATACACAAAAAAAAAACAAATAAACAAAAAAAAATATATATACTGTACTTGTTAAGGCTTTTTTTTTTTTTTACACAATTTACAAGTTTAATAATTCTAACAGATATCCCTCCCCCATGTGTGCCCCCTCCGCCCCGCATGGTGTGTGGCAGTGAAGGCACACGTGGGAGGCTCAACCTGTCCTAGACCACATAGTATAAGATAAACAAAGGGACCAGTATAACCCCCCCCCCCCCCCCGAGTCCATTAAAACACACACACACACACACACACACGAGGGGAAAAACTGGCTGTCATGTCCCACTCTTTTCACCAGTTTTCTGTGTGTGATTGAGTGACTGACCTTTATGTAGACTGACTGACTGACTAACTGTGTGATTGGCTTTATGTGGACTGACTGACTGACTGAGTGGATTGTCTTTGTATAGATTAAAAAAAATGACTGACGGTCTGACTGACTATTCCACAGCTGACTGACTGAAGGGTAATGGTGACTGGCCACATTACCAGCCAACACTCATTTCCTTTCCTCCTCCACCTCCCCAGACTTAGGTAAGAACAGGTGTGATAATGACACATCACCCACTTACAAGTACCTGCTTCACCTTAATGTGGGTTATCGTCTTTCCCTTTTACATACATACAAGATGGTGGTGATAAAAATAAGGTAGTGCTCTGCTTACACAAATTGTCTACTTTACATGCAAGATGACCTTTGACCTCTCACCCTCACCATGACCTTTAACAGACCCCCCCCCCCCCTCTTGATTCGGTAAGCAACACAAGGACCAGAGGTGATGTACAACACACTCATATTTCAACAGCACATTCCCTCGGGTCAAAAAAGTATCTGAACCCCTAGAGAAAATATTTGTAAGCTCAGGATGATGACACTCGACTGTGACTGTGAATTAGTAGTTTGTTGTGAGTTATTATTATTATTACTATTATTATTATTATTATTATTATTATTATTATTGCCCAGGAGGAAGTACGGAATAAACGAGTACTCAAGTTACCTGTTTTTTCCCCGTTAAAGTTGGGGATAAAAAAAAATAATAAAGACGAAACAAAACATAAATAAAATGAGAAGAGTTTTGTCAATAATAATAACAACGAGAGACAGAGTGCAGAGCTAAGGACGGGAGGAAGGTGACAACAGCGACCCTAGTGGCTGGCCAGGTAACAAATAACACCGCCTGGTAGACAAGACCATGCGCCACTGAGGTAAATAAAGCCACAGTTATCCGGGTCATGACCGTGTGTCTGTTGCCGAGTTGAGAATCACACGAAAAAACGATTATATGAGGAAGCTGAAGTGTTGGTGGCCGTGATTATTAAGTCAAAACACGGGCGAGAGACACAGGGAGGTTACAGGGGGGGGTTTAGTTACAGGGGAGAGAGACAAGGGGGAGTTAGTTACAGGGGAGAGACACGGGGTAGTTACAGGGATTAGTTAGTTACAGGGGAGTGATACCGTGCAGTTAGTTACAGGGGAGAGTGTCAAGGGGTAGTCAGTTACAGGGGGGTGAGTGACGTAGAGTAGTTACAGGGGAGGAATGACACGGAGTAGTTAGTTACAGGGGGGAGTGACACGGGGTAGTCAGTTACAGGGGGGAGTGACACGGGGTAGTTAGTTACAGTGGATAGTGACACGGGGTAGTTACAGTGGGTAGTAACACACCCAGAGATCAACTACCACAAGCCGATCGCCAGTGCAGGCAAAAAAGACGAGCGAATGTTCCTGTTCCAGCGGTGACTTAGTAAGCGTGTCGGTGCATGGGCGGAGGTGATTCGCCTGGCGTTTGTTGACTACTCGTGCTAACAGATTTTCTCAGGGCAGGAACTGGTGTTTGGTCATGCAGGCGGCGCGACACACACACACACGCTGGACACATAGCCAGTTGGACGTGTGAGTTTACCATGATGGCAGCAATAGTTGTGATAGGAGTAGTGGTGGTGGTTATGGTAGTATTGGTGGTGGTTATGGTAGTAGTGGTGGTGGTTATGGTAGTAGTGGTGGTGGTGGTGGTTGTGGTGGTGGTGGTGGTGGTTGTTGTGGTGGTGGTGGTGGTAGTAGTGGTGGTGGTTATGGTAGTAGTGGTGGTGGTTATGGTAGTAGTGGTGGTGGTGATGGTAGTAGTGGTGGTGGTGATGGTAGTAGTAGTGGTGGTTAGTGGTGGTTATGGTAGTAGTGGTGGTGGTTATGTGGTAGTAGTGGTGGTGGTGATGGTAGTAGTAGTGGTGGTTAGTGGTGGTTATGGTAGTAGTGGTGGTGGTTATGGTAGTAATGGTGGTGGTGGTAATGGTGGTGGTGGTAATGGTGGTGGTGGTAATGATGGTGGTGGTAATGATGGTGGTGGTAATGGTGGTGATAGTGGTGATGGTAGTGGTAATGGTGGTGGTGATAGTGGTGGTGGTGATAGTGGTGGTGGTAATGGTGGTGATAGTGGTGGTGGTGATAGTGGTGGTGGTAATGGTGGTGATAATGGTGGTGATAGTGGTGGTGATAGTGGTGGTGGTAATGGTGGTGATAGTGGTGGTGGTAATGGTGGTGATAATGGTGGTGGTAGTGATAGTGGTGTTGGTAATGGTGGTGATAGTGGTGGTGGTGGTAATGGTGGTGATAGTGGTGGTGGTAATGGTGGTGATAGTGGTGGTGGTAATGGTGGTGGTAATAGTGGTGGTGGTAATGGTGGTGGTGGTAATGGTGGTGGTGGTGGTAATGATGGTGGTGGTAATAGTGGTGGTGGTAATAGTGGTGGTGGTAATGGTGGTGATAGTGGTGGTGGTAATGATGGTGGTGATAGTGGTGGTGGTAATGATGGTGGTGGTAATGGTGGTGATAGTGGTGGTGGTAATGATGGTGGTGGTAATAGTGGTGGTGGTAATGGTGGTGATAGTGGTGGTGGTAATGATGGTGGTGGTAATAGTGGTGGTGGTAATGATGGTGGTGGTAATGATGGTGGTGGTAATAGTGGTGGTGGTAATAGTGGTGGTGGTAATGGTGGTGATAATGGTGGTGGTAATGATGGTGGTGGTAATAGTGGTGGTGGTAATAGTGGTGGTGGTAATAGTGGTGGTGATAATGATGGTGGTGGTAATGGTGGTGGTGAGGACAGGAACGCCACAGAATAAACTGGCAGTGGGCCGGCAGTTGTGAAGGCTGTTGGCCACAATGGTCTGGAGCTAAAGGAAGGCAGGCAGGCTCTGGCAGGCGTGGGATATGGACCATAGGGTTGGCAGGCGTGGGATATGGACCATAGGGTTGGCAGGCGTGGGATATGGACCATAGGGTTGGCAGGCGTGGGATATGGACCATAGGGTTGGCAGGCGTGGGATATGGACCATAGGGTTGGCAGGCGTGGGATATGGACCATAGGGTTGGCAGGCGTGGGATATGGACCATAGGGTTGGCAGGCGTGGGATATGGACCATAGGGTTGGCAGGCGTGGGATATGGACCATAGGGTTGGCAGGCGTGGGATATGGACCATAGGGTTGGCAGGCGTGGGATATGGACCATAGGGTTGGCAGGCGTGGGATATGGACCATAGGGTTGGCAGGCGTGGGATATGGACCATAGGGTTAGCAGGCGTGGGATATGGACCATAGGGTTAGCAGGCGTGGGATATGGACCATAGGGTTGGCAGGCGTGGGATATGGACCATAGGGTTGGCAGGCGTGGGATATGGACCATAGGGTTGGCAGGCGTGGGATATGGACCATAGGGTTGGCAGGTGTGGGATATGGACCATAGGGTTGGCAGGTGTGGCACACAGACCATGGGGTTGGCAGGCGTGGCACACAGACCATGGGGTTGGCAGGCGTGGCACACAGACCATGGGGTTGGCAGGCGTGGCACACAGACCATGGGGTTGGCAGGCGTGGCACACAGACCATGGGGTTGGCAGGCGTGGCACACAGACCATGGGGTTGGCAGGCGTGGCACACAGACCATGGGATTGGCGGGCGTGGGATATGGACCATAGGGTTGGCAGACGTGGGATATGGACCATAGGGTTGGCAGACGCGGCAGACAACGTCTACGGGCCAACAGACCTTGCACAGATTAGGCCAGAATGGTGCTCATGTATATGGTAATGACGGCCGGCTCGGGCGACTCTCCCTGACTGCACGATTGTGACTCTACACGACTCTGCAACTCCTGACTCCTAAACGACTCTCCGAAACCCAACACGACTCTGTGACTCTACATGACTATGATTTAGCATGACGATACACTACCCCCGCCCCCCTTACTCTCACGACTGCATGACTACGATTCCATGATCCTTGGTGACCCTCTATGACTCGGCAGGACTCTCTTGGTAACTCTACGTGACTCCGCATGATCCTCCGTGACTCTCCAAGGCCGCTCGACTCCGCACTCTACGCCCACCTAAGCCTGCAAAGCCATTCCCTCAGTATACACACACACACACACACACACATATTACCTTTAACGACTTAAAACCATAATTGAATTGTGTCAACAGCACGAACCTCAAGAGGGGTCCTAAGCCGCCACTACCAAGTCTCCTTTGGGAGGATCTCGCCCTACTGAGAGATAATAACCACAGAGAGACAAAGAGACACCTTATGCTCCTGTGAGGTCTCTTCTTACTGAGAAATAATAACCACAGAGAGACCATAAACTACAGGCTCTCTAACTGGTGCTAGTTGAAAGTAGCACCAGTTAGGAGACAAAATTATAGACTCTACCTTAACTAGATACCTCCACCAAGCACCAGTTAGGAGACAAAATTATAGACTCTACCTTAACTAGATACCTCCACCAAGCACCAGTTAGGAGACAAAATTACAGACCCTACCTTAACTAGATACCTTCACCAAGCACCAGTAAGGAGACAAAATTACAGACCCTACCTTAACTAGATACCTCACCAAGCACCAGTTAGGAGACAAAATTACAGACCCTACCTTAACTAGATACCTCACCAAGCACCAGTTAGGAGACAAAATTACAGACCCTACCTTAACTAGATACCTTCATCAAGCACCAGTTAGGAGACATAATCACAGACCCTACCTTAACTAGATACCTTCACCAAGCACCAGTTAGGAGACAAAATTACAGACCCTACCTTAACTAGATACCTTCACCAAGCACCAGTTAGGAGACAAAATTACAGACCCTACCTTAACTAGATACCTTCATCAAGCACCAGTTAGGAGACAAAATTACAGACCCTACCTTAACTAGATACCTCACCAAGCACCAGTTAGGAGACATAATCACAGACCCTACCTTAACTAGATACCTTCACCAAGCACCAGTTAGGAGACAAAATTACAGACCCTACCTTAACTAGATACCTTCACCAAGCACCAGTTAGGAGACAAAATTACAGACCCTACCTTAACTAGATACCTTCACCAAGCACCAGTTAGGAGACAAAATTACAGACCCTACCTTAACTAGATACCTTCACCAAGCACCAGTTAGGAGACAAAATTAAGGGTCAAGGATAAGAGACATCCTCGGGTTTTGCTTCTTGGTGTTCAAAAATATTATTCTCCTTTCTCTGCCCCCCACCTCCCTCTTCCTCCCCTTTCTCTGTCCTCCCCCCACCCACCTTTCTCTGTCCTCCCTCCCACCTTTCTCTGTCCTCCCCCCACCTTTCTCTGTCCTCCCCCCACCTCCCTCTGTCCCCCCACCTTTCTCTGTCCCCCCACCTCCCTCTGTCCCCACACCTCCCTCTTCCTCCCCTTTCTCTGCCCCCCACCTCCCTCTTCCTCCCCTTTCTCTGTCCTCCTCCCACCTCCCTCTTCCTCCCCTTTCTCTGCCCCCCACCTCCCCCCACCTTTCTCTGCCCCCCCCACCTCCCTCTTCCTCCCCTTTCTCTGTCCCCCCACCTCCCTCTTCCTCCCCTTTCTCTGTCCTCCCCCCCCCCACCTTTCTCTGTCCTCCCTCCCACCTTTCTCTGTCCTCCCCCCACCTTTCTCTGTCCTCCCCCCACCTCCCTCTGTCCCCCCACCTTTCTCTACCCCCCCACCTCCCTCTTCCTCCCCTTTCTCTGCCCCCCACCTCCCCCCACCTTTCTCTGTCCCCCCACCTCCCTCTGTCCCCCCCTTTCTCTGTCCCCCCACCTCCCTCTTCCTCCCCTTTCTCTGCCCCCCACCTCCCCCCACCTCCCTCTGCCCCCCACCTCCCTCTTCCTCCCCTTTCTCTGTCCCCCCCACCTCCCTCTTCCTCCCCTTTCTCTGCCCCCCACCTCCCTCTTCCTCCCCTTTCATTTTTTCTCTTTTCTTTAACCCATTTCCCTTTATTTTTCCTTCCTCCTCTTTGTCTTTCTCTTCCCCTTCCTCTGCTTTCCTTCTTTGTTCCATCTCCTTCTCTCCATCTTCATTTTTCTTATTCTCTCCCTTTATCTCTCCTTTATTCCCGTCCTCTTATCTTGATTTGGTTTAGTTTCCCTCTGCCCTGGAAACACTGATATGCTGTCAAGATAATGAGTAGAGGGACCTCATTTGACCTCACCTGACCTGGCCTGAACTAACCTTATCTAACCTGACCTAACACAAAACAACCTGGCTTAATCTAACCTAACGTAACATAGCAAAAAACAACCCAACCCAATCTAAAGTAACCTGACCTAATCTGACCTAACCTGACCTAATCTGACCTAACCTCAATGATTCGAAAGTTAAAAATAATCACCTGATGATTAAACACTCCAATCCTACCTGTGGGGTTTAAGGTTAGGTTAGGTTAGGTTAGCGTCAGCAGAGAGACAGGATACAGTAAACTGAGGCAGGATACAGGAGACTGAGGCAGGATACAGGAGACTGAGGCAGGATACAGGAGACTGAGGCAGGATACGAGAGACTGAGGCAGGATACAGGAGACTGAGGCAGGATACAGGAGACTGAGGCAGGATACAGGAGACTGAGGCAGGATACGAGAGACTGAGGCAGGATACAGGAGACTGAGGCAGGGTACAGGAGACTGAGGCAGGGTACAGGAGACTGAGGCAGGGTACAGGAGACTGAGGCAGGATACAGGAGACTGAGACAGGATACAGGAGACTGAGGCAGGATACAGGAGACTGAGGCAGGGTACAGGAGACTGAGGCAGGGTACAGGAGACTGAGGCACTGAGGCAGGATACAGGAGACTGAGGCAGGATACAGGAGACTGAGGCAGGGTACAGGAGACTGAGGCAGGGTACAGGAGACTGAGGCAGGATACAGGAGACTGAGGCAGGATACAGGAGACTGAGGCAGGATACGAGAGAGTGAGGCACTGAGGCAGGATACAGGAGACTGAGGCAGGGTACAGGAGACTGAGGCAGGGTACAGGAGACTGAGGCAGGGTACAGGAGACTGAGGCAGGATACAGGAGACTGAGACAGGATACAGGAGACTGAGGCAGGATACAGGAGACTGAGGCAGGGTACAGGAGACTGAGGCAGGGTACAGGAGACTGAGGCACTGAGGCAGGATACAGGAGACTGAGGCAGGATACAGGAGACTGAGGCAGGGTACAGGAGACTGAGGCAGGGTACAGGAGACTGAGGCAGGATACAGGAGACTGAGGCAGGATACAGGAGACTGAGGCAGGATACGAGAGAGTGAGGCACTGAGGCAGGATACAGGAGACTGAGGCAGGGTACAGGAGACTGAGGCAGGTACAGGAGACTGAGGCAGGATACAGGAGACTGAGACAGGATACAGGAGACTGAGGCAGGATACAGGAGACTGAGAGACTGAGGCAGGGTACAGGAGACTGAGGCACTGAGGCAGGATACAGGAGACTGAGGCAGGATACAGGAGACTGAGGCAGGGTACAGGAAACTGAGGCAGGATACAGGAGACTGAGGCAGGATACAGGAGACTGAGACAGGATACAGGAGACTGAGGCAGGATACAGGAGACTGAGGCAGGATACAGGAGACTGAGACAGGGTACAGGAGACTGAGGCAGGGTACAGGAGACTGAGGCACTGAGGCAGGATACAGGAGACTGAGGCAGGGTACAGGATACTGAGGCAGGATACAGGAGACTGAGGCAGGATACAGGAGACTGAGACAGGATACAGGAGACTGAGGCAGGATACAGGAGACTGAGGCAGGATACAGGAGACTGAGGCAGGGTACAGGAGACTGAGGCACTGAGGCAGGATACAGGAGACTGAGGCAGGATACAGGAGACTGAGGCAGGGTACAGGAAACTGAGGCAGGATACAGGAGACTGAGGCAGGATACAGGAGACTGAGGCAGGATACAGGAAACTGAGGCAGGATATAGGAAACTGAGGCAGGGTACAGGAGACTGAGGCAGGATACGAGAGACTGAGGCACTGAGGCAGGATACAGGAGACTGAGGCAGGGTACAGGAGACTGAGGCAGGGTACAGGAAACTGAGGCAGGATACAGGAGACTGAGGCAGGGTACAGGAGACTGAGGCAGGGTACAGGAGACTGAGGCAGGATACGAGAGACTGAGGCACTGAGGCAGGATACAGGAGACTGAGGCAGGAGGCAGGATACAGGAGACTGAGGCAGGATACAGGAGACTGAGACAGGGTACAGGAGACTGAGGCAGGGTACAGGAAACTGAGGCAGGATACGAGAGACTGAGGCACTGAGTCAGGATAAAGGAGACTGAGGCAGGGTACAGGAGACTGAGGCAGGATACAGGAGACTGAGGCAGGATACAGGAGACTGAGACAGGGTACAGGAGACTGAGGCAGGATACAGGAGACTGAGACAGGGTACAGGAGACTGAGGCAGGATACAGGAAACTGAGGCAGGATACAGGAGACTGAGGCAGGATACGAGAGACTGAGGCACTGAGGCAGGATACAGGAGACTGAGACAGGGTACAGGAGACTGAGGCAGGATACAGGAAACTGAGGCAGGATACAGGAGACTGAGGCAGGGTACAGGAGACTGAGGCAGGATACGAGAGACTGAGGCAGGATACAGGAGACTGAGGCAGATTACAGAAGACTGAGGCAGGATACAGGAGACTGAGGCAGGATACAGGAAACTGAGGCAGGGTACAGGAGGTAAGAGGAGTGAGTCAAGTCTACCGCAGCTGAGTGATCAATATCTGCACCATGACCACTCACCCCCCCCCCCCCCAACCACCACGCCCACGCTCCTGCCCTCATGTGTGCACCACGTGGTCACCCTCAGCCCTCCTGTGCACCATGTGGTAACCCTCAGTCCTCCTGTGCACCACGTGGTCACCCTCAGCCCTCCTGTGTACCATGTGATAACCCTCAGCCCTCCTGTGCACCATGTGGTCACCCTCAGCCCTCCTGTGCACCATGTGGTAACCCTCAGCCCTCCTGTGCACCATGTGGTAACCCTCAGTCCTCCTGTGTACCATGTGGTCACCCTCAGTCCTCCTGTGCACCATGTGGTCACCCTCAGCCCTCCTGTGCACCATGTGGTCACCCTCAGTCCTCCTGTGTACCATGTGGTCACCCTCAGTCCTCCTGTGCACCATGTGATAGACTTAACGTGCACCGTGTATGGTAAAGTTACGTGCACAAATCAATACACGTAATAAATGGACTGTATCACCTCCTACTGCACACACACACACACCTTCCTACTCCACATATCAAGAAGCGCTCAACACACTGACCCTTTCGACTCTCACTGACCATCACCACGACCTCATCTGCAAATTTAGTGAAAAGCTTCTGCACCATCCTCGACACCGGCTCCTAATACCACCCGAGATTCCTCGTCTGAGAATTGCTGGTCGACACCACAACTGCATCCAGCCCATACGAGCACGAACTGATCACTATAAGAACAGCCCAGTCCCAACATTGTAAAAATTATCAACAACTTGTAATTAACCAGTGTATTCACTCCCAGTCAATCTTTCCTTGTTACACTGTCACTATGTTGAAATGCCCAGCAGTATGACCTTCTCCCACCTAGTTATTACATATCTTATTTGTATCACTTATGTTACTTGTATATTATTTGTCAATCAAGAGACCCATTCCCCAATTATGCAACTGTATAGTATCAGCCTTCAGGCTGCTATGCTCTTTAAATAAACCGTTAATTATTATTATTATTATTATTATCATTATTACACACACACACACACACACACACACACACACACACACACACACACACACTGAATATTATATTCCCAGGTAACTTTAGAAACTCATAATAATAATAAAACACAAAAACTACCCATACGAACATAAGAAAAAACAAAAACAAAATAAAAACAGGAAAACTTTTAAGCCACACAGGTAGACCAGGTAACTCATTAGTAACGAAATACTCGCAGCCTTACCTGAGTTTTTCCTTCAAAGAGACGATAAAAACTCACTAATTACCAACACTGTCTCACAACTTAGAATAGCGAAGTGGGTAAAGATCTATAGCCCTTTATAATGTAGCTAATGCAATCAAATTATACTTTTCCCAGAGGCCATCAAATCTGGGTAGGGTAGGGTAGGGTAGGGTAGGGTAGGGTTGGGTTGGGTTGGGTTGGGTTGGGTAAGGTAAGGTAAGGTAAGGTAAGGTAAGGTAGGGTTGGGTTGGGTTAGGTAAGTTAAGGTAAGGTAAGGTAGGGTAGGGTAGGGTAGGGTAGGGTTGGGTAGGGTTGGGTTGGGTTGGGTTGGGTTGGGTTGGGTTGAGTTGAGTTGGGTAGGGTAGGGTAGGGTGAGGTGGGGTAGGGTAGGGTAGGTAGGGTAGGGTAGGGTAGGGTTGGGTAGGGTTGGGTTGGGTTGGGTTGGGTTGGGTAGGGTAGGGTAGGGTTGGGTAGGGTTGGTCAGGTTATTCTAGGGTAGGGTAGGGTAGGTTACTCCAGTACTTACCGCAGGTCGAGCACCCACCACACGTTCTCACGGCCACACCACCTCACCTGCAGGAGAGAACAGGCAAAAATTAATTAATGTCAAAACAACTGCCGTACATCTGAATGTAGATACAATACACTGCGTCATATGAACCTCTCGCACATCCATACAACCTAACACCTCTCGCACATCCACACAACCTAACACCTCTCGCACATCCACACAACCAAACACCTCTCGCACACCCACACAACCTAACACCTCTCACACACCCACACAACCTAACACCTCTCACACACCCACACAACCTAACACCTCTCGCACATCCACACAACCAAACACCTCTCGCACATCCACACAACCTAACACCTCTCGCACATCCACACAACCAAACACCTCTCGCACATCCACACAACCTAACATCTTTCGCACATCCACATAACCTAACACCTCTCGCACATCCACACAACCAAACACCTCTCGCACATCCACACAATCTAACACCTCTCGCACATCCACACAACCTAATACCTCTCGCACATCCACATAACCTAACACCTCTCGCACATCCACACAACCAAACATCTCTCGCACATCCACATAACCTAACACATCTCGCACACCCACACAACCTAACCTAACATCCACACTGGAAGCCCAAATTGGAGCCTGAGAGAGAGAGAGAGAGAGAGAGAGATTAGTTCTATAAGCTCACGATAAAGACGGCAAGAAAATTTCCCCTCCACACCAAGGATCTATCTCAAGAAACTTCAATATATTTCCCGAAAGTCTGGAGCTGATGACGCTAAGCTGTGGGTCCTCCATGCCTCCTCGCGACACCTCTAAGTTTGGCGATAAATGATAAACAGATTATATATATATATGCAAGTAAATCACTGTAGGTGCGCGTGATCTAGGTATATGCTGATAACCACAAGGAAAAAGAAAACACGAAGTTCCCAAGCGCTTTCGTGTAATTCACATCTTCAGGGGTGAGTCTGTACTCACCCCTGAAGATGTGAATTACACGAAAGCGCTTGGGAACTTCGTGTTTTCTTTTTCCTTGTGGTTATCAGCATATACCTAGATCACGCGCACCTACAGTGATTTACTTGCATATATATGTCAAGACTGGTTTATGAAGCAGCCGGTTCGAAAACTTCACACACACACACACACACACACACACACACACACGGTTAACAAAAGGACATATCGTACTCAATGGTTAAGTTATCGTACTCAAGGGGTCAAGCCATCGTACTCACGGGGTTAAGTTATCGTACTCACGGGGTTAAGTTATCGTACTCAAGAGGATAATTCGTCGTACTCAAGGGGTTAAGCCATCGTACTCACGGGGTTAAGCCATCGTACTCACGGGTTAAGTTATCGTACTCAAGAGGATAATTCGTCGTACTCAAGGGGTTAAGCGTCGTCTCCCTTGTGTTGCCGACTCTTGTTCCTTGATTAACTTGCAGATTTGCCTAATATTAGCAACCTCTTCCCCCTCCCCCTCCTCCTCTTCCTCCTGCTCCTCCCCGACTTTCTCTTCCCCACCACCACCTCCTCCAACTTTCCCTCCACCACCTCCTTCATCTTCCACTCCACCACCTCCTCCATCTTTCCCTCCACCACCTCCTTCATCTTCCACTCCACCACCTCCTCCAACTTTCCCTCCACCACCAACTCCATCTTTCCCTCCACCACCTCCTCCATCTTTCCCTCCACCACCTCCTCCATCTTCCCCTCCACCACCAACTCCATCTTTCCCTCCACCACCTCCTCCATCTTTCCCTCCACCACCTCCTCCATCTTTCCCTCCACCACCTCCTCCATCTTCCACTCCACCACCAACTCCATCTTTCCCTCCACCACCTCCTCCATCTTCCCCTCCACCACCTCCTCCATCTTTCCCTCCACCACCTCCTCCAACTTTCCCTCCACCACCAACTCCATCTTTCCCTCCACCACCTCCTCCATCTTTCCCTCCACCACCTCCTCCATCTTCCCCTCCACCACCTCCTCCATCTTTCCCTCCACCACCTCCTCCAACTTTCCCTCCACCACCTCCTCCATCTTTCCCTCCACCACCTCCTCCATCTTCCCCTCCACCACCAACTCCATCTTTCCCTCCACCACCTCCTCCATCTTTCCCTCCACCACCTCCTCCATCTTCCCCTCCACCACCAACTCCATCTTTCCCTCCACCACCTCCTCCATCTTTCCCTCCACCACCTCCTCCATCTTTCCCTCCACCACCAACTCCATCTTTCCCTCCACCACCTCCTCCATCTTTCCCTCCACCACCTCCTCCAACTTTCCCTCCACCACCTCCTCCATCTTTCCCTCCACCACCTCCTCCATCTTTCCCTCCACCACCTCCTCCATCTTTCCCTCCACCACCTCCTCCATCTTTCCCTCCACCACCTCCTCCATCTTTCCCTCCACCACCTCCTCCATCTTCCACTCCACCACCTCCTCCATCTTTCCCTCCACCACCTCCTCCATCTTTCCCTCCACCACCTCCTCCATCTTCCACTCCACCACCTCCTCCATCTTTCCCTCCACCACCTCCTCCATCTTCCACTCCACCACCTCCAGGCAAGTCATGACCCCACATTCCTCACCTACAGAGCCATAAACATACCAATCTTATTGCCACCCCCTCCTCCTCGTCCCTCTTTCCCTCCTCCTCCTCCCCCTCTTCTCCTCCTCCTCCTCCCCTCTTCTTCTCCTCCCCCTCTCCTCCTCCTCCTACATCTTCCCCTCCCCCCCCCATATATCAACACAGTGACCTGCTTGGCCTACCCTCTCCTTGGCCTATCTTAAGTGACTTGATCCCTTCTTGGCCTACCTTTAACCTAACCCCCCATCCTACTGACCTACCTATATAACCTAACCCCCCATCCTACTGACCTACCTATATAACCTAACCCCTCACTTCTAACCTACCTCTTGGAATGTACACCTCAGCCTGCCTCCCTAACCTGCCGTGCCTCACCCAGCTCTTGTAACACTTAACTAACTACACACACCAGCGACCAACAAGTTAGGCACCTTAGGGACTCCTCCTTCATCCTCGGGTTAT
Organism: Homarus gammarus; assembly: GCA_958450375.1. Lineage (NCBI taxonomy): Eukaryota > Metazoa > Arthropoda > Malacostraca > Decapoda > Nephropidae > Homarus > Homarus gammarus. The sequence goes on from CAUDMG010002944.1 coordinate 883,884, forward strand.
GTGAGAAATGGTTTTAATAACTTGATGTAAAAATAATAACAATAATAATAATAATAATGTTAATAGTGTGATCTTTGTGTCTTATATTTTAACGTGTGTGTGTGTGTGTGTGTGTGTATGTGTGTGTGTGTGTGTGAAAGAGATATAAATCGGTCTCTTACCTCAAATTTTCATCGTAAAGGAGAGAGAGAGAGAGAGAGTCTAAACCCATTAGCATAGGAAAGACTCTTTTAAAGACACACAGACAGACAGACAGACAGACGGACGGAAGGTGAGACCCAAGTGATGTGAACTGTGTGGTTGTTATGAGAGAACTACGCCTGCGCAAATCACCATCACATTATTATCGACCCTTCGCTTCTCGAATAATTTACGAACCTAAGCATATCATAACACTTTACGAATCTTCAAACGTTCGAAACATGTCAGAACCGCCCAAACTTAGGAACAGTTTCTACCCATAATCCCCTCAGTGTAGCTTCTGAGGTCATTAGAGGTCATTAATCAATACTCAGGCAACTCGTTCTTTGAAGCTCTGATTGGCTGCCTTTTAGCCAATAAGAAATTCTCGTACCCTGGGAGAACTTACTATATACATGTGTACCAGCTCACCTCCTGTATACCACACACACATACAGTATACACATACAATCTTCCGCACGTACACATATATACACACACACACAATCTTACACACGTACACATATAGACACAATCTTACACACACACACAATCTTACACAAAAACATATAGACACAATCTTACACACACACACACACACACACACACACACAATCTTACACACGTACACATATACACACAATCTTACACACGCACACAGACACAAACTTACACATATAAACAATCTTCTCGGGCAATATTAGTATTCATAGAGGTATCTTGTGCTCTTACTTGCTTACTTAAATAAATTTGAAGCAAAGGGCCTCCGCAATGAGTGGATTTTGAGTGGGGATGATAGAGCCCAAACACCGCTCATACACCTCGGCCTCCCCCAGCAACTGTCGGTGAGACCCCCGACGACCGACTGCTCCACCTATTGCGTGACTCCAAACACAGTTTTTTCGTGAGGGGTTGACTCCCGTAGTCTTACACTTTACCAGTTAACCCATAAGGCAGTGGAACAGGGGTTGGTGGGTGCCAGGACATGTCCACGCGCCGGTGGGCCTGCACACAGCACCTCTGGGGCCTCCTGTTGCTCCGAGATCCCCGACTGTATTAGCCTGGATCGAAAGGTGTCAAAGTAGATCTCGTAGTTCTGGCAGCAACACATAGTACACTTTTTTTCAGTACTACACTTAGACGTGAACCAGAAATACCAAGGACAAGAGGTGAGCATCGTGCCCACTTAGCCACCGCAACCCTTATCTTGCGCGCGCGCGCACACACACACACACACACACACAGCTCAATAAACTCTATTAACAAAAGTATATTCAGTTAATACTAAATCAACGGGAAGAAAATTACCCAATGATTCTGTTTGTGTACAAGATGACGTGTTGTATGATTGTTAGTTTACTGTTATCATCCTCCTGTTACTGTTATCATCCTCCTGTTACTGTTATCATCCTCTTGTTAGTGTTATCATCCTCCTGTTACTGTTATCATCCTCCTGTTAGTGTTATCATCTTCCTGTTAGTGTTATCATCCTCCTGTTACTGATATCATCTTCCTGTTAGTGTTATCATCCTCCCGTTAGTGTTATCATCCTCCTGTTACTGTTATCATCCTCTTGTTACTGTTATCATCCTCCTATTACTGTTATCATCTTCCTGTTAGTGTTATCATCCTCCTGTTAGTGTTATCATCCTCCTGTTACTGCTATCATCCTCCTGTTAGTGCTATCATCCTCCTGTTAGTGTTATCATCCTCCTGTTACTGTTATCATCCTCCTGTTAGTGTTATCATCCTCCCGTTAGTCTTATCATCCTCCTGTTAGTGTTATCATCCTCCCGTTAGTGTTATCATCCTCCTATTACTGTTATCATCTTCCTGTTAGTGTTATCATCCTCCTGTTAGTGTTATCATCCTCCTGTTACTGTTATCATCCTCCTGTTAGTGCTATCATCCTCCTGTTAGTGTTATCCTCCTGTTACTGTTATCATCCTCCTGTTAGTGTTATCATCCTCCTGTTAGTGTTATCATTCTCCTGTTACTGTTATCATCCTCCTGTTAGTGTTATCATCCTGTTACTGTTATCATCCTCCTGTTAGTGTTATCTTCCTGTTACTGTTATCATCCTCCTGTTAGTGTTATCATCTTCCTGTTACTGTTATCATCCTCCTGTTAGTGTTATCATCCTCCTGTTAGTGTTATCATCCTCCTGTTAGTGTTATCATCCTCATGTTAGTGTTATCATCCTCCTGTTACTGTTATCCTCCTGTTAGTGTAATCATTCTCCTGTTAGTGTGCTGTTATCATCCTCCTGTTAGTGTTATCATCCTCCTGTTAGTGTTATCATCCTCCTGTCAGTGTTATCATCCTCCTGTTAGTGTTATCATCCTCCTGTTACTGTTATCATCCTCCTGTTAGTGTTATCATCCTCCTGTTAGTGTGCTGTTATCATCCTCCTGTTAGTGTTATCATCCTCCTGTTAGTGTTATCATCCTCCTGTTACTGTTATCATCCTCCTGTTAGTGTTATCATCCTCCTGTTACTGTTATCATCCTCCTGTTAGTGTTATCATCCTCCTGTTAGTGTTATCATCCTCCTGTTAGTGTTATCCTCCTGTTACTGTTATCATCCTCCTGTTACTGTTATCATCCTCCTGTTAGTGTTATCATCCTCCTGTTAGTGTTATCATCCTCCTGTTAGTGTTATCATTCTCCTGTTACTGTTATCATCCTCCTGTTAGTGTTATCATCCTCCTGTTAGTGTTATCATCTTCCTGTTACTGTTATCATCCTCCTGTTACTGTTATCATCCTCCTGTTACTGTTATCATCCTCCTGTTAGTGTTATCATCCTCCTGTTAGTGTTATCATCTTCATGTTAGTGTTATCATCCTCCTGTTACTGTTATCATCCTCCTGTTAGTGTAATCATTCTCCTGTTAGTGTGCTGTTATCATCCTCCTGTTAGTGTTATCATCCTCCTGTCAGTGTTATCATCCTCCTGTTAGTGTTATCATCCTCCTGTTACTGTTATCATCCTCCTGTTAGTGTTATCATCCTCCTGTTACTGTTATCATCCTCCTGTTAGTGTTATCATCCTCCTGTTAGTGTTATCATCCTCCTGTTAGTGTTATCATCCTCCTGTTAGTGTTATCATCCTCCTGTTAGTGTTATCATCCTCCTTTTACTGTTATCATCCTCCTGTTAGTGTTATCATCCTCCTGTTAGTGTTATCATCCTCCTGTTACTGTTATCATCTTCCTGTTAGTGTTATCATCCACCTGTTAGTGTTATCATCCTCCTGTTAGTGTTATCATCCTCCTGTTAGTGTTATCATCCACCTGTTAGTGTTATCATCCTCCTGTTAGTGTTATCATCCTCCTGTTAGTGTTATCATCCTCCTGTTAGTGTTATCATCCTCCTGTTAGTGTTATCATCCTCCTGTTAGTGTTATCATTCTCCTGTTAGTGTTATCATCCTCCTGTTAGTGTTATCATCCACCTGTTAGTGTTATCATCCTCCTGTTAGTGTTATCATCCTCCTGTTAGTGTTATCATTCTCCTGTTACTGTTATCATCCTCCTGTTACTGCTATCATCCTCCTGTTAGTGTTATCCTCCTGTTAGTGTTATCACCCTCCTGTTAGTGTTATCATCCTCCTGTTAGTGTTATCATTCTCCTGTTACTGTTATCATCCTCTTGTTAGTGTTATCATCCTCCTGTTACTGTTATCATCCTTCTGTTACTGTTATCATCCTCCTGTTAGTGTTATCATTCTCCTGTTACTGCTATCATCCTCCTGTTAGTGTTATCATTCTCCTGTTACTGTTATCATCCTCCTGTTACTGTTATCATCCTCCTGTTAGTGTTATCATCCTCCTGTTAGTGTTATCATTCTCCTGTTACTGTTATCATCCTCCTGTTAGTGTTATCATCCTCCTGTTACTGTTATCATCCTCCTGTTAGTGTTATCATCCTCCTGTTACTGTTATCATCCTCCTGTTAGTGTTATCATCCTCCTGTTAGTGTTATCATCCTCCTGTTAGTGTTATCATCCTCCTGTTAGTGTTATCATCCTCCTGTTACTGTTATCATCCTCCTGTTAGTGTTATCATCCTCCTGTTAGTGTTATCATCCTCCTGTTAGTGTTATCATCCTCCTGTTAGTGTTATCATCCTCCTGTTAGTGTTATCATCCTCCTGTTACTGTTATCATCCTCCTGTTAGTGTTATTATCCTCCTGTTAGTGTGCTGTTATCATCCTCCTGTTAGTGTGGTTATTATCCTCCTGTTAGTGTGCTGTTATCATCCTCCTGTTAGTGTACTGTTATCATCCTCCTGTTAGTGTACTGTTATCATCCTCCTGTTAGTGTACTTTTATCATCCTCCTGTTAGTGCACTGTTATCATCCTCCTGTTAGTGTTCTGTTATTATCCGCCTGTTAGTGTGCTGTTAGTACTCTCCTGTTAAGTACTAATTAATATTATACCTATCATTCAGACAGACAGACAGGTACCAATCAATATACACCCCCACCATATATTATTAACCGGACAGATACCTAATATATCCCAAACAGCTGACACAGTTTTCTTAAGGTTCATTCAGAGTTAATGAAAAAATGTCAGCGAGCATCATTAAGACACCATTAAAGGCACCATAAGACGCACCATAAGAGGCACGATTAGAGGCATCTGGCAACCCCTAATGGTCCAGGCAGGATGAGCAATATAAAACGAAGGAGGTGAAGAGAGAAGTGGCAATATGATTGGACGAGGTTAGATCTTCGCAACAACTGGAAGACTAACACAGGAAACTGGCTCTCAGCATACACAAAGAATAGGAGGGAAGAGGTGGTTCTCGCCAGACTAAGGTTAAATTGTACCTATTTGACCCACCTAAAAGCTTACCTAGACAACTCCTTTCCGCCTATCTGTGCCACGTGCAACAAAATTATTTCCATCCGACACATTCTGACGGAGTGCAGCCAGTACGAACCAGAACGCCGGCAGCTGGTGATGCTAGCCGCCAAGCGAGGCTTCGTGCTGACTGTACCCAATTTATTGCAAGATGATGTCACCATAAGTGACGCTGTAATAATCTTCCTCAAGGAGACCCATCTTATCGGCATGTTGTGAAAGACACGCATGAACTCTTTATAATATGTATGTAACCATGCCCTAAAGAAAATAAAAATGAATAAAACAGAAATTAAAACATACATCAGAGACATATCAAAAACTTTTCCATTACATACAACACGCACATATACCAAGTAAAACTGACACCTACCAACACATATTCAAACAAAAAGACACGGGCTACAAAAAAGACGATAGAAAAAAAAATTTACGAGTTCACTCCTGGTTGGATAGTTTGAGTACCTTTGTAATGTCCCCTTTGTTGAGCCCTGACTTCCATTTATACACCTCTATCATATCGCTCCTCACTCTACGTCTCTCGAGGGAGTGCAAATTAAGATGCTTTAACCTGTCTCTGTACTCCAGGTTCCTAATGCCCGGAATTAGTCTTATTCTCCTCTGAATTCTTTCTAAGGATTCTTTATCCGTTCTGTGATGCGATGACCAGAACTGAACTGCGTAATCCAGGTGTGGTCTCACAAGCGCAAGATACAGTTTTAGGATGACCTCGCTAGTCTTGTAACTAACACTCCTTTGTATGAACCCAAGAACTTTATTAGCCTTGTTTTGAGCAAACACACATTGTTTACTTGGCTTAAGATTCCTACTTATCATTACTCTTAAATCTTTCTCGCAGTCGGATTTCTCAATAACATCGTTGTTCTTCTGGTATCTGGTTTCCCTGTTTACATCTCCTATACTGAATACTTTACATTTGTCCACATTGAATTTCATCTGCCATTTTTCAGACCATTCGAAAAATTTGTTTGGAAATTCCTGTAATTTTGCGGAGTCCTCGTCAGATTTAATTACACGACCTATTTTAGTGTCATCAGTAAATTTACT
>CAUDMG010002944.1:895000-917500 GCA_958450375.1 Homarus gammarus
GCCTAAGTTGCTTTACGCAAACACGCACGCACGCACGCACACACTCTCTCTCTCTCTCTCTCTCTCTCTCTCTCTCTGGCCCAAGATCCAATCGCCTAGATGGACCTTGGAAACTGTCGCCTGGTGCCAACTTGTCAAGAATCACAACTAATCTGGAGTGAAAGTTCAGTTTGACGTCCCACCTCACCTCGCCTCGCCTCGCCTCGCCTCCCATCACCACCTCCTCTTCCTCCCCTCACCTCACCTCACCCTTCCTCTCCTTCCCAGTCACCAGCCTGGTACAGTGACCCACAAAAGTCCTGTCGCCTCTCCTCCTGAACTATGAACCCCGAGATTCTGAATCATGAGTCCGAATCATTACTGGACAGAAAACTGCATTAATGTTTACTGCTTTGGTTTCACTTGATTAAATCTTGGGCTCATGGAACAGCAGGAGAGGCGACGGAACTTTACCACACTGTACTCGTGCTATTTTATTTCACCATTTTAGAGACGCCAATTAGCAGTACAGGTATTAATGTAGGTAGAAGCACAGGTACGGATACAAGCACAGGTACGGATGCAAGCACAGGTACGGATGCAAGCACAGGTACGGATGCAAGCACAGGTACGGATGCAAGCACAGGTACGGATACAAGCACAGGTACGGATACAAGCACAGGTACGGATACAAGCACATGTACGGATACAAGCACAGGTACGGATGCAAGCACAGGTACGGATGCAAGCACAGGTACGGATACAAGCACAGGTACGGATACAAGCACACGTTATCCTGTACATGAAGAAAGTAACATAATATTAATTTCGACATCAAAACCTCACGCCAACTGCTAATCTTCCCTCTTGTTTCCTCTCCTTCTTTGTTACTCTCGCTCTCTCTCTCGATCATCTCCTTCTTCCCTCCTTCCTTCCTTCCTTCAGGCAAATCCTCCTCCCTTATTCCTTCCTTCCTTCGAGCATCTCCTCTTCCTTCCTTTAATCATTTGCTCTACCCTTCAGTCACCTAATTCCCACCACTCCCCTTTCCTCCATCCTTTAATCACCTCTCCCCCTTAACCCTTCCTTCCTTCGATCATCTTCTCCCCTCCCCTCCTCCTTCCTTACATTACATCCTCCCCCTCCCATCAACCACCTACCCCCCCCCCCCACCCCTCCCATCATACCTTTCGATCCAAAATTCATAAAATGAGTCTTACTGTACGTTCTCCCACCTTCACCCTCCTTATGTGTGGGCGTGAGAACGGAGCCAACGGGACCATTTTAAGCTACGACGTAAAATCATATCCGAATCGGCGTTAATTGGCACGTTATACGGATTTTATTATAACCCAAGTCGTCGTCTCCTTGTCCCAATTGTGGACTTGAAACTTGGACTTGAGACTTGGACTTGAAAAATTGACTCGGAAATGTGTCTCATTATAAAGGATTACCTGAAGATTTGACTTACCTTCAACTAAACTTAAAGCACGTTAATGGTATCTGGGTTAGGGTAGGTTAGGGTACTTAACCATCAGGTGAAATAAACTTGAGTGGGGGAGAGACAGAGAGAGAGGGAGAAGGGGGAGGGGGCAATCTTCAAGTGATCTCATTACCTTTTTCGCCACCTTATAATAATGGTCTTTAAGTACGTGGCCATAAGAAACACATCTGCCTACAGTTAAGGAAAACAACAAAATCGAGCTTTTAAGAAACAAGGGTTAAAGAATTCACCCGTCCACCACAACCCAAATACCTGGCGTCCTTCCCCAGCTTAATATTCTTAGCACCAGGTTCAAAGATTTCCCCCCCCCCCCCCCCGTCTTCCTATAGTTAAAGAATTCTTGGACGTTCCCTTAGCTATGATGTCTTGTTTCAACCTGTCAGCCAGTCTGTTCCTACCAAGCTGTCTAGTCTCAGCCAGCCTGTTCCTACCAAGCTGTCTAGTCTCAGCCAGCCTGTTCCTACCAAGCTGTCTAGTCTCAACCAGCCTGTTCCTACCAAGCTGTCTAGTCTCAGCCAGCCTATTCCTACCAAGCTAAAAAACAGTTATATCCACAGTGCTGAATATCTGCCTCAGCTAAAAGTCACGGTCACTGAAGTCATTCCACCGAAGCTGATGTTGCCGGAATATGCTGCTCTGGCTCACCGTCTATGTATATATATATATGTTCGTATTAAGGATGGGATAGCCGGATACCATCATACTATCCGGCCTGTGTTCTCTTAAGTTATTCAACATCAATATATATATATATATATATATATATATATATATATATATATATATATATATATATATATATATATATATATATATATATATAAACTTTGTGCAAATTGATGACTCTTTTCATTGATGCCTCCTTCAGATATTTAAAAGCTGGTGATTTAAAGTTGATACCTGTGAAGTTTTTGTAGTACTTGTAAATATTTATAAAAAAGATTCTCAAACTTGAATATAAATAATAAACTGTGTAATAGTTAGAGCCCAGTAATGAGCTCTTTTCAGTAGGCCTCATTTGTTGACATCAGCTCAGCCGGAAAATTATTGACATTTCAGTAGATGTGAATTAGTGGGAAAAAACTACATACCCAATGATTACACGACAAATTGTATTATGACGGAATATGAGAAATTAACCTAACCTAACCAAACCTAACCTAAACTAAATTAATCTAACCTAACCTAAACTAAATTAACCTAAACTAACCTCATAATGAAGATCTTGGACAATATTAGGTATACCTCATGAAGCACGTGTACTGCCAGACGCACGACCATAAAATGTACTTAAAACCTTTGAAATAATGGTATATGTATGTATGTATGTATGTATGTATGTATGTGACCTGGATGTTACTCGCCTTGTGGATAGCAGTCTGGGTAATGGTTAGTCACAGCAGTAAGCGAGTTATCCAGGCTTCTTGAATTAGTCCATAACACTAGGTCATACACCTCGTTAACTCGGGATGTGGCTATTGTGTTGGCGACAGCTTCTACATCTTCTCCTTCAACAACAACAACAACAACAACAACAACCACACACACACACACACACCTAGACTGGTCGACTGGTCCCGAAAAAAATAAAATCTTTACAGTTTCTCACACGTGACTGGCAATAAACTGTTGCCACTTAAGCTGAACTGTTAAAAAAAATTCTCCGTCGAATGTAAAGCAATGGAGTAGGGGGGGGGGTGGAGTCTGGGATGGAGTAGGGGAGAGTCTGGGATGGAGTAGGGAGAGAGGGTCTGGGATGGAGTAGGGGAGAGTCTGGGATGGAGTAGGGAGAGGGTCTGGGATGGAGTAGGGAGAGAGGGTCTGGGATGGAGTAGGGAGAGAGGATCTGGGATGGAGTAGGGAGAGAGGGTCTGGGATGGAGTAGGGAGAGAGTCTGGGATGGAGTAGGGAGAGAGGGTCTGGGATGGAGTAGGGAGAGAGGATCTGGGATGGAGTACGGAGAGAGTCTGGGATGGAGTAGGGAGAGAGGGTCTGGGATGGAGTAGGGAGAGAGGGTCTGGGATGGAGTAGGGAGAGAGAGTCTGGGATGGAGTAGGGAGAGAGTCTGGGATGGAGTAGGGGAGAGTCTGGGATGGAGTAGGGAGAGAGTCTGGGATGGAGTAGGGAGAGAGGGTCTGGGATGGAGTAGGGAGAGAGGGTCTGGGATGGAGTAGGGAGAGAGGGTCTGGGATGGAGTAGGGAGAGAGTCTGGGATGGAGTAGGGAGAGAGGGTCTGGGATGGAGTAGGGAGAGAGGATCTGGGATGGAGTACGGAGAGAGTCTGGGATGGAGTAGGGAGAGAGGGTCTGGGATGGAGTAGGGAGAGAGGATCTGGGATGGAGTAGGGAGAGAGTCTGGGATGGAGTAGGGAGAGAGGGTCTGGGATGGAGTAGGGAGAGAGGGTCTGGGATGGAGTAGGGAGAGAGTCTGGGATGGAGTAGGGAGAGAGTCTGGGATGGAGTAGGGAGAGAGGGTCTGGGATGGAGTAGGGAGAGAGTCTGGGATGGAGTAGGGAGAGAGTCTGGGATGGAGTAGGGAGAGAGGGTCTGGGATGGAGTAGGGAGAGAGGGTCTGGGATGGAGTAGGGAGAGAGGATCTGGGATGGAGTAGGGAGAGAGGGTCTGGGATGGAGTAGGGAGAGAGTCTGGGATGGAGTAGGGAGAGAGGGTCTGGGATGGAGTAGGGAGAGAGGATCTGGGATGGAGTAGGGAGAGAGTCTGGGATGGAGTAGGGAGAGAGGGTCTGGGATGGAGTAGGGAGAGAGGATCTGGGATGGAGTAGGGAGAGAGTCTGGGATGGAGTAGGGAGAGAGTCTGGGATGGAGTAGGGAGAGAGGGTCTGGGATGGAGTAGGGAGAGAGTCTGGGATGGAGTAGGGAGAGAGTCTGGGATGGAGTAGGGAGAGAGGGTCTGGGATGGAGTAGGGAGAGAGTCTGGGATTAAAATAGCATAAAGTAAGATACATTTAATAAAAAAAATAAAAATAAAAGATAAAATTAATTAATTGTTTGAAAAAAAAAAGTATATTAAACTAAACTAAAAAAAAAGCTGATTATGAAAAAAAAATATTAAGTTCAAGAAGAAAAAAACAAAACTGAACTACAGTAACCTGAACAAATGACTGACGAATTTACATACATTTGCATGACACGCCTGAACGTTTACACTCTAACATGGGGGAAAAATACTGAAGCCGGAAATAAATACACATGATATATAATACCTGGCAGCTGTTCTCTTCTGGCTACACCCGCTGTTGTTGTTGTTGTTGTTGGTGGTGGTGGTGGTTAGTGTTGTTGTTGTTGTTGTTAGTGGTGGTGGTTAGTGTTGTTGTTGTTGGTGGTGGTGGTGGTGGTTAGTGTTGTTGTTGTTGTTGTTAGTGGTGGTGGTTAGTGTTGTTGTTGTTGGTGGTGGTGGTGGTGGTTAGTGTTGCTGTTGTTGTTGTTGTTGGTGGTGGTGGTGGTGGTGGTGGTTAGTGTTGTTGTTGTTGTTGTTGTTGGTGGTGGTGGTGGTTAGTGTTGTTGTTGTTGTTGTTGGTGGTGGTGGTGGTTAGTGTTGTTGTTGTTGTTGGTGGTGGTGGTGGTGGTGGTTGTGTTGTTGTTGGTGGTGGTGGTGGTGGTGGTGGTTAGTGTTGTTGTTGTTGTTGTTGTTGTTGTTAGTGGTGTGTTGTTGTTGTTGTTGTGGTGGTGGTGGTGGTTAGTGTTGTTGTTGTTGGTGGTGGTGGTGGTGGTTAGTGTTGTTGTTGTTGTTGTTGTTGTTGGTGGTGGTTAGTGTTGTTGTTGTTGTTGTTGTTATTGTTGGTGGTGGTGGTTAGTGTTGTTGTTGTTGGTGGTGGTGGTGGTGGTTAGTGTTGTTGTTGTCGTTGTTGTTGTTGGTGGTGGTGGTGGTGGTGGTTAGTGTTGTTGTCGTTGTTGTTGGTGGTGGTGGTGGTTAGTGTTGTTGTTGTTGTTGTTGTTGTTGTGGTGGTGGTGGTGGTGGTGGTTAGTGTTGTTGTTGTTGTTGTTGGTGGTGGTGGTGGTGGTTAGTGTTGTTGTTGTTGTTGGTGGTGGTGGTGGTTAGTGTTGTTGTTGTTGTTGGTGGTGGTGGTGGTGGTGGTTAGTGTTGTTGTTGGTGGTGGTGGTGGTGGTGGTGGTTAGTGTTGTTGTTGTTGTTGTTGTTGTTGTTAGTGGTGGTGGTTAGTGTTGTTGTTGTTGGTGGTGGTGGTGGTGGTTAGTGTTGTTGTTGTTGGTGGTGGTGGTGGTGGTTAGTGTTGTTGTTGTTGTTGTTGTTGGTGGTGGTGGTTAGTGTTGTTGTTGTTGTTGTTGTTATTGTTGGTGGTGGTGGTTAGTGTTGTTGTTGTTGGTGGTGGTGGTGGTGGTTAGTGTTGTTGTTGTTGTTGTTGTTGTTGTTGGTGGTGGTGGTGGTTAGTGTTGTTGTTGTTGTTGGTGGTGGTGGTGGTTAGTGTTGTTGTTGTTGTTGTTGGTGGTGGTGGTGGTGGTGGTTAGTGTTGTTGTTGTTGTTGTTGTTGGTGGTTAGTGTTGTTGTTGTTGTTGGTGGTGGTGGTTAGTGTTGTTGTTGTTGTCGTTGTTGTTGTTGGTGGTGGTGGTGGTGGTGGTTAGTGCTGTTGTTGTTGTTGTTGTTGGTGGTGGTTAGTGTTGTTGTTGGTTGTTGTTGTTGTTGGTGGTGGTGGTTAGTGTTGTTGTTGTTGTTGGTGGTGGTGGTGGTGGTTAGTGTTGTTGTTGTCGTTGTTGTTGTTGTTGTTGGTGGTGGTGGTGGTGGTTGTTGTTGTTGTTGTTGTTGGTGGTGGTGGTTAGTGTTGTTGTTGTTGGTGGTGGTGGTGGTGGTTAGTGTTGTTGTTGTCGTTGTTGTTGTTGTTGGTGGTGGTGGTGGTGGTGGTTGTTGTTGTTGTTGTTGTTGGTGGTGGTGGTTAGTGTTGTTGTTGTCGTTGTTGTTGTTGTTGTTGGTGGTGGTGGTGGTTAGTGTTGTTGTTGTCGTTGTTGTTGGTGGTGGTGGTGGTGGTTAGTGTTGTTGTTGTTGTTGGTGGTGGTGGTGGTGGTTAGTGTTGTTGTTGTTGGTGGTGGTGGTGGTGGTTAGTGTTGTTGTTGTTGTTGTTGGTGGTGGTGGTGGTTAGTGTTGTTGTTGTTGTTGGTGGTGGTGGTGGTTAGTGTTGTTGTTGTCGTTGTTGTTGTTGGTGGTGGTGGTGGTTAGTGTTGTCGTTGTTGTTGTTGTTGTTGGTGGTGGTGGTGGTTAGTGTTGTTGTTGTTGTTGGTGGTGGTGGTGGTGGTTAGTGTTGTTGTTGTTGGTGGTGGTGGTGGTGGTTAGTGTTGTTGTTGTTGTTGTTGGTGGTGGTGGTTAGTGTTGTTGTTGTTGTTGTTGTTGTTGTTGGTGGTGGTGGTGGTTAGTGTTGTTGTTGTCGTTGTTGTTGTTGTTGGTGGTGGTGGTGGTTAGTGTTGTTGTTGTCGTTGTTGTTGTTGTTGTTGTTGGTGGTGGTGGTGGTGGTTAGTGTTGTTGTTGTTGTTGTTGTTGTTGTTGTTGGTGGTGGTGGTGGTGGTTAGTGTTGTTGTTGTCGTTGTTGTTGTTGGTGGTGGTTAGTGTTGTTGTTGTCGTTGTTGTTGTTGTTGGTGGTGGTGGTTAGTGTTGTTGTTGTCGTTGTTGTTGTTGTTGGTGGTGGTGGTGGTGGTGGTTAGTGTTGTCGTTGTCGTTGTTGGTGGTGGTGGTGGTTAGTGTTGTTGTTGTTTGATAAAAATAATTGTATTGTTCACATTATATGTTTATTTCCTGTACAAAGGTTGATATTATTATATATTAAATCTGCTACTTCTCTTATTATTATTATTATTATCAACATCATCATCGTTATTCTTGTCGTTGTTATTATCACTTAACACACTACCACGAAGACTCCAGCAGGCACAGCACCGGCCGCCCTGAGTGAGGGACCGAAGTTAACCTTCCAACACGGGTTAATTAAGGGAGGGAGGGTTGTGTACCTGGTCTAGTTCCTTGATGACCAGCTTGTTCCCCCCTTCCATCTCTCTCTGTCTCTCCTCCTCCTTCCGTCTCCCCTCCTACTCCTTCTCCCTTTACCCTGGCAAGTCCTTCCTTCCCCCCACTCCCTCTCTGGGTCTCCGGCACTTAGTATTGGCTTCTCTATGTCTCTATGTGGGATAGTTGCCACGCCTCCTCCCATCCAGGTACGTCCTCCATCTTGGTACCTCCTTCAACACCTCCCTCTCCTCCTCCTCCATCTTCGTACACCCTATTACCAGCTTCCCCTTCTTGGTACCCCCAACACCACTTCCTCCTCCTTCTTCCTACACCCATCAATACCTCCTCCTCCTCCACCTTGCCCCCCATCAACACCTCCTCCTCCTCCACCTTGCCCCCCATCAACACCTCCTCCTCCTCCACCTTGCCCCCCCATCAATACCTCCTCCTCCTCCACCTTGCCCCCCATCAACACCTCCTCCTCCACCTTGCCTCCCCCATCAACACCTCCTCCTCCACCTTGCCCCCCATCAACACCTCCTCCTCCACCTTGCCCCCCCCATCAACACCTCCTCCTCCACCTTGCCCTCCCCCATCAATACCTCCTCCTCCACCTTGCCCCATCAACACGTCCTCCTCCACCTTGCCCCCCCATCAATACCTCCTCCTCCTCCACCTTGCCCCCCATCAACACCTCCTCCTCCTCCACCTTGCCCCCCCCATCAACACCTCCTCCTCCTCCACCTTGCCCCCCCCATCAACACCTCCTCCTCCACCTTGCCCTCCCCCATCAACACCTCCTCCTCCACCTTGCCCCCCCATCAACACCTCCTCCACCTTGCCCCCCATCAACACCTCCTCCACCTTGCCCCATCAACACGTCCTCCTCCACCTTGCCCCCCATCAACACCTCCTCCACCTTGCCCCCCATCAACACCTCCTCCTCCACCTTGCCCCCCCATCAATACCTCCTCCTCCTCCACCTTGCCCCCCCATCAACACCGCCTCCTCCACCTTGCCCCCCCATCAACACCTCCTCCTCCACCTTGCCCCCCCATCAATACCTCCTCCTCCTCCACCTTGCCCCCCCCATCAATACCTCCTCCTCCTCCACCTTGCCCCATCAACACCTCCTCCACCTTGCCCCCCCATAAACACCTCCTCCTCCACCTTGCCCCATCAACACCTCCTCCACCTTGCCCCCCCATCAATACTCCTCCTCCTCCACCTTGCCCCCCCCATCAATACCTCCTCCTCCTCCACCTTGCCCCATCAACACCTCCTCCACCTTGCCCCCCCCCATAAACACCTCCTCCTCCACCTTGCCCCATCAACACCTCCTCCACCTTGCCCCCCCATCAATACCTCCTCCTCCTCCACCATGCCCCCCATCAACACCTCCTCCTCCTCCTCCACCTTGCCCCCCATCAACAATTCCTCCTCCTCCTCCACCTTGCCCCCCCATCAACACCTCCTCCTCCTCCTCCACCTTGCCCCCCCATCAACACCTCCTCCACCGTGCCCCCCCCATCTATACCTCCTCCACCTTGCNCCCCCCCCCCATCAACCCCTCCTCCTCCACCTTGCTACTCTCACCAATAGCTTCTCCACCCCCCCCCCCCCCACCCTGCAGAAGCGCCACAAAGTCCAGCTGTATAATAAACACGTCCGGAACAAGGCTACAAGATTAAACCCGCCCACGACCTAATGGAAACCGTACCCCTCCTCATTACCCCCTTGACCTTGACCTCATTTGACCTTTGAACCTACACTGATGTCTTAAACGTGACTGAAAATTTAACTTTTATCTAAACTGATCTAATAGTGATGACACACACACACACACATCATTTATACTCTCTCTCTCTCTCTCTCGTGAAGCCAAATCAGCCATCCTAACCAACTCTTCTCCTTCCTCTCCCTGTTCGTCCACCTCTCCCCTCTCTCTCATCCCCTCTCTCTCTCATCTCCCCTCTCTCTCATCTCCCCTCTCTCTCATCTCCCCTCTCTCTCATCCCCCTCTCTCTCATCCCTCCCCTCTCTCTCATCTCCCCTCTCTCTCTCATCTCCCCTCTCTCTCTCATCCCCCTCTCTCTCATCTCCCCTCTCTCTCATCTCCCCTCTCTCTCTCATCCCCCTCTCTCTCTCACCTCCCCTCTCTCTCATCTCCCCTCTCTCTCATCTCCCCTCTCTCTCTCATCTCCCCTCTCTCTCATCTCCCCTCTCTCTCATCCCCCTCTCTCTCATCTCCCCTCTCTCTCATCCCCCTCTCTCTCACCTCCCCTCTCTCTCACCTCCCCTCTCTCTCATCCCTCCCCCTCTCTCTCATCTCCCCTCTCTCTCTCATCTCCCCTCTCTCTCATCCCCCTCTCTCTCATCTCCCCTCTCTCTCACCTCCCCTCTCTCTCATCCCTCCCCTCTCTCTCATCTCCCCTCTCTCTCTCATCTCCCCTCTCTCTCTCATCTCCCCTCTCTCTCATCCCCCTCTCTCTCTCACCTCCCCTCTCTCTCATCCCCCTCTCTCTCACCTCCCCTCTCTCTCATCTCCCCTCTCTCTCTCATCTCCCCTCTCTCTCTCACCTCCCCTCTCTCTCACCTCCCCTCTCTCTCATCCCTCCCCTCTCTCTCACATCCCCTCTCTCTCATCTCCCCTCTCTCTCATCTCCCCTCTCTCTCATCTCCCCTCTCTCTCTCATCCCCCTCTCTCTCACCTCCCCTCTCTCTCATCTCCCCTCTCTCTCACCTCCCCTCTCTCTCATCTCCCCTCTCTCTCACCTCCCCTCTCTCTCATCTCCCCTCTCTCCCAGGCCAATGAGGTTTCTTAAGCCTCACAATATCAACAAAATATCAGATGAAGGAGGAGAGGGGGGGGGGGAGGCACCTACACTCTCACCACCACCTTGTCCACACGACCCCCTACAACCACACGACCCCTACACCACACGACCCCCTACACCACACGACCCCTACACCACACGACCCTCTACACCACACGACCCCTACACCACACGACCCCCCTACACCACACGACCCCCTACACCACACGACCCCTACACCACACGACCCTCTACACCACACGACCCCTACACCACACGACCCACCTACACCACACGACCCCTACACCACACGACCCCCTACACCACACGACCCTACACCATACGACCCCCACACCACACGACGACCGCTACACCACACGACGACCCCTACACCACACGACCCCTACACCACACGACCCCTACACCACACGACCCCTACACCACACGACCCCTACACCACCCGACCCCCTACACCACACGACCCCTACACCTGCACCACCAACACCACCCCATCTACACCTATAATACCACCTTCCCGTTAGGTCAGGTCAGGTCAGGTCAAGTTGATTAATCTTCAGGTGATCAGTGTATTGGGTGTGACAGGACAGAGGAGACAGTCCACTTATACCTCTCTCTCTCTCTCTCTCTCTCTCTCTCTCTCCCCCCCCCCCTTTCAGAGTCCACCCCACCCCCACGAACCCCTTAATCCTCCTCTTTAAAGTCTCCCCTTCACCCCCTCCCTCTCCCCCTAATCTCCCTCTTTACAACCTCTCCACCCTTCCCCTCCCTCTCCCCTTAATCTCCCTCTTTACAACCTCTCCACCGCCCCTCCTCTTCCCTGCCAATAAATATTAACGCCCAACAAAGGAGAAGGGAGAGAGGGAAGGAGGAGGAAGAGGAGGATGGAAGGAGGAGGAAGAGGAGGATGGATACAATAGATGAGAGACAGACAGACAGACAGACAGACAGACAGACAAGCAGACAGACAGGCAGATTATTAGCACTATACAACAACAACAACAACAACAACAAGCGTAGACAAAGACGAACACACAAGCGTCCTGGAGAACTGCTAAACACACACACACAAGCTTCCCCCCACTGGACACAAACAACACAACTCAACTTTTACTTCCCAAACACAATCACAAACAAAAACACGAGAAGGCTAAGACTCGAACACTCCTGCACCGTGTTTGTGTCAACATACATACATACATACACACATACATACATACATACTCTTCTACTACTTCGTGATTATTTTTGAAACTGGCGAAATTAATGTATCACCTGAACATTAACCACCCCTGCTAATTTCACCTTAAAATTAGTCACCCTGACCTAACACACACACAGACGCACAGACACGCACGCGCGCGCACGCACACAATTCTGCTCCCAACTATACCGCCCTTCAGGATTTATTGAACAGTCTCCAAAACTGGGCTACCAACAACCATGTCACCATCAACCATACCAAGACCATGGTGATGCACATCAACCTCTCCTCCGACATTGTCCCACCTCCTTCCATTACTCTAGGTCCGAACACACTCCAGGTTGTAGATTCCACGAAGCTCCTCGGCGTCACCATAGACAACAAACTAAATTGGAAACCACACGTCAATGAAGTTGTCAAATCCTCCAGTTTCCGTCTCCACCTCCTCCGCCGACTCAAGTCCCTCGGAGTTCCTGCACACGAGCTCCTCAGTGTTTACACAGCATTCATACTTCCCAAGCTCACCTATGCCTCCCCCACCTGGTCTTCCTCCCTAAATGCCACACAACGTAAACACCTAGAAAAAGTGCAAAAGAGGGCATGCAAGATCATTCTCTCCCCCTCCTACTCCACATATCAAGAAGCGCTCAACACACTGACCCTTTCGACTCTCACTGACCATCACCACGACCTCATCTGCAAATTTGGTAAGAAGCTTCTACACCATCCCCGACACCGGCTCCTACTACCACCCGAGGTCCCTTGTCCGAGAATTGCTGTTCGACACCACAACCGCATCCAGCCCATACGTGCACGAACTGATCGCTATAAGAACAGCCCAGTCCCAACCATTGTAAAAATTATCAATAACTTGTAATACTGTAACACTGTCACTATGTTGAAATGAACTGTAGTTTGAGCTTTTCCCCATCTAAGTTATTATATGTCTTATTTGTGTCACTTATGTTACTTGTATATTATTTGTAATTCGTAACCCATTCCCCATATATGTAACTGTATATTTTCAGCCTTCTGGCTGCCAAGCTCTTTCAATAAACCGTTAATTATTATTATTATTATTATTATTATTATACAGACGCGCGCACGCACACACACATACAGACGCGCGCACGCACACACACACACACACACACAGACGCGCGCACGCAGACACACACACACAGACGCGCGCACGCACACACACAGACGCGCGCGCGCACGCACACACACAGACGCGCGCGCACACACACAGACGCGCGCACACACACACAGACGCACACACGCACGCACGCACACACACACACACAGACGCGCGCACGCACACTCACACACGCACACAGACGCGCACGCACGCACGCACACACACAACGCGCGCACGCACACACACACACAGACGCGCGCACGCACACACACACAGACGCGCGCACGCACACACACACACAGACGCGCGCACGCACACACACACACAGACGCGCGCACGCACACACCCACAGACGCGCGCACGCACGCACACACACACAGACGCGCGCACGCACGCACGCACACACACACACACACACGCACGCACCAATTCTTCCTCTCAACATCACCTCCACCTTCCCTCTCGCTTCTTTAATTCTCTCCTCAGCTCTCACTTCTGACCCCCTCTACTTCCCTCCTCCATCTATTCCTCACCCTCATCTCTCCCTCACCCTCCACCATCTCTCCCTCATCTCTCCCTCACCCTCCACCATCTCTCCCTCATTTCTTCCTCACCATCCCTCATCTCTCCCTCCACCAACCTCCACCATCTCTCCCTCCACCAACCTCCATCAACCTCCACCATCTCTCCCTCACCCTACTCCCTCATCTCTCTCTCTCACCCTCCTTCATCTCTTCCTCCAACATCTCTCTCTCCCTCACCCTCCAGCCGGTACCAACCTGTGACACACCTGTCAAAAACTCTCACAATAACAGTAACGATACAGAAAGATTTACAGTTCAAAAGTTTTGTAATAACGCTGCTGAAATACTCGGCATATAGTATATAATATTCCCCCGTGTGTGTGTGTGTGTGTGTGTGTGTGTGGAGAAGAATTGTGTAATACTAGTACAGTCAAAAAGTAAACACACCTCTACTCTAAAATAAAAATAATGGTTGCCCCTCGTGTACCGAGGATGGCCGGCCCAAGGGCCACCTAGGCGTGAATTTGTTTAAGGTGTAGAAGCTGTCGCCAACACAACACCCACACCCTGAGTTAACGAGCTGCATGGCCCAGTGTCAAGGAATAGCCAACTGCACTGGCTAACCAATACCCCGGAACACAATCCGCAAATCGATTAACATCCAGGTTCCCAATTAGTGCTCGGTAGTCAGAGGTAAATGGCGTAAAGAAACTTGCCCATAGTTTCATCCTGCCCGGGGATCAAACCCGGGTCCGCTCGCTTGCGAGACGAGCATGCCCCACGCGCGCGCGCACACACACACACACTGTTGAAATGCCCTGTAGTTTGAGCTTCTCCCCACCTAGTTATTATACATCATATTTGTATCACTTATGCTACTTGTATATTATTTGTAAATCAAGAGACCCATTGGGGGTGCTGGTGGTAGAGTGGTACCGCTCTTGCCTTCGCAAGCGAGATGTCAAGGGTTCGATTCCCGGGCCGGTGGAAGTTGTTTGGACATACTTCGTAGCCCCCATTAGTCCCTGTTCACCTAGCCGTAAAGTAGGTACCTGGTGTAAGTCGAAAGTTGCGAATTCGTATTCAGGGAGTTGTTGGAGCTTCCAATAACTTGATGACATACTATAAACCATTGACTCTTCAGGCTTCTACGCCCTTAACTCATGAGACATAAAGGCAAGCATGAACTTAGCATGCTTCCCTGTTGGGCACTGTAAACGCTTCTGCGCTTCACCTTACACAAGGATGTAGGGGGGTGCACAATAAATAATAAAAAAAAAAAAAAAAAGAGAGACCCATTCCCCAATTATGTAACTGTATATTTTCAGCCTTCTGGCTGCCATGCTCTTTCAATAAACTGTTAATAATTATTATTATTATTATTATTACTTACACACACACACACACCCCTCCTCGACACAGAGAATCTGATACCCTGAAACAAAGATTAATTAAGCAAGTTTTAAAAGTTGTGCTCATATTACATAGATTTACCGAGGCAGAGGAGGGAAGGAAAGGGTGAAGGGGGGGGGGAGAGGAAGGGGTGAAGGGTAGGGGGTGGGAGAAGAGGAGGAGGGTAGGGGGAAGAGGATGTAGGAAGTGTGTTGGGGGTGGGGTGATTGGGGAGGGAGGGTGTGGGTGAACGGTGGGGATAAGAGTGTTGGGTGGAAGGGGAGGATGTAGATCGAGTGGGGAGGATATAGATGGAGTGGGGAGGATATAGATGGAGTGGGGAGGATGTAGATGGAGTGGGGAGGATGTAGATGGAGTGCTGGGTGGATGGAAAAGATGTAGATGGAGTGGGAAGATGTAGATGGAGTGGGAAGATGTAGATGGAGTGTTGATATGGTATCCGGTAAATTTCTCGAAATCAATTGCGCGAAAAATAATATCTCGAACGATCAATTGCTCGAAAATAGTGGTTTAATGAAGAATATCCAAAAATAAGATAAAAAAAATACAACTTTATTATTGTTAATTGAACAGTTAAAATTAAGAACGGGTACATTTCTATTATACAACAGTTCTTAAATATTCTTCTACAATGTTTGTTTCGTCATAGTTTACTGTCGAGTTCGAGAAATTATTTCGAGCAATTTACTGTCGAGCAATTGATAGTTCGAGAAATTTACCTAGATTCTGTTGATATAGATGGAGTGGGGAGGAAGTAGATGAAGTGGGGAGGAAGTAGATGAAGTGGGGAGAATGTAGATGGAGTGGGGAGGATGCAGATGGAGTGGGGAGGATGCAGATGGAGTGGGGAGAATGTAGATGGAGTGGGGAGGATGCAGATGGAGTGGGGAGAATGCAGATGGAGTGGGGAGAATGTAGATGGAGTGGGGAGAATGTAGATGGAGTGGGGAGAGTGCAGATGGAGTGGGGAGGATGCAGATGGAGTGGGGAGAATGCAGATGGAGTGGGAAGAATGTAGATGGAGTGGGGAGGATGTAGATGGAGTGGGGAGACAGAGTAAAAGCGTGTGGGAAGGGAGGGTTGGGGTGATAGATATCTTAGGTGTTATGATCCTTTATATTTGGGCAAAACTGGATCTTGTGTTGACTTTTGGTGACGACGACACCCCACGAATCCAACCTCTGAACCCAAACCAGCAGTACAGACCCGCCAGCTTGTGTACAGTACCTAAAACAACTATCTGTGCAGGTGGGGGTCGATATGCAAGGGAGACTTTACGTGTGACTAGTGACAGACCTCATATACCAATATTTATCGTCCATGGTCTCATATTGTTTCCCACAGAGTATGCACAGATAGTTGTATGAGCTACTGTACATGTTTTGAGTGTGTTTGACCTGATGTATGTATGTCTGTCTGTCTGTCTGTTGGAATTAAGTACTGATTCAATTCACCTTTGCTGTTGTTTTCTTTTGTTGTTGTTGTCTGTGTTGTTGTTTGTTGTTGTCTGTGTTGTTGTTGTTTGTTGTTGTCTGTGTTGTTGTTGTTTGTTGTTGTCTGTGTTGTTGTTTGTTGTTGTCTGTGTTGTTGTTTGTTGTTGTCTGTGTTGTTGTTTGTTGTTGTCTGTGTTGTTGTTTGTTTGTTTTTGTTTTGTTTTTTTGTTGTTGTTGTTGTTTGTTGTTGTCTTGTTTTGTTGTTTGTGTTGTTGTTGTTTGTGTTGTTGTTGTCTGTGTTGTTTGTTTGTTGTTGTCTGTGTTGTTGTTTGTTGTTGTCTGTGTTGTTGTTTGTTGTTGTCTGTGTTGTTGTTGTCTGTGTTGTTGTTTGCTGTTGTCTGTGTTGTTGTTTGTTGTTGTCTGTGTTGTTGTTTGTTGTTGTCTGTGTTGTTGTTGTCTGTGTTGTTGTTTGTGTTGTTGTTTGTTGTTGTCTGTGTTGTTGTTTGTTGTTGTCTGTGTTGTTGTTGTTTGTTGTTGTCTGTGATGTTGTTTGTTGCTGTCTGTGTTGTTGTTTGTTGTTGTCTGTGTTGTTGTCTGTGTTGTTGTTTGTTGTTGTCTGTGTTGTTGTTTTTGTTGTTGTCTGTGTTGTTGTTTTTGTTGTTGTTTGCTGTTGTCTGTTGTTATTTTTGTTGTTTGTTGTTGTTTTTTCTGTTGTTGTTTTATTGTTGTTGTTGTTGTTGTTGTTGTCAGGGTTTATCACATCCGGCTCTGACTGGGATACGAATTCGTGGTTTACAACTGGTGTTCAGTGGACCAGTGTAGTAAAGTGAGTTAAACGAGAACAAAAGAAGCCGGATATCAGAACACGTCAACCACTATCCGGCCACCTGTGTCGAGCCGGGTGTGAGGGAGGGGTGGGGGTGTGAGAGGGAGGGGTGGTGGGTGTGAGAGGGAGGGGTGGGGGTGTGAGGGAGGGGGTGGGGGTGTGAGGGAGGGGTTGGGGGTGTGAGGGAGGGGTTGGGGGTGTGAGGGAGGGGTGGGGGTGTGAGGGAGGGGTTGGGGGTGTGAGGGAGGGGTTGGGGGTGTGAGGGAGGGGTGGGGCTGTGAGGGGAAGGGGTGTGTGTGTGTGTGAGGGAGGGGTGGGGTGTTAAGGGGGAGGGGCAGGGGGTGTGAGGAAGGGGTGTGTGTGTGTGAGGTGAGGGGTGGGGGTGTGAGGGGGGAGGGGTGTGGGAGTGTGATGGGGGAGGGGGTGGGGGTTGTGAGGGAGGGGTGGGGGTGTGAGGAAGGGGTGTGTGTGTGTGAGGGAGGGAGGGGAGGGGGTTGTGAGGGAGGGGAGGGGGTGTGTGAGGAAGGGGTGTGTGTGTGTGTGTGAGGGAGGGGTGGGGGTGTGAGGAAGGGGTGTGTGGGGTAGGGGGTGTGAGGAAGGGGTGTGAGTGAGGGAGGGGTGGGGGGTGTGAGGGAGGGGTGGGGGGTGTGAGGGAGGAGTGGGGGTGTGTGAGGGAGGGGTGGGTGAGGGAGGGGTGGGTGAGGGAGGGGTGGGGGGTGGGGGTGTGTGAGGGAGGGGTGGGGGTGTGTGAGGGAGGGGTGGGGATGTGTGAGGGAGGGGTGGGGGTGTGTGAGGGAGGGGTGGGGGGTGTGTGGAGGGAGGGGTGGGGGTGTGAGGGGGGGGTTGGGGGTGTGAGGGGGGGGTTGGGGGGTGTGAGGGAGGGGGTGTGGGGGTGTGGAGGGGAAGGGGTGTGTGTGAGGGAGGGGTGGGGGTGTGTGGGGTAGGGGGTGTGAGGAAGGGGCGTGTGTGTGTGTGAGGGAGGGGTGGGGGTGTGAGGGGGAGGGGTGGGAGTGTAAGGGGGAGGGGTGGGGGTTGTGAGGGAGGGGTGGGGGTGTGAGGAAGGGGTGTGTGTGTGTGAGGGAGGGGTGGGGGTGTGAGGAAGGGGTGTGTGTGTGTGTGAGGGAGGGGTGGGGGGTGTGGTGGGGGTGGGTGGGTGTGGGAGGGGTGTGTGTGTGTGAGTGAGGGAGGGGTGGGGGTGTGAGGGAGGGGTGGGGGTGTGTGAGGGAGGGGTGGGGGTGTGTGAGGGAGGGGTGGGGGGTGTGTTAGGGAGGGTTGGGGGGGTGTGAGGGAGGGGGGGGGTTGTGTGGGGGGGGTGGGGGTGTGTGAGGGGGGGTGGGGGGTGTGGGGGGGGGTGGGGGGTGTGTGGGAGGGGTGGGGGGGTGTGGGAGGGGTGGGGGGTGTGTGAGGGAGGGGTGGGGGGGGTGTGTGAGTGGGGGGTGGGGGGGTGTGGGGGTGGGGGGGTGGGGGTGTGTGAGGGAGGGGTGGGGGGTGTGTGAGGGAGGGGTGGGGGGTGTGTGGGGAGGGGTGGGGGTGTGTGGGGGGGGTGGGGGTGCGTGAGGGGGGGGTGGGGGTGTGTGAGGGGAGGGGTGGGGGGTGTGTGAGGGAGGGGTGGGGGGTGTGTGAGGGAGGGGTGGGGGGGTGTGAGGGAAGGGTAGGGGGTGTGAGGGAAGGGTAGGGGGTGTGAGGGAGGGGTGGGGGGTGTGAGGGAGGGGTGGGGGGTGTGAGGGAAGGGTAGGGGGTGTGAGGGAAGGGTAGGGGGTGTGAGGAAGGGGTGTGTGTGTGAGGGAGGGGTGGGGGTGTGTGAGGAAGGGGTGTATGTGTGTGGGTGAGGGGGGTGGGGGTGTGTGAGGGAGGGGTGGAGGTGTGTGAGGAAGGGGTGTGTGTGTGTGTGTGAAGGAGGGGTGGGTGTGTAAGGGAAGGGTGAGTGAGGGCTGGTGGATGGAGAGAGCGAGAGAGATCCACATTACATCAATATCCACATTATTGTAAAAGACCGTCAGCACGTCACCTCGGCACCACTGTGGTCGCCCGCCTCCCACCACTAATTCCCGCCCGAGGGAAAAAAAACTATACAAGTTTTTCCCCCAAGTTTCCCTCATTAAGGTTAAAATTCCTGTAGGTAACGCGTGCATTGTGGATATCGAGTGAATGTTTCTCGTCACAGTTTCAAATGGGTAATCTTTGAGTTTAGTTGATTTATTTTTTTAATCGCCGGATAATTACGTATATAAATAATCTATACACAAGGAGGAGGATTATTATCATTATTTTCTCAACAATTTATCATCATTGTAATTATCGTCGCCTTTTAATTACTGAATATTAGCCACACACACACACACACACTGTAGTTTGAGCTTTTCCCCATGTAAGTTATTATATGTCTATTTGTGTCACTTATGTTACTTGTATATTATTTGTAATTCGTAACCCATTCCCCAAATATGTAACTGTATATTTTCAGCCTTCTGGCTGCCAAGCTCTTTCAATAAACCGTTAATTATTATATATTATTATTATTACACACACACACACACACACACAGGATCTTACAACAACAAAAAAATACTGCGTTAAAATTTCTTTCAAGCATTTAGTAATTTATTCAGTAATCATAACTGCAAATCAGACTAACACACACATGGGGAAGTTACAGTACCCGTAAACAAACCGCTCATTATATCCCCCGCCCCTTACACTAGTCAGGGGTGGCGGGGAATAATAAATCGTTATCTGGATTACGAGAGCGAGATATCAAATTACCAAAGCGATATATGTGTGCTAACGCGATCGAAACTGCTTTTAATAACTAGATAATATGGGGGGGGGGGGGATTCTGAAACAACATTGCGATATCCGGTTTAGTGTACGACGATAGCTGGATTGAAAAAGCGATATCTAAATTCAACTAACGATATATGTAGTTCGGTATCAACATAAACGATATCTGTACTGCCATAGCGATATATCTTGAGTGAAAACGATATGCCACATTTACAAAACAACATCACTTTCTAGCATAGCGACATCTTTCCAAACCAAGAGCGATATCTAGCGTAACATGGCGATATCTGGGTAAAAAAAAAAAATAGCCTGACACAGAAAGCGATATCTCAGAAAGGGGGGTGCGGACACGACTTAGTGGGTCAAGCTGAGATTCTAAGCTTCATGTTTGACTTGACATCAAAAGGGGCAACAGCGAGAAGGGGGGGGGGGAGTGGGGGTTTGGGGAGGGGGGTGAGAGGAGGGGGGTGAGAGGAGAGGGGTGAGAGGAGAGAGCTTGGTCTACATGAGCGAACACAATAGGTGAAAAGATTCTCTGACAGACAAACGATAACGATGACTCAAATATCCCCACAGTGTGCTCTCTCTCTCTCTCTCTCTCTCTCTCTCTCTCTCTCACTCCACACTGTTTTTCTCTTGTACCCCACACCATGTTAGTGTTCTATACTCCACATCGTGTTATTGTTCTACTCCACACCGTCTTTCTCTTGTACCCCACACCATGTTTCACTTGTACTCCACACCATGTTATTGTTCCACGCCACACCGTGTTTCACTTGTACTCCACACCGTGTTTCGCTTGTACTCCACATCATGTTATTGTTCTACTCCACACCTGTAACAGCACCATTTGCATTATATAAATATTCACCCAAATGTACACTACCAAATTATTCGCCAAGTTATTCAACTGTGCCTCAGCTGTTGACATATGCATGGCTGAGGTTGAAGTTCCTTCAGGGAGTGAGCGAGGTCTGGGCGAGGTCAGCACTCCAGAGGGCAGACGAGGTCAACCAAATCATAACAGACCTGGCCAGCAGCTCCTCCTCCTCTCTCTCATATCACTTGTTACCCAGCGAACACCTCACTTAAGTGTTCTCCTATATAAGTGCACTAAGACACTTCCCCTGGTAGAGAAGGTACAATATACTCTCAACTGAACTCAGTACCTGTGGAACTATATTTTTCTACAATAAAGAACAACCAACAGTGTTTACTTCAGTCCAGCCGCTTACTAGTTCCAGAATTAATATATATATATGTGTGTGATATATATCTATAGTTTCACCTGTACTCCACACCGTGTTATTGTTCTACTCCACACCGTGTTATTGTTCTACTCCACACCGTGTTATTGTTCTACTCCACACCGTGTTTCACTTGTACTACTCCACACCGTGTTTCACTTGTACTACTCCACACCGTGTTATTGTTCTACTCCACACTGTGTTATTGTTCTACTCCACACCGTGTTATTGTTCTACTCCACACCGTGTTATTGTTCTACTCTACACCGTGTTATTGTTCTACTCCACACCGTGTTATTGTTCCACTCCACACCGTGTTAGTGTTCTACTCCACACCGTGTTTCACTTGTCTGTGACTTTGAACTTAGAAAATGAAGACCCACAAATTTCATGGCAGAGCTGACATCAAAACAGATGACGTCATTACCATTAATTTCAAAACAGTTGACGTCACTACCATTAATTTCAAGACACAGCTGACATCAATACATACCATGAATTTCCAAAACAGCTGACGTCACTACCATTAATTTCAATATAGCTGACATCACGACTAAAAATTTCAAAACAGCTGACGTCAATACCAAGAAATTCAAAACAGCTGACACCACTACTAAGAATTTCAAAACGGCTGACATCACCAACAAAAATTCCAAAACAGCTGACATCATCACTACGAATTCCAAAACTGTCCTGACATCACCACCTCACCCCTACGATGACCTCACCTGTCAATATCGCAATCAATCCAGGTAAGTAAATTCTCACCCCTATAAAAAAAATATCTTACAAATTTATACACGGTCAATCACCACACAGTATCGCAAGGTGTTATCGTTCAGACAAATATATACTTCTTATGTGATATTGTGTGATATTGCAAAGCCTGGAGAAGATTTACACTATCACTACCTGCAATATCTAACTAGCTAACATATTGGTTCAAAGAGTTTACCTAGTTATCATTACGGTCAAAGTTATCGTACGGTTAAGGAAGTTTTATACAAATTTGTTATCATACGTTAGGGGAGTGTGTTATCATACGCTAAAAGTACCACTGTCAATAAAAATAACACGACCAATAACAATAACATTAGCGATAACAACAATAACACTATCAATAACAATAACACCAACAACAATATCACCATCAATAACAATAACACCATCAATAACAATAACACCATCAATAACAATATCACCATCAATAACAATAACACGACCAATAACAATAACACGACCAATAACAATAGCACCATCAATAACAATAACACCATCAACAACAATAACACCATCAACAACAATATCACCATCAATAACAACAACACCATCAACAACAATAACACCATCAACAACAATATCACCATCAATAACAATAACACCATCAATAACAATAACACCATCAATAACATAACACCATCAATAACAATAACACCATCAATAACATAACACGACCATAACAATAACACCATCATAACATAACACCATCAATAACATAACACCATCAATAACAATAACACGACCAATAACAATAACACCATCAATAACAATAGCACCATCACTAACAATAACACCACACATAACATAACACGACCAATAACAAGAACATCATCGATAACATAACACCATCACTAACAATAACACC
>CAUDMG010002945.1:0-25000 GCA_958450375.1 Homarus gammarus
TGTACCTTCTTGATAATGCAGTCTGTTTCATGTAATATCTAAATAACACATAGATACTTGCTGTACCCTCTTGATAATACAGTTTATGTCATGTAATTTTTAAATAATAGATAGATACTTGCTGTACCCTCTTGATAATACAGTTTATGTCATGTAATATCTAAATAATACATAGATACTTGCTGTACCCTAATATTAATACAGTTTCTGTCATGTAATATCTAAATAATACATAGGTACTTGCTGTACCCTCTTATTAATACAGTTTCTGTCATGTAATCACTAAAAATAAGTACATTATCCTTGCTGTAACCAATAATTACTACATAATAATTGCTGTAGTTGCTAAATAATACAATTAATGATTATGTACTATTTTAATAATACAGTATACAGTACTTAATGTAGGGGGTGATTTATACAGTATGTTATGTATTTACTGTAGTCTGTAAATGGTTTAGGTTTATTATAAATTGACATAATGAGGGTAATGAATTGAGAGAGAGAGAGAGAGAGAGAGAGAGAGAGAGAGAGAGAGGCATAAAGGAAAATACACACACACGAACTCCTACAAACACACACACACACAGCACAAACATCACAACATCTCCATCTGTCTGTCTGTCTTCCTCAGAACTCAATATTTATGTAAAACATTTGGTCTTAAAATTCAACCAGAGTTTTTCCTTTTTCTTTTTTTTAACGAAACCTTTTAACAATGACGGTATGAGAGTTCCGTTAATCTCCCAAGGGAGGAAACTTAACCCGATTCGACTTATTTTTCTCCAAATTTCACATAACGTATTAAAAGCGACTCCAGATAGATAGATAGATAGATACTTCCTCAACCTGGTAATGTGAGGTGGGGTGTTGTCGTCTTGATGTTACTCACTTTTCAAGAATTTATTTATCTATTGAAAAAAAAATTGCTATTGTTTATGTATGAATAAACAGGTAATTTAGTTGTTGTTTGTGTTAAAAAAAGACGTATTATTTGTTGATTCTCTTTAATTTTATATTGAAGCTTTTATTTATATCATCGTCGTCTTTTGTTTACGATATAAAGGATGGAAACTTGATGCTCACTTGTTTTTTTTTTGTCATTGTGTTTATAACTTTTACATGGAATTACAGATGATTTTTTTTACTTTGTCTCATGTTTCTTTAGTTATCTCTCTTACTTGGTTTTGGTGTGAGAGAGAGAGAGAGAGAGAGAGAGAGAGAGAGAGAGGCGAAAACAAGAGGATAAGTTGACAAACAAGTTCAAGATGGTAAAGTTTACTCACGTAGGAGAGAGAGTTATAAACATTTGAACACCTCGAGATATACGTTATGGCGACGACACCTCGACTATGACATTTGAAACTAAACTAATCCCATATATATCAACTAAGGTATCGGCTGGAAAATATTATTAATCCCAGAGGTTTATGCCATTAGCCTCAGCAATGAACCGTCCACACAGGGGAGGCAAAATCCGGTGTGAGTAGAAATTAATGACATTAGTTTTCCGGGTGTTGATGTGAGAACGTTTGGTCCTTTGTGTTATGCCCCGTCAGCTGTTGGCGTCCGATGATGATGCGATGTACGGTAATTCATGACACTTGTGAGATATATGCTTTAATTATAACTCTAAACCTTTTTAATGTTATAGTTCTCTTATATTGTTTACCGTTATATAAATCATCTTTTAAAATGGTAATATGTAATAAGATTAATGATCCTTAAAATAGAATTAACGAGGAAAAGAACATATTTCACGATAGTTGTCAGATGTAAGGGAATGGTTGTGTTGTGTTGTAAAGAAACATGCAAACGAAAACACTAAGTACACAATCACCTGTTTCTTTTGTCTCTGTCTGTCTGTCTGTCTGTCTCACCCTTTCACTGCACCAGGACTACATCAACAAACATTCTAATGAGCAGTACACAAAAGATAAGGGCAGGGGGGGGGGGGGGTGAGGTTACCAAGCTATGATCAAGAGTTGTAATCACAGAAGTTAAACGGGAATATGAACACCAATCCTCAGTGGTGACCCAAGTCTACGGGTCTACGGTAGAGCCGAGTGTTGCTACCAGCTGTCACAAGTGGTCTACAGGTCTACGGTAGAGCCGAGTGTTGCTACCAGCTGTCACAAGTGGTCTACGGTAGAGCCGAGTGTCGCTACCAGCCGTCACAAGTGGTCTACAGGTCTACGGTAGAGCCGAGTGTTGCTACCAGCCGTCACAAGTGGTCTACGGTAGAGCCGAGTGTTGCTACCAGCTGTCACAAGTGGTCTACGGGTCTACGATAGAGCCGAGTGTTGCTACCAGCCGTCACAAGTGGTCTACAGGTCTACGGTAGAGCCGAGTGTTGCTACCAGCCGTCACAAGTGGTCTACGGTAGAGCCGAGTGTTGCTACCAGCTGTCACAAGTGGTCTACAGGTCTACGGTAGAGCCGAGTGTTGCTACCAGCCGTCACAAGTGGTCTACAGGTCTACGGTAGAGCCGAGTGTTGCTACCAGCCGTCACAAGTGGTGTACGGTAGAGCCGAGTGTTGCTACCAGCCGTCACAAGTGGTCTGCGGTAGAGCCGAGTGTTGCTACCAGCCGTCACAAGTGGTCTACGGTAGAGCCGAGTGTTGCTACCAGCTGTCACAAGTGGTCTACAGGTCTACGGTAGAGCCGAGTGTTGCTACCAGCCGTCACAAGTGGTCTACAGGTCTACGGTAGAGCCGAGTGTTGCTACCAGCCGTCACAAGTGGTCTACGGTAGAGCCGAGTGTTGCTACCAGCCGTCACAAGTGGTCTGCGGTAGAGCCGAGTGTTGCTACCAGCTGTCACAAGTGGTCTACAGGTCTACGGTAGAGCCGAGTGTTGCTACCAGCCGTCACAAGTGGTCTACGGTAGAGCCGAGTGTTGCTACCAGCCGTCACAAGTGGTCTACGGTAGAGCCGAGTGTTACTACCAGCCGTCACAAGTGGTCTACAGGTCTACGGTAGAGCCGAGTGTTGCTACCAGCCGTCACAAGTGGTCTACAGGTCTACGGTGTTTTGTGTTCAGTTTCAAGCTGAGACGCCTGGGTATCTAAACGACGGTGTTACTGTCTTATTAAATTCGCTGAACGTATTCCATGCTCGGAGTCTTATACAAAGACGTTATGTACAAAAGTCCATCAAGACCATAACCTAGCCTAGCCTAACCTAACCTAACCCACCCTACTCCTTCTAGACCGAATATGATACAGTCTCCCTTCTTCCCTCGCCACAGATCTGACCTGCTCGCCAACACATCTCACCTGCTCGCCACTACAGTCAGCTCTCCACCAGCCTGATTGACTTACCAATAAGTTCGCCTCGTGTCTAACTAAACACATCTGCTCCATCACCAACGCTTCCTACAGCCACACAAGATGCCCAGCTGGCTACAAGACCTCAAATGTATCACCAATGCCCAAATCAACGAACCCACGATCCATACGACCCACGACCTATTGCCATCACCCCAATCTTACCAAACCAATCAAGAGCCAGCATTTACTCTCCATTATAGAATAGTGTTAACAAAGGCAATAAAGGCATAAGCATCACTCGGTCAATGTTTTGTTCCTATGATGACGACACAAGACCTCAGGTACAAATGGATGTGTCAGATTAATTATTTCTTCACAGGTAAGTCTCTCTCTCTCTCAAGTGCAGGTGTCCTTATTATGGTTTGGCCAGACAGGGAAACAAAAGAGTGTGTATAAACGTAACGTAACGTAACCTAACCTAACCTAACCTATCGTAATTTAACTCGATATATACATAAGTTTTCCTTCAAGTACAAGTCTGGTGGTAACTGGCTGTGTAGTTGCGTGGAGGTGGAAAATGCGCCTTGTGATTGGTGGGTGAGTTGCGTGCGTGAGTGGTGGTGTGGCGTGACGCAAGGGGGGAGGGAGGGGAAGGGTGCGTTAGTCGCTGTGTTATAGAAGGTGACTACATACATACATACATACATACACTCCACTAGTCGTGTAAGTAATCAGCTAATGCCAAATTCAGATATTAAAAGATTAACCTACAGGGCTTCCCCATGCTTCCTCCCCGTCAGGCAGGTGTTACCGTCCCAGCGGCTCTTCCTTACCTGCACCTACAGTAGCACTTAATTAGTAAGGTGAGGCAGGTGAGGGGCTGGTGATTGATTGCTTATGTATTTCGACAAGAGTAGAGACTCCTTTGGTTGGTTCTCACGACACCTGGGGGGCGGCAGGGTGGTGAGGTGGGTGGTAAGATGGGTGATAGGGTGGTAAGGTGGGTGGTAGAGTGGTAAGGTGGGTGGTAAGGTGGGTGGTAGAGTGGTAAGGTGGGTGGTAGGGTGGTGAGGTGGGTGGTAGGGTGGTGAGGTGGGTGGTAAGGTGGGTGGTAGGGTGGTGAGGTGGGTGGTGAGGTGGGTGGTAGGGTGGTAAGGTGGGTGGCAGAGAAAGAGGCAGAGTGGCAGGGGTGGCAAAGAGGCATGGGTGGTAGCGTAGGAGGGTGACAGGAGCGGCTGGGGTAGGGGCGGCAGGGTGGCGGGGTGGCAAGGGCCTCAGAATCAGTCACTATATACAACACTCTTAACACAACACAATGCTAGAAGGACACAACAACCACTCTGTACCTTAAGAACAAATTCAACGTAGACACCAGAGAGCATAACACCCTTATAGACGGGTCATATACCTTACCTCACCTAATTTATTGCCCCTTATATCCTGTCATTAACCTTTCATTATTATCACGAACGTATTTTTTTATTTTTTTTTTTGAGGGGGGGGGTGGGGTGGGGGGGGGGGCGGGGCGGGGGGGTCTCGGGAAGGGGGGGGGGGGGTGGGGTGGGGTCTCGGGAGGGGCGGGGGTGGTAAGTGAGTAAAGATGGATCAAAATAATAACTTTGGCCTTTTAACTCTCCCTCTACCCATTCCTCCCCCTTCACCCCGCTCCCCCCACCTCCCCCTCCTCCCCTTCCCTCCCCCATCGTCGACTAAAGGTCACTCATTCATTCTATAACAAAAATCAAGAGTTAAATATTACATATTTTCTCTGCCAATATTTCCGTGAAAAAAAAATCAAAGTTAAAAAGAATATGGGAAGAATTAACCATGAAATAAAAATATATAACAAGTTCAAAGGTCAGAAGCGTGGGTTGTGTGACCTTTGCCCTGGGTGGGTAGGTAGGTATTGTAGGTTAGGTAGATACTGCACTCGTTCATCTTCACTTTACCCATCTGTAATGTTAGGTGCTCAATCACAGCTAAGTGAACCAGGGGCGCCCCGAGGGTAAACCAGCGACCTATCCTAAACTTTCAAGAGACTTTATCTACCCAGAAACGTCTTCAATGAAAACATCCCAGGAGTGATAACTATAATTTTCCACCAGTAAGGTTCTAGACGGTAAACAAGAGAGACAGGTTCAACAGGATGTAGCCATCTACTTCAAAAGTACAGTAAAAAAAAAAATCAATACAGGTTTTCGACTTTAGTTGTAGCCGTTAACAACTGAAGAGCCTTTGGTGAACAAGACAATGTTGGGAAACAGTTCGTGCCTGACAGGAACACCATATTTTATCGCGATATATTGTATTTGGAAAGTAAAACACGAGAATCTAGTAGGATCATTAAGTGTCCTTCAAATAACAACCAGCGCTCATGAGGGAGGAAGACCACAACAAACTGAAGGGACGTATTAAAGGAAGAACCAGACAACTAAGAGACATCCTCCTCGATCCGGGAAAGATCACCAACATCTGACTGTATCCAGATTGAGTTTTGCATATTATGATACACATTGGGCCTTGATCTTTGGTAATGACATGAAACACTGAACAACATGTCAGTTCTAAGACGATACATGATGGCTGGGCTGGTAAATCACTAAAAAAAATCCTGTATTAATAACACAAAGGACTGAAAAGTTATTTTATTTTATTTAATTAACGATATACGGAAGCCACTATCTAGAAAATCAATGGATCACGAAAATTTCCTGAGTGATTTTATACAACAGATATAAGAACATAAGAACGGAGGAAACTGCAGCGGGCCTATTGGCCCATACTGGGCAGTCCCGTTTACACCCAACCCCTATTGCTCATATGAGCATCCAACCAATGTTTGAAGCAATTCAGCGTATTCGAGTTAATGATGATATTTGGTAACTTGTCCCATTCATCCACTACTCTGTTTCCAAACCAGTGTTTACCTATTTCACGCCTAAATCTAAATTTGTCTAATTTAAAACCATTGTTACGAGTTCGCTCCTGGTTGGATAGTTTGAGTACCTTTGTAATGTCCCCTTTGTTTAGCCCTGCCTTCCACTTATACACCTCTATCAGGTCGCCCCTCGCTCTACGTCTCTCAAGGGAGTGCAAATTAAGATGCTTTAACCTGTCTCTATACTCAAGGTTCCTAATGCCCGGGATTGGTCTCGTCAT
The DNA here is from genome assembly GCA_958450375.1 of Homarus gammarus. Lineage (NCBI taxonomy): Eukaryota > Metazoa > Arthropoda > Malacostraca > Decapoda > Nephropidae > Homarus > Homarus gammarus. The sequence goes on from CAUDMG010002945.1 coordinate 6,430, forward strand.
TCTAAATCACGATCTTCAACACGAGAGGTAAGGACGATTTACTCAGTGACGACACAAGACTCACGAACGAGTGAGTACAATAACAACGATACCTGACATAAAACTAACTTGGACATACCTGAAGTGTGTTGCGTTGTGTTACGGTCCCTCCATGAGTTGTTAACTTTCACCTACCTGGAAAACAAAACCATCAGATTAACTTTCCATCCCACTTTACGCCTAAATTTGTTTATTTTTGTGTAAAGGTTAAGGAAAATTTCACCACTTATACGACTGGCAATAGAAACTAACCAACCCTAACCAAATCAATATGGTTTTGTTAGTTCGTGTTGTCTGTCATCATTATTGGTTTAGATGTTCAGCCTTCATGGGGAAAGATCATTAAGTTCTGAAAGAAAACTACAGTATATATATCCAAAAAAAATTTCCTTCTCTCCTTTAGATAAACATTTATGCATAACAACAAATGTGACCATAAAGAATCTGCCCTGAGAAATTAATTAAGATACCTGTCCATACTGTCATTATAACATCAGCAGAAGTAATGCTCACCTTGTCCTGGTGGTAGAGGAAGCCTTGGTATCACCCGTTGTGTCTTGGACCATGGACCATCCTGCCTGAAACAACAATCATCAATCAGGCAACAGCTCTGCTTTTATTACTCTAATTATATACAACTTTATTCTATAAACACTAACACAAGAGATGGTCGATACGGCCATCTCTCAGGGATCAGTGCAGCTCCTTGATATAAATTTCCACAGCAAAGTACAAGTCATAATGGCCACATAAACTCACTCACTCACAAACCTACATTAACAATTTCCCGGTGAGGAAGGTGCAGGGAGTGAGGTGAGGGGGGGAGGTGAGGGGGGGAGGTGCAGGGAGTAAGGTGAGGGAGGTGCAAGGAGTGAGGTGATGGAGGGAGGTGAGGGACGGAGCCACAGTTACTTTTATCATAATACTAAGTATTTTAAAGAGGCGACATTTACCTGCACCAAATAGAATCTGACCTAACCAACCAAAGAATCCTAACCTAACCGAACTTTCTAGCTCGTCATATTTAACAAAGTAATTATTTTAATATCTGGTACCAATGAAAGTAAATTTGTTGAATCGTCATGGTTTAATTTTACGATTTTTTGTGGACGTCAGAGTACTCTGGACCGAGCAGGATGATTGTAAACAAATGACAACTCACGGTGAATCAGCAGATGTTTCTGAGGAATATTTACGGTAAATAATTAATTTCCTCGCGTTCAAAGCACATAGAGACGATAGAGACGTTATTTTAGTGTCATATGATCAGTTTTTCAATTTTTACCTCACAATTTCCCTCATCCCTCATGCCCTGCCCACTAAAAATTAAAATAAAAGGTTGTCGCCTCTTTAATAAAATACTTACTATAATGGTAAAGATCACCTGTGGAAGGAATGAGCAATGAACGAAATCGAACAAATCCTTCTGAAAGTCGCCGTCTCAGTTTTCAGTGACAGCTGGTGACCGGGACGCCATTTTGTCAAAACAAGGCAGAAAACTTGATTATTTCCCATATAACTCTAATAATATGTCTATGTACTCCGCCCAGTAAGGTCGTGTGAACTGTTAGTGATGGTAAGAGTTTATAGTGAAGGTGAATAAGTTAATGATATACACCTGTTGGTTGTGTCATGGGGAGGAGGTGAGTCAGCTCCTGCCTACACCGGCCTCATTAACCACAACAAATATAACCCTTATTGACCACCACTTACCTCTTAGTCTTATCTTCCTTCACAAACGATGACACTTAATACCACTTTACTGTTGCACTTTATAAACAGTTCACAGTGACACTTGTTAACGCGACAACAGCGACAAACTAACTGACCGTCGCAGCTCAGCATAAAGCAAATGGTGGAGCTTCACGAGACTCAGTGAACGAACCTGTCTCGTTACTGTGAGAAGACTCGAGTGTACTGTATCGTTCTGTGTGTCGGAGCTTTACGAGACTCGGTGAACAAACCTGTCTCGTTACTGTGAGAAGACTCGAGTGTACTGTATCGTTCTGTGTGTCGGAGCTTCATGAGACTCAATGAACGAACCTGTTTCGTTACTGTGCGAAGACTCGAGTGTACTGTATCGTTCTGTGTGTCAGAGCTTCACGAGACTCAGTGAACGAACCTGTATCGTTCCCTGGGTGAATTGATAAAAAAACATGATTAGCTGATGTAGAACGTATGTGGTCCACTGAGATGATGGAAGCTTACCCCTGCTGCCCACTAACTAACAAACTAGTCTGCCCGCTACTACCGAACATAATGTAGACTCTTTCATGGTAACATTCATCTATACATTCACCATAAACGAGTATAATAACCAAGTATTATTATCTACGGTATTACTCTCATAATAACGCGTTTTTAGTATAATTTAATCTTGATAAGGAATAGTGTAAAGTGAGAGACGATTGATAATGAATAATTGACTGGCCATTTGGGTTCCGCAGACAATGACAGATTCTAGTGAAGTTATCCATCATGACGTTCCGTTTTCTGTGGCCTTTCCGACGTGTCAGGACCACACGCGACCTCAATTTGTAAACATAAATTGATTCGAAGCCATAAGGGGGGGGGGGGGGTATCCTGTTTAATCGGTTCTTAGGAGTTTATTACGTTTTTTGTTGTTGTTTATAAGTTTTAATAATTGTGTGTGTGTGTGCGTGGTCGCTAGCAGATGCAAGGACAGTACCTTACTATGATTGAGTGATCGATCACAGATAAAGACAACTAATTAAAGAGAGAGAAAGAGAAAAAATAATGTCTTTAAAAATTAATTATCTATGTTACATCATTCGTTGACAATTACTTCTAACTCACCTTGGTCACTGCAAGGCAAATATCAAGACACAGGTAAGAACAGGTAAGAAAACACGTAGGTAACAACAGGTAATTAAATCTGAAGCGGACTCTGCAAAACTACAGGAAGATCTAAACAAATTTTTCGAATGGTCGGAAAAATGGCAGATGAAATTCAATGTGGACAAATGTAAAGTACTCTGTATAGGAGATGTAAACAGGGAAACCAGTTACCAGATGAACAACGATGCCATTGTGGAATCGGACTGCGAGAGAGATTTAGGAGTAATGATAAGTAGGAATCTTAAGCCAAGTAAACAATGTGTTTTTGCTCGAAACAAGGCTAATAAAGTACTTGGGTTCATACAAAGGAGTGTTAGTTACAAGACTAGCGAGGTCATCCTAAAACTATTTCTTGCTCTTGGGAGACCCCACTTGGATTACTCAGTTCAATTCTGGTCACCGTATTACAGAATGGATATAGAATCCCTAGAAAGAATTCAGAGGAGAATGACAAGACTAATCCCGGGCATCAGGAACCTTGAGTACAGAGACAGGTTAAAGCATCTTAATTTGCACTCCCACGAGAGACGTAGAGTGAGGGGCGACATGATAGAGGTGTATAAATGGAAGTCAGGGTTAAACAAAGGGGACATTACAAAGGTACTCAAACTATCCAACCAGGAGCGAAATCGTAACAATGGTTTTAAATTAGACAAATTTAGATTTCGGCGTGAAATAGGTAAACACTGGTTTGGAAACAGAGTAGTGGATGAATGGAACAAGTTACCAAATATCATCATTAACTCGAATATGCTGAATAGCTTCAAACATTGGTTGGATGCTAAAATGAACAATAGGGGTTGGGTATAAACGGGACTGCCCAGTATGGGTCAATAGGCCCGCTGCAGTTTCCTCCATTCTTATGTTCTTATGATGGGTTATTTACAATGATTGATGGATGATTTACAATGATTCATGGATGAGTGGGTTGATTGATTAATTATTGACATGATTGATGGATGATAAATGTATACATTACTCTCTGGTGTATGTGTGTGGCCACTAAGACCCTGACTAACAGCATAAGATGCGTCCACGTCGAGTTTTTAGAGGAATTACTGACAAGTGAGTCACGAGGGAGGGGAAGTGGGGGAGGGGGGAAGGGAAGGGTGATTGGTTAGCACGCAACGGACAGACAAACCATCAAACGGACATGCATCCCAGGTGACTACGAACACGTACAGTAGATCACGGACAGACATTCAAACACGGTAACCCAGATGACGAGAAGCCCAAACTGTACAATACTGTTACCTGTACTACCTGAGATGACCAGGTAGGTGACCAGGTAGTGATGGTGGTAATTGACTCCTGTAGTATAGGTTAGGTTAGGTTTATACACCTGACAATATACCTGGCCATCATCTTCCGATATTTTATTCAAATATTCATTGATTGATTCTCCTTTCCCTTCCCTCCCCTCCTTCCTCCATTCACCTCCCCCCTCCCCTCCTCTTCCTCTGGTCATCTAGGAGAGGTCAACATATGAAGGGCTCTAACAGTGTGACCTCTACAGCGTCGCCTACAGTAGTACACGTCTTGAATGTACCAATCAATCCAAGGCGTGTGTGGCGTAGGTCAGAGGTCATGCACCCTACACATACACACACAGTTTGATATAGACTAACCACGACAACCACGACCTCCTCCCCCAACCACCACCACCACAACCACAACAACCACAAATGAGTACAGACAGACAGACAGACAGACAGACGAGAACTGAGTCCGCTCGTCTTTGAAACCGTGTACCTGTTCCTACCGCTTGAGTCCTTTGATGCACAGACCAGGTGTATTTATCTTCGTAATTAGGCGAATTGGAATCGTATCATGCGGAGCGTCTGTTTGTTTTCTCCCTAGTTCACTTTACAGCCCCCGAGCACCGTGTGTGTGTGTGAGGTGTTTGTATCTCGGTGTCTACATGCTTATCTGGTATTCAATCTCTCTCTCTTTCAACCAAATCTACCTAAACCTAACCTATCCTTACAACAAATGTCAAAATTACTTGAATAAACATATTTATTTTATATAAAACTTTTGTCTAGGGATTTATGGGTATGGGGGGAGGGGGTCGTAGGGAGAGAGAGGGGGTGATAAACGGGTCGTGGGGAGAGAGAGGGGGAGGGGTCGTAGGGAGAGAGAGGGGGTGATAAACGGGTCGTGGGGAGAGAGAGGGGGTGATAAACGGGTCGTGGGGAGAGAGAGGGGGGAGGGGTCGGAGGGAGAGAGAGGGGGTAATAAACGGGTCGGAGGGAGAGAGAGGGGGTGATAAACGGGTCGTAGGGAGAGAGAGAGGGGGTGATAAACGGGTCGTAGGGAGAGAGAGGGGGTGATAAACGGGTCGTGAGGAGAGAGAGGGGGTGATAAACGGGTCGTAGGGAGAGAGAGGGGGTGATAAACGGGTCGTAGGGAGAGAGAGGGGGTGATAAACGGGTCGTGAGGAGAGAGAGGGGGTGATAAACGGGTCGTAGGGAGAGAGAGGGGGTGATAAACGGGTCGTAGGGAGAGAGAGGGGGTGATAAACGGGTCGTAGGGAGAGAGGGGGTGATAAACGGGTCGTAGGGAGAGAGAGGGGGTGATAAACGGGTCGTGAGGAGAGAAGCATCAATTACAGTACACAATTACGGAAGTGAACTGTGGTGGTAGTGATGATGGTAGGCGGGGCTAGAACAGCACACACACACACATAAGGTATAGCCACCAGGTGAAGTCTTACCTTTACCCTTTAATTATGAAGTTGTAGAGCCAATATCCAGGTAGGTCTTCCATGACAGGTAACTAGTGGCGTTGGAAGTAGGGTGGGGTGGGGTGGGGTGGGGTGGGGGTGTCTATTGGCTCACACACCTTGCCTTTATTATAAGTTATCGTAAGGTATTTGTGGGTATGGCGTCGGGAGAGGGGGTAGGAGGGGAGGGGGGAGGAGAGGAGGGGGTGCTTGATGGTGTTTTGGTCCAGGGTACAACGTGTGTGTGAACTCTGTAATATGTGTTTGTTTTGGAGGCTGTTTAAATTTGCGGTGTTTTTATAGAGAAACACGTGTTTTTTATTGTTTGATATGTGTGTGTGTGAGTCTGTGTGTATGTATCTGTGTCTGTCTCTTTGTGTCTGTGTGTGTGTAATGAAGCTTTGATCTTGCTTTGATAAATAATTTGCCTGAATGTCATTTCCCAAAGAGAATATATATATGTGTTTTTTTTCAATAGTTTTTTTTTTTTCATAATATATATATAGAGTTTTTTATTCATTTTAAATCAGTCACGTGTATATTTTTTTGTTTTATTTTTGCAAGTTTTATTTTTTTGTCCACCCTGTGAGGCAAGGAGACAAAGGCCATCATTTACACTTTAGGATTTTATTTCAATTTATCCCGACTATTAATGAGGTGTTCAATGTTGTCTTCTCAGTCCTCCCAATGTTAGTCCAGTCGTCTCACCCCTCCCCTCCCCCCCCCCCCCAACACCGGATATCTTTTAGCCTTCCTCCGTTCGTAGCCCCGCCCCCGAGCCCCGCCATAAAGTCACCTGTCCCGAAAGTTGATCCAGACGAGACCAGGTGAGCATAAAATCCCAATCAAGAAGAATATTTTAACATAGCACCTGCCTGTAGAGAGAGAGAGAGAGAGAGAGAGAGAGACTACCTGATGAGTAAGGTAGTCTGTGTTGGGGAGGGGAGGGGGGAGAGAAATAGTGTGGGGAGGTCAGAGAATTAGGGAGAAGGAAGGGGAAGGGGAGGAGAGGGATAGAAGAGGAGTAGGGTAGGGAAGGGAGAAGAGGTGAGGGAGGAACGTAAGGAGAAAGGGATAGGGAGGGTAAGGTTAGGGATGATACCCGTCAAATAAAGGGAAGAGGGGAGGGGAGGGGGGGAGGGAGGGAAGAGGGGATTTGGCTGCTAATGAGTGATTACAGGAGGTAAATAAGGTCATTAATACGTAATTATGTCTGTGTATACATTGTTATCGCAGCTTAATAGTGTACGTCTGTTTATTGGTCTGACTCTCTCTCTCTCTCTCTCTCAATAAATCAAACTTCACCTCCCTCACTCACTCACTCACACTCACACACACACACATCTCTGTAATTTAAGTTTGTTTTCCATATTATTCTTATTTTGTATTTCTGAAATTTTAATTTTATTTGCATTTTTTTTAGTATTGTAAGTTTAGTATTAAGGTGTATTGTTGTTGTATTGTTGTTGTATTTGTTGTATTACTTAGTGTTATTGTAAGTTTAGTATTAAGGTGTATTGTTGTTGTATTTGTTGTATTACTTAGTGTTGTTGTAAGTTTAGTATTAAGGTGTATTGTTGTTGTATTGTTGTTGTATTTGTTGTATTACTTATTGTAAGTTTAGTATTAAGGTGTATTGTTGTTGTATTTGTTGTATTACTTATTGTAAGTTTAGTATTAAGGTGTATTGTTGTTTTATTGTTGTTGTATTGTTGTTGTATTTGTTGTATTACTTATTGTAAGTTTAGTATTAAGGTGTATTGTTGTTGTATTTGTTGTATTACTTAGTGTTGTTGTAAGTTTAGTATTAAGGTGTATTGTTGTTGTATTTGTTGTATTACTTAGTGTTATTGTAAGTTTAGTATTAAGGTGTATTGTTGTTGTATTGTTGTTGTACTTGTTGTATTACTTAGTGTTATTGTAAGCTTAGTATTAAGGTGTATTGTTGTTGTACTTGTTGTATTACTTAGTGTTATTGTAAGTTTAGTATTAAGGTGCATTGTTGTTGTATTTGTTGTATTACTTAGTGTTGTTGTAAGTTTAGTATCGTGGTTATAAAACTCATTGAGGTATTGTTGAAAATATTGTCTGTATAAACATTTGTGCTGTTCTTCCCCTTGTATAAACATTCCCCTGAAGAAGAATCAGTGTTTATAGTTGTATGCATTACCCTAACCTAACCTATCCTAGCCTAACCTAACCTAACCTATCCTGACCTAACCTTAAGTAAACATATATCATAAGATAGGCAGTACGATACTTTTTCCCATTGGCAGGAGTGTGTAAGCTCCGCCCACATTCTCTCGTCAGGGACTTGTAATTGGTTGGCTGAAGCAGGTGAGGGGGTGACATGGTGTTGTTTAATTGGTTCCGTCAGACAGGTGAATGACTTTAAGTGTACACCATACACCGTACTTATAAATATAAACATAAGAATTTCTCTAACTAATTTATTTGTAAATATATAAATTCCTCTAATTTATTTGTGTATTAATAAATTCAACTAACTAATATATATATATATAAATTATTCTAACTAAGCAATGTATATATATAAATTTAAACAGGAAAAAGGGAATATTTAATTGGAGTCGCTCACTACGTCAGCTGGTGATGGACACAAAGCAGCCGACAGCATTAATGATTCAGTGTTAAGCCACAACTGTTAGATAAAATGTATACATTTAATAAAAACTGACTCACACGGGAAATACATTATCAGTCAGGTCTGGGTTGTGTTAGGGAAGTGATTTGACATTCACAGACACAGATATATATACATTTACATACATACACAGGGTCACTCCAAGCACATTCACACACATACACACATACAGGGTCGCACACACATACACACATACAGGGTCGCACACACACACATACACACACACACACACACATTGTACACTGATAATTAAAGAGCAAACATCAATAACAGACAAGAGACGTCCAGCGGTCGACTCCTCACTGGCTTCTTGTGTATAGCAGAGGCAGTGGTGAGGAGGAAGAGAGGAGGAGGGGAGAGTGGGGAGAGACAGATGGAGGAAAAGAGAGGAGGTGGAAAGAAGAAGAAGGAAGAGAGAGGAATAAATGTAGAGAAAAAGGAGAGGAGAGAGAGAGAGAGAGAAGAAGAAAAAGGCTATAGGCACGGAGAGAAGAATAAGGCGAAGAGAGATAGGGTAAGGGAAAGAAAGAGGCAGAGGGAGAGAGAGAGAGAGAGAGAGAGAGAGAGAGAGAGAGCTAGCTTCACACACACACCCATTCTTCAACCATTTACAACTGGACTCAGACTGTGAAATTAACGCTGAACATTTTCTAACTCGACAACCAGATTCACAAAGGAACTGCATGAGGAGACAAAAAAGCCCACTTCCCCCTAAAACTGGTGATGTGAAGACCTGCCTCACTCAAGCTACGACACAACGATGGAGATTCTCAAAGCACCGGAATGAAAGATTTACCTCAGAATTGAATAGAGAGAAGGAGGTGTTTTATTGCATTTATTTATACATTAAGATAAATTCTAAATGAGTTGTATGTTAGATAGATAAGCTTATTAATTAACTAAATTAAATTAACCTAACCTAACCTAATGTAACCTAACCTAAGAAGTAACTAACCAATCAGAAGCAATATTCTTAACAACAGATAAATTTGATTGGTTAAATTAGTAACATAACGTTATAAAGAAGACATATAAAGACTCTACCTTACCGGCCAATGAGAAAAGAACTTCACTCCATTCTCCCTCAATTCCTCTTTGTTTTTTATATTTATTATCCTCCTACTTTGTCTTAATCTATTATTCTTGTGTTTTTGTCTTCCCATACCTTTATCGTCTTGTCTTCCTTAATTCCCTGACCTGACCTGACCTTTCTCCCAGTTATATAGATCCTAAGGTTAGGACTTGTTTCACCGCTCCCTCGAGGGTAATTAAGATCCGGCCAGGTAGTGAGACACCTGTATAATTAGGCATATATATACGTACGTGCGTGTGTGTGTGTGTGTGTGTGTGTGTGTGTGTGTGTGTGTGTGTGTGTTTTACAGTTTAGTTACATTATTATTGGAGTTTCGTTAAGACCGTGATATGATACTTCCTTCCTTCCTTTGTTTCTTTCTTCCTTCCTGCCCTCCTTCCCTTCTATTCTTCTTTCCTCTCTTTCCCCTCCCCTTCCCTCCTCTCCCCTCCCCTTCCCTCCCCTCCCTCTGCTCTCCCCTCCCCTTCCCTCCTCTCCCCTCCCCTCTCCCTTCCAACTTTTCCTTACTTGCTTGACTCCTTCAGTGAGAGAATTTCCCCTTTTTTCTGCTACTTCCTCTAAAAATTACATCACTTTTCTCCAAGCGAGTGAGGGGAGAGAGGGAGAGGGGGGAGGAGGAGATGGAGAGAGAGGGAGAGAGGGAGGGAGAGGGAGGGGGATGGAGAGGGCAGAGAGAATCGTTGGGGTGTTTGTTGTTTTGGGGGGAATTCAATTTGATATCTTCTTTAAAACACTGACAAACAAACACACACACACACTCTCTCTCTCTCTCTCTCACACAACATTGAAAACTAATCTTCCAAAGCTGTATAACTGTAATACCCTATAAAACCATCCCTATACCACCAGTATCTCACTGTATGACTCTATGTAACACTTATTCTATTACTGTATCTTTGTATTACTCTATAAACTGTATCACTGTATTGTGTGGAGGAGGTTAATCATACGCCTGGCACGTATCACCGACCTTCTCAAACGCTGTTGCTGCCGGCGAGTGTTTACCCAACTTATCGTACATAACAACAACTCCTTATTCTGAAAAATGTTTTATATTGATGAATAAGAAGAAGGTTGAATAAAAACATAAGGAATAAGAAAGAAAGAGAAAAATATAAATCATTAAAGTCTCTTGGTATTGTGTAATTTATAGTATAAGGAGTTTAGTTTAGTTAGACCAAATGACGTAAATAACACAAGAAAAAAATATTGAGAAGTTCACTTTCCTCTTCAACTGAATGTCCCTAAATTTTAGTTCGTTTCTTTCTGTAAACTCGGGATGTGTGTTATGCGTGTGTGTGTGTGTGTGTGTGTACAGGTGAGTGCGAGATAAAATAAGACACATAGATGTCATAGTATACTTACCTGATATCGTCTATGTAGTTTTAATTAACCTGCCTGTGTATTCACCTAACCTAACCAAAGGTATGTCTTTGCACTGTATACTTGGAGGTGGAAGTCTGTGGAATGCTGTGCATGGTATTGTGATTGAGGGGGCGATCACGTATTGTGTATGTAGTGTGTATGCATAAGTGAACATGCGTGCTTGTCTGTGCACCTTATTTGTGTATGTATTTGAACAATATGTGCGCATGTGTTAATGTTAAAGACACTTTTTAAGTTAAGCAATATAACCATATAACCTTAGTTTAAACCATTGTCAAGATCACTGGTCATAAGAAACAATACCTGTAGTCCTTGCTTGAACTTGGTGCAACGAAGCCTTCAGTGTCTACCATTAACAGCAGGGTCAGGCTCAGATGTCAACCAAGTCCCATTTTTAGTTTATTAAATATTTCTCATTAGCTTTTATATTTGTGTTAGACAAGAATTGTGGGTGTGGGCATAGTGAGATAGAACCGTTGTTCCAAGAGCCAGTTCAGGAAATCAAAAGTTGTGGCGAGATACTGTTTCGGAGCCAGTTTGAATAGTGAATAAAGAAAGTGTTGATTGTGTATCTTAGGATCCAAAGATTAGTACAATGTCAGATGGGAACTTTAAATGTGACCCTCAAGCAATGTTTAATGTTCGTAGTGGTACAAAGATGACAGATATTTTGGGCTCAGAGATACTTTTAACACGTATAAATCCAAGAAAAAGTGTACTTGCCAATTTTAAACACTCAAACTGGCCTCTTCAGAAAATCAGTTAAATTGTTTTGGGTTTTTCATAACTTTAAAGGTCGATTGTTGTGTGGACAATGAAGTCAAAACACCCACGTGTGATTAACACGTGACGCCGTCGCCACGTATTAATTGACTTTTTTTTTTCGTGTAGGTAGTCCGTTACTCTTCGAATAATCTCAAAATCCTATTTATTACATTGTCCCCACGTGTCCCCGTTTATCTACGGGTATATGTGGCTATGAGCAAGAATCCCACACATCAAGGTCAGGGTAATTCTGAAGAGTATAAATGCACAAGTTGTAGCTACGGCACATTTAGAAAGTACAGTAACCTGTATTACTATCACTGCGCATTTTGTGTTTCTCTGTCCAATGAACTCCGGAAATTTGTCACTTGTGTCCGCTTGTAATTGCTTTCAGAATTAAATGCAACTTGTACACATGATAGCAATGATTGTATTGAGCCATATGGAGCATTAGTCCCCGATTTCCTCCTGTACTAACACTGGATAAACCGCCCAAACGGCTAATAAGCTGATAAGTGGCGTATATGATACAAAAAAAATAGTGGTTGTTGGCACACATGGCCGTCGCCGCCCGATTCTCGTCTTCCTCCTTGATGTGGTGGAGGTGGACTGCAGGACCTGGTCTGAGAAGAGCATGGAGATGGCTGCCACATTATTGAAGCAAAACTTAATTTAATGAAGTAGTTTACACATCTGCGATGCCTATTGTTTTGATTTGAATAAATTAATAAGTTGTTTTATAATAAGGAAATACAGCAATATATGCATCAGGACATTTTGTGAGCAGTGCCTGACGTTTTACTTGCCGGTCTCTGATTCTGTTTTGTTCGCGATAAAATTTGCCGCCTTTATTTCTCCTAGAGAGATGACAGTGGTCTCTGAGGAATACAGTACTGCAGATTAACATTCCCCAAGCCTTAGTTTCATATCTGGGAGGTGGGGATATTTGTTTGTTTTTTTCACATGCTGATTAAGGGCTTCATGTTGGCGGCCCCAGTTAACTAACCCTAATTCTTCGGGTAGTATCAGTACAGTATTGATGAACACGGTGAAGCCATGTACAGTGTATACCTGTTCATGTGTACACAGTGGATGTTAACATCTGTACTTAGTTTGTGAAGTGAAGTGTTGTGTGTTGCAGGTAAGGTCATAATTTTATTTGGCAAACAAACAAAATGAAATGTATTTTTTATCACCAGGAAATTGATAGCCCTTTCATGACTAAACACACACACATACACCACCACCATCATAACTCGTGTTCTTATTAGTACATATTCCATAAGAGTGGTTTCTACCTGTCTTAACTACCAAGTTCAGACAAGTAGAAACCACTTACGAAATGTGAGGTTTCTCTCCACCGTTAAGTTAGCTGGAGACTTTACACAGGTCACCTGCACATTATGCACCATAAGCCTCCCCCGTCTTGGCAACTCATGGGGGGTGAATTTCCTAGTGAATCACAGCTGTTCCGCCTCCACGGTGGACGAGTTGCTACATTTCCTGTCTGGTGCTCAGTGAAGTGGACACTGTACAGCAGGTAGCGCCCCTTCATACTGTGGGATGTTGCACATGTTTTATTCTAGTGTAAAATACGGGTAATAAAGGCTCCAATTTGTATCACTGGGAAGTTTTGTAAGTGAAGTGAAGGAGGTGCTCGCCCTCGTCTGCTGTTACTGAAAGTTCGTGTTATTATGGAGTTAACGATGCGATGATGAAATAATTATATATCTTCATTGTCTCTCGTAACGAACGATTCATGAGCTGACTAGTAAGGGGCCTAGTTTGTTGATTACTGGTTATTTTCTGTCACGAATCAATTGCAGATAATGGTAGAGGAAGAAAATAATAGTGGTGTGTCCTGTCCTCACCACTCTCACCTTCCTGCTGTTGTACTAGTGCGTTTGTGAAATATTTGTACATTTTCTCTAGTGTCTCATTATAAATCTTTTCTCCGGAATGCGAGACGATATATATTTTTCCGTTGTTACGCCGTCTCTTAATTTACTTAAATATCCAGGCTCTAGGCGTAACCAAACAAAAAAAAGTGAAGTAAATTAAAAGGGAATAAAAATTAATAAAGTAAACCTTTAAGAATTTATAATCAATTAAATATTAACACAATAAAGAGCCTCGTAGGCTGTCACAACAAACTGATTCACCATCGAAACTTTTAAGACACAAATGATACTAAACATCGAAACATCAAAAGAATAAAAATAAAGCATTGGATTACGTTAACACAGCATAAACATATAAAAACTAACACTGAAATTAACTAACGTGAGACAACACAATTACTTGAATACAACTAAGCAAATACTAATGGACACAAACGGAGACATAAATAGGCACTCACATAGATATACCACATTGGTGGCGACAGGAACAACACAAATAAATTAAGTATATAACAGGTGACGTGTGTCACTCAAAGGATGTGAACTGTAAGACAAGAGGACTGAAATAAACACCGTCAGTTGGTGGGTCCTATATATATAATGTCGGTTCCCGCCACGCGACCCGCCGGTGGGTCGTTTAACGATGCAGATGGTCGTTAGAGAACAAAGAATGCTGGTTACAATACAAAATGGGTTTGAACAAATAACAGTTAAAACCTGAACAGCACAGGGTTAAGGTGACTAGATTATATAATAGTAAATACAACACATCATTACAGGAATAATAAGGAACATGGAAGCATGTTACATAAAAAAAAATAGAAAAATACGACACGGTCGTAACACTTCCCCCCATAAAATAAAATTTTGCTTGCACAAATTTTGATATGACAAGTGTTCATTCTGTGGGTCTAGATAACAGATCACTAGCATCACAGGCTAGCTTGAAAGGCTTAGAAAAATTAGGGGCTCTCAAAATAGGATATGAGCATAATACATTTTCCAAGTTTTGAAAAGAATCCTGACATCTTGAAGTCCAACAAAAATATATATTACCCTTCTTCAACAAATCAGTAAGGGGTAGTGCCAACTCGGCAAAATTACAAATATATCTCCGGTAATAACCCACACAACCCAAAAATCTGCGGACTTGTCGTTTGTTTCACAGAACAAGCATCTAAGAAATAGTGTCACACCTTGCTGTGGGAGGAGCAAGTTTCCAACCCAATTACATGTCTAAGTGTGTGGGATCACTATTTGAGTGACACACCCAGTCCGGGTCTTCCTCTGACATAGTCGGTGGGAGCCAGCGGCGGCACAAAACACCGTCTTGACTGAAATATCTCGTGGTATGGCCTGAATCAAACAAGAGCCTTAATGAATCGTCTTGCTCTTGCGCAGCTATTAAAGCAACTCTCCCGGTCACAGCATTAACTGCGGAAGAAATGTCTTGGGTTAGCAAAAATCCTAAGGAAATTGAATCGTCTACAACAGGAGTTACATTATTATCATTAGTCATTGACATAGAACGAGTCACAGCACACAAAAGGGAAACACCGGGCATATCATCTTCAAGTTGTTGCAGCTCTGCTGTAGACTCTGGTTTTTCCCGCAGCACAGGAGGTGGGGTTACGTTCCCCATTTGACCTCCCGCCAAATCGTTACCGAGTATGAGGTCCACTCCAGCAACAAGCATCTCGTGCAAACAGGCTACATTAGCTATCCCTGAAAAACAAGAAGACTTGACACGTACTGAAACCAACGGAGCTACACCTTGACCCCAAAGGGATCCTAAAACGACGTATTTGCCAGTCTTCCTCGCCGCAACAACACTTTGATGAGTTTGGAGACAACCCGAGTCTCAAAATAGTGACTGGTGTTTCGACACCATCAACTTCTACCGTGCCTTGTGACAAAAAGGGACTAAAGGTACCAACGTCTGGGTCTTTCACAAAACTTTCCTGGAAAAGATCAAAGTCTCGTGAGGCGAGAACTGAAACTGCACTCACTCGTACTTCACCTTTGTGAAAACCAACCCAATTGGCATGCTGTCAGCCTTACTTAAGTCAGCCATCACTTCGACTGGTGACGTATTAGTCTCTTCAGTCACAATCATAGCTGGTTTGCCTGTATTTAGCTGCAGCCTTGCCCAACAAACCTCTGCCTTGTGACCTGGCTTTCCACAGTAACTACAAGGGTATGTAGAAAATTTGGACGCCCTATTAGGTGGCGAACGCGTCCAGCTCCTCCTGTTATGCACAAAATTACTATTGTTAATATTCCCTTGTCTCGCTCTGTGGAGAGAGGGATTAAAAGTCCTTTGAACCTGTGGGGGCATAACATCTTTGTTAGCCCTACCATGCCTCAAAACATATCCATCAGCATGCTTAGCAGCCTCTTCAATAGTACTAAATTCCCTATCTAATAAGTATAAGGTAACCTCTTCGGCGATGGTTCTCAGAAATTCCTCTCTGAGCATTAACTCAATCAGGGAGAAAAAATCACTCACTTCTTTGGAATGTAACCACTTTGAGAATACCTCTCGTTTACTCCTAGCAAATTCAAGGTGGGTCTGCTCTGCCTTCTTACGGAGGCCACGAAAGCGTTGTCTGTACGCTTCAGGAACAAGGGCGTAAGCCTTTAAGACTTCCTCCTTAATACACAAGTAATCCTTAGCGTCACTGTCTGTAAGAGACGAAAAAACACAGAGCCTTACCTGCAAACGCCTGCTGAAGCAAAACGGGCCAAAACTCTATAGGCCACTTTAAAGTGGTAGCAAGTCTCTCGAAAGCAATGAAAAACTCATCAACTGTTTCCTCTGAAAACGTGGGCATTAGCCTAGCAGCACGTGCTGGATCGAAATGAGGAAAACTAGATCTGGGGGTGAGGCCATCGGTGCTAGAAGGGTCACTCTGACCGAGCTGTATACGCAGTCGCAAGTTTTCTGAATCGGATTCTTTCGCTTTAGCTGCTTTCGCTATAGCTTCAGCCTGACGTATTCCAACCTCTTACGCCTTAGCTTCAGCCTCCGCCTGACGTATTCCAACTCTTCTCGCTATAGCTTCGGCCTCTTTCAATTTTATTTGTGACTCGAGAAGGCGTAATTCATCAGTCACTGACCGTGATTCAACTACGTTAACTTGAGTAGCTTCACCGTGGTCTTCTCTTAAACTAACATAAACACTATCTCCAAACAGCTGACTACTTACCGCGTTAAACAATTTTACCTTACTGGCGCTGCTAGAAATTTCCATACCATAATACCCGCAAATTAATCTTAATTCATGTGCACTTAATTTTGAAATTTCCTCAACGGAGGGACTACCTGATATAAACGCAGCCACATCATCTTGGGTAATAACCATGATGGCTAGTTAATAAAAAAAATATATATATATATATATATATATATATATATATATATATATATATATATATATATATATATATACATATATATACATACACATATATACATACACATATATACATACACATACACATACACATACATATACATATACATATACATATACATATATATATATATATATATAAAACAAAAGAATATCACTAGTGTCAAAAGGTCGTTAGTGAATCCTGGCAAGGTCGCCAAAGCGGTTACGCCGTCTCTTAATTTACTTAAATATCCAGGTTCTAGGCGTAACCAAACAAAAAAAAGTGAAGTAAATTAAAAGGGAATAAAAATTAATAAAGTAAACCTTTAAGAATTTATAATCAATTAAATATTAACACAATAAAGAGCCTCGTAGGCTGTCACAACAAACTGATTCACCATCGAAACTTTTAAGACACAAATGATACTAAACATCGAAACATCAAAAGAATAAAAATAAAGCATTGGATTACGTTAACACAGCATAAACATATACAGTACTGTAGAAACTAACACTGAAATTAATTAACGTGAGACAACACTGAATTACTTGAATACAACTAAGCAAATACTAATGGACACAAACAGAGACATAAATAGGCACTCACATAGATATACCACATTGGTGGCGACAGGAACAACACAAATAAATTAAGTATAAGTAACTGGTGACGAGTGTCACTCAAAGGATGTGAACTGTATGACAGGAGGACTGAACTAAACATCGTCAGTTGGTGGGTCCTATATATAAGGTCGGTTCCCGCCACGCGACCCGCCGGTGGGTCGTTTAACGATGCAGATGGTCGTTAGAGAACAAAGAATGCTGGTTACAATACAAAATGGGTTTGAACAAATAATAACAGTTAAAACCTGAACAGCACAGGGTTAAGGTGACTAGATTATATAATAGTAAATACAACACATCATTACAGGAATAATAAGGAACATGGAAGCATGTTACATAAAAAAAAAATAGAAAAATACGACACGGTCATAACACCGTGTTCGGTTGCCAGTTATAGACATAAAAGAACAGCATATCTAGTTTTTTTCAGTTCTGTGTCCGTATTCTTAGACAACTTGTGCCCACGCGTATTATTACCGCCCACAAAACCGCAAGACAATGCTGTGTTGTTGTGTGGGTAGTTAAGTGTGGGCGACGACCAGCACTAGAAGTGAAAAACAAACTGGGTTAACTTGTTTGGTTGGGTTAGCTTGGGTTCTCGTCTTTCCCCGTTTTCTTGGCTGTTATTGCTAAATTGTCAAATATAATGGAATATTAGTTTCCGGGAGTATATAACGCTTTACTCGTGATCTTAGAAGCTGGATCTTGCAATGTAAAGTTCACAAGTGGAGTATGTCTGGCGAGTTACGTTTGTGTTGTAAAATAACTTGTTTATCATCACGGTCTTATATTTGTTGAAAAATAACTTATATGTCATGGTGTTATATATGTGTTGTAAAATACCTTGTTTGCTACCACAATGTTATACTGTGATGGCCTCATAAAATGGTGTAAATCTGCATAATAATAATATATCGTATAAGTGAGGCAGGAAACATCGTGGTCTTGTGTTAGTTCCTTGGTTTGATTTGTGTTACTTGTGAGTAAACTGTTCACTTCCTTCCTGCGTTACACACTCATCCAGGCGAGCTCGTCTTCGCTTTAGGGTAGACTTATTTAAGTATACGTATACAGTGTGTTTCACGGCAGGATTCTCAGCGAAAATTAAATCTCTAT